>SSNR01000047.1:8821-125476 GCA_006937965.1 Callopanchax toddi | reverse complement strand
AAGGAAACTCATCTGATGGATCAAGCAGATCACCTGAATCCATTGCAATAATGTGCAGACTTACACAACATGCCACCACCTTGGGAACAAAAACTGGTTTTACCTCCAGCGCCTTAAAAATAAAGCCCTCCACCTCGTCTTCATTAATCCTGGTTGGATAACTGAACAGGCCTTGGCATGGTGGAAGTTGAGATGACCACAGGTTCCTGGTAAAGCGTGCTGACAACAGGGGGAGCAGGGTACCATTATCTCCAAGGAGGATGTACCAATGTGACAGTTAAAGCCTTTTGAAGGTTGATGGGACTACAAAATACTTGAGCATCATGAATCAACTCAGAATATCCAAACAAAATGTCACCGGACCATCCTGTGTGATCACAGACCGCCTGGAGGTGAACTAAAAACACAGCTTTCTGTTTAAACAGCAGGCTGCATCTTGGTGTAAAACTGGTGACCCAGTGAGTTGTTCAAATTCATCACTTATAACATCCAACTCATCGGTCTGGGGGAGTGAATTATTTTCTCCACCAGCTTTATGATTTTATTTACATCCTGTGAATGTCATGCTCAGTTCATGGGATGTCAAAAGCTCGTGACACAACTCTGTAGGAGAATCAACCTATTAGAACACTAGTAGCTTAAGCTCAATTCCCCATCAAGAGCTCCCATGGTGCTCAGCTCTCAGCATGGCAAACAACTTGTTCAGGGTTGGTCTGTCTGGTCTGTAGTCAGGCTTCATGTCAGTGAATCCATTAAAAACATTGTGAGGAGATACGTGTTCATTTTGAGTTCAGGATGCCTCACTGAAGCTCTGCTCTGTAATAGAAAGTCTGGTAAAAATAAAACAAACTTCTGTGTCATCATTTCTTTGCTTTATTAACATTTATATGAACTCTATTTTTCAAACATTTGATTAAAATGGTGTTTTGACATCTAGGCCTAAGATCCTAATTAGAATGAAAAACATATTTCCTGACAAGTAAAATTAAATAATTAAAATGTACCAGTTCTTAATTGAATGTGAACATGATTTAATATTACTATAGCTACTAATTCACATTTTAACCAAATATGTCACCACACTATACACACATATATGTGTGTGTACACACACATATATACATATGCCTAATGCCTATATGTGTGTGTGTGTTCACTGGTGAGAACTTTCTCACGTCTCAACCTATAAGTAGCTCTAGTCTCAATTTTTTAAAACTCCCACAGCTATATTTTAACTTCAAACTTTGAAAAATGTTCATGCTGAAGCTGCTATATACTGTAGCTAAATTGTAAAAGTGCATGTGAGCTGACAGTTGTGTTAATGTTGCTCGTGACGGGCAAACCATATTAATCCAGCCTTGATGAAAGTTCTAGCAACAGTCAGCGCTTGAATTGGGGGAAAACATGCTAAGAAAACTGCTACGGGTTAAAAAAAAAAAAAACGGGTTTTATTTCAAATCCGAAATGAGAAAATAATTATCCAACTTCTTTTCAGCTAAAAGAAACAAGTTGCCGTTTTCATCACCAGTTGTTCTGACATGATTCCTGCCTTTGTTTGTGCGACACGTCTCTCGGGGTCCGGCGCGAATTGATGACGCTGCTGCTTTTGAGTGGTGTTGTATAATTATGAATAAAATATCATTATATATGTCTATGGGTGTTATATATGATATGTTCGAAATGCCGAACACGGGGCAGTCCCCTAACCCATATATAGCGGACTAGGGGACGAAATGTAGTGAGCCCTGTGATGGACTGGCGACCCGTCCAGGGTGTCCCCCCGCCTCTCGCCCCATGACCGCTGAAGATAGGCACCAGCTCCGCCGCGACCCTCTGTGGAGGATGAAGCGGTTAAAGAAACTGGATGGATGGAAATGGAGTGAGTGAGTGAGTGAACGAACGAGTGGACATTTCGAACACAGCCAGTTACCACAAGCCAAAGCCGTATGGCGCTGCCACAAGCGGGCCAGGAAGCAAGACCTGCATAATCGATCTCAGCACACAGAGCTTGGATCTTGACATTGTCCAATAGGAGAAGCTGACTCTGAAGCCGCGGCTCCCCTCCCCTCCCCTTCCCCCTTTTCTCAATGTATGTGTTACAAGGAGTCAGAAAGAAAAGAAAAGCGGACATGAAGAAAAGAAATACAGAAATGTGTAAATAAATAGAAAAAAGAGAAAACTGGAGTGAAAAAAATGTTAGGAGGAAAATCAGGAGAAGAAAATAAATCAATGTATGATAAAAAAAAAAAAGCAGAAATTACTGAAATTTTTTAAATGGACAAATAAATAAATAGAGTAAAATAATAATAAACTAAGAAAAAATATATTAAGAAATAAAAAAAATTGCATTAAATAAATGCAGAATATAAAAATATGATTAAATAATAATTAAAACAAAGGAAAATAATATTGCAAATAAAATGGAAAATTAGATAATTATGACAATGTTAAATTAATATTGTTGAAAATGGTAAATATATATTAATTTATGTCACGCGTTATGATGAATTAAAATTTTAAAGTCTCATTTTTATATTTTAGACACAATATTTAAAAGATTGTTTGTTTTATTAAGACAGTTATTTATTTCTATGTGTATTTCTAAATATGGCAGGATCGGTCCTCCATACAAAACTACTGGTGTCCCAGTAATAATAAAATAAAGTCTGCATTTTCTTTTTCTGTCATACGGACGACAACTGGCCAGAGACTCAGCGATGTCATGCTGAACTAGCTCACTTTGTTTTGCTTTTGTAGCATTAGCCACTGTTAGCAGCTGTTAGCAGCTGTTAGCTTTCAAACAACCCTGGTACAGACTCAGGTGCTGAGATATAGAAATAAGTTCAAGGTGTTTCCTCCTTTAGATATGACAGGCTTCTTGCAAATTGTCATTTTAATAACTGACCCACTGCATGACCCACATATGAGCATAATCTGCTCCATAGTGGAGTGACGTAGTTACGTCATGAAATTAGCATATTATGATTTTTTTTCCTGGGCAAAGAAAAATTTACCGGTATTACCGGGAAAGATGGCCCACCCCTACCCTGGTGGATGGTTGCAGTATAGGTTTTACTTGATGTACGTGGTCAGTCTGTCAGGTTGTGATGTGGGATTGATTTACAATTTTTGTATGAAAATAAATGTAGTAATAGATGAAAGAACAGCTTTTTCAGACGGTAGCAGTGAATAAAGCCTTAAAAATAAGTGACTTTTACAATATGACACTAAATAGAAAGAACTATGGTTATTTCATGTTGTGTGTCTATGTCCTCCCACTTATGCCACTGGACTAAAGTCTTGTTGATTAATTTTTTCCCTGCCAGACCTTAAATGCAGCTTCTTAAACCTAAGGGTGATGATAGTTTAGTGGAGAAACTCATCTGGTCGTGTCTGAGAGTCAGAAAGTGATTACTTCTGTTAAATAAGCTGGCAGCAATTGAATTAGCAGCTTTTTATGCATAGCAAGAAACTTTTTAAAGTTAAATCATGCTGTTGCAGCACATATAATAATACTTTCAGGTGACAAAAGTATTTTTCTGTTAGGGAATCCCATCAACGAGCAGCATGGAAGCCCACAGTCTCCTCGGGGATTTAAGGAGGATTTTTTAAAAAGAATTAGACATCGAGAGAGTGAAGTCTGTGTGGGAGGATTGTGTCAAAAGCCAGTCATGTAGCATGCATGTGTCCTCAGGGTGAGGACATGAATACAGATAAAGGTCCTCTCTCACTGCTAGAGCTGAGTGAATGTGATGTGTTTGTGAGTGTGTGCTGCTTGCTTTCTTGCCACGTCTGATAAAAACAGATTCTATGGCAAAATGCATGAAGGTACTAAGATAAAAAAAGGAAAAAGATACAGTATAGAAACACTCTGTCACACTCAGTTGCTTTGTTGGGTTGCCACATGGCGAAAAGCCAAACACAAAAGGGCAAGCTGTTATATTACTATGAAGCTATCATTAGTGGCTGCCCAGTGAAAGGCCTTCGTCTCTGACAGCCTTTACTGTTTCAGCATCTTAATGTAATGTTCCCACTTTGTTAAGAGATTAGCAGCTACAGCTTAAATGTCAGAGATAAATCAGACGCCGACTCTGCACAAGGAGAGCTGAATGAACTGGGAGGGGTCGACGCAAACAAGCAGAGGGAGCCTCAGCAACCAGGAAGTGATTTCTGTTTGGAGAGGAGAAATGCATTCATTATATGGAAAATCAGCTGGTACAGAAATGAACACAAAATAAAAGTCTAACTGTGTCCCAGCGAATTGGTGATTTAAGGGAAAGATGTCCTTAAAGCCTAATAAAAATAAAAAATGGTCTAAGATGCTCAGCCATGACATTCATTTTAATGGTTATGTCTTACAGCACATGGTCACATAATGTCACTATCAAATTTGAACCCAAATGGAACCTGAAACGAAGTCTAGAAGACTGTGGGAGTAAAGTCGGTCTCAGAGCACATTTAAAAACAACACTTAGCTAAAAGCAGAAATGATTTATGCCTTTCTGTGTTTGATGTTTCCCTGAGACTGAAATTCACCAGAAATCATCTGATGCATCCCAGCTGCAATGACAGGTCTCAGAAAGGGTTAGTGTGATGACTATTACTCATGAAAGAATGAGATTTGGGATGTGGCTGCTAGTAGGACTGCTGATTAATAGATTTTTCTCTTTTTCTTTGAACTTAACTTTCACACATGCATGCACATAAACACAAATACAGACTATTACTGTAGGTCATGTTTAAAGATACTTGGTTACTGGGGCTTAAAGCTCCACTGGGGGAAAAAAATTCATGCAAGTAACCAGAACAGCAGATGTGCAAATTTCTATTTATGCTTGGTAAAAAGTTATTAATTTCTAGACCGTGGTGTGAAATAAATATTTTATAACTTGCATGCTAGTTTGTCAGATTTTATGTGAACTGTATGAATGCAGTTATTCTGGATTGTTTTACTTATGTAACCATTTGAAAAATTTCAATAGGAACATTGGTTAACATCTTAACAAGACCATATTTGTATATTATGAAATATGTTGATGTTTTTGTGAATAATCATCATGCTCTGAAAAGCAAACCATCAAATATATGTTAAAATAATGTATTGTCTCATTGCATATCTCTTTGCATACCTGCAGGACAGTGCCACTATGCAGTTCTGTGCCAACAAGCTGGACAAAAAGGACTTCTTTGGAAAGTCTGATCCATTCATGGTTTTCTACAGAAGCAACGAAGATGGAACGTAAGGCCTTCATGTGGATGTGTTTGATTTATGTTTTGTTTTTTTTGTGAGAATCTTTGACTTGTTTTTCCTAATCCTTACTAAAAAAAAAAAACCCTATTAAGCAGCTCTGATGACTAAATCTAAGCAGATTTTTGTTGCTTAGCTTTACATCATTTTGGAGCCTAAAGAAAATCACTTTGTTGGAAAGCCTTTAAAGGTACACATTTTAGTATTTAGGCCAAAGTAAAATCATGGTTTTCAAATAAAAGTCTCACAACTTATTTCACCAGTATGTCATCTGCCATGCCTCTGGTACCTAAAAACTCCTTGAGCATCATCATTAACTTTAGAAAAGTCAGCTTTTTTTTAACAGGTTCAATAAAAACTGCTTCCTAATGAGTCTATTACATCATCTAATAAATTGTGGCCACATTTACCACAAGCCATTTGGTCTTTTTCATAAAACCATTAAAAATGTATAAAATGCACAGTTTTAGCTTGTAAAATGATCTAAAGGCTGATTTGTTGCCTCAACATCTTGAATCTTATGGGGGAAATGCAGCTCAGCTGGTTGTTTATTGGCAAATCTTGAGTTTGAGTGCTTCTTTTGCAGAGCTCTTTTACTTTCTGCAATCTCGATGAAATCTTAGCTAAATGTAAACATTGATCATTCTGAGGTGTGACTTCTATCAAACTCACTTTTAGAATGTTGTCAGTAACAATAGATGTCTCTTCAATACAGAAATATACTGTTTTTATAAGATCTGTTGAGGTGTGATCTTGGCTCACTACAGCCATTGAAATTGATGAGATGACACTATATATAGCAAACAAACATAAAAGCTGCAGTTATTGAGGCGTGCACATCCTAAGAGGCTCAATCCTTTTCACACCACAGCCACAATTCCCATGACTATATCTTGCTTATAAATGATGCCATGAAAGCAAATATGAAAAAAGGGGGCAATTAATGTAAAAGATATAGGAAAAAATGTGATAGCAAAACACTGCATCTGCAGTTTCCCTTAATGAGAAGAAAACAGTCATTTGTAGAGGCCGTTTACTTAGAGATGCATAACACCCTCCAATCTCCTCACAGGAGGAGCACTCCTCCCAGAGTGCTGCTCAGCCTGTTAAAGTGCCCTGGAGTTGTGGCAGAGTCAGCTGTATCTGGCAGGAGATGGCTCCAAGCTTTTCTGAGTGTATTCTTTTATCGTTCATAACAGGGTGGAAATAGAGCCCCCCCCCCCCCCACCGTTTTTCTACAAGTAGGTGTTGCTGGTGCCAAAGGGAGGGTACAAATTAAAGGCTTGGACGGTTAAAGGAGTCATAGGGCGTTAAAAGGCTTGAGGCACTCAGTGGAGCACAAACAGCCTAATTCAAGCCTTTGGGCAAGACAACTAACACAAAACAGTGAGACACATTGCTGCTTTTCAAGAGGAAGTGCTGACGGTTTATTTGCTCTGCTAAACATTTCACATATCTGAAAAATCCTTTGCAGGTCGTTGTCACTCTGTCGGACAGGAGACGGATGTAACCAGACCACAGTTTCAAATGAGTCTCTGTGTGATTTATTTTATATGAAGGCTCCTCCCCTCATTTGCATATTAGCCAACAAAGAACCATTTATCCTTCTTCTCTCTTTTGTTCTACCCATTATTTTCTAATCTTTGTCTTTTGGCTATAGGTTTACTATCTGCCACAAAACAGAGGTGGTGAAGAACACATTAAATCCAGTGTGGCAGCCTTTCACCATCCCAGTGAGAGCTCTTTGCAATGGAGACTATGACAGGTACACAACTTCACCTCTGATCACACTGTTACACAATTATCCCCTGTATTTTCTCTGGGTTATAACATATAGCCCATGAACAGTCAATAATGTTGGTCCCAGTGAAACTTGCTGTCACTGATTTCTGCTGGCTCAATCCATTGACTGCCTGCCTTCGTGGCTCTAATTAGTGTCTTGATGACTGACAAAGTGTGTACTAAGTACTGCCATTAGTACACTTTGAGCATAACCAGCAGGAATCAATACCAGTCCAACGTGGTATGGTGTAAAGCTTTTTATTGTTTCTAATGTCTCCATCTGCTTTGTATATCCTTCTGTATTGATCTTAGTTCAAATATCAACTGTCAGAGACATTTAGCCTCTAGCCTGGTTCTCTCAAATGTCTTCGGTTCTCTACCTAAAACCTGGGGACCTTCACATTTTTCAGAGTATCTTAGCTGTTCTTAAGATTGTGTTTTTGTGGAATGAGATCCCTGGAGTTCTGTTGGAGTCATTCTCCCATTTTGGGGGTTGCAGCCTTAAGAGGTTCTCAACTATTCACAACTTCCGTGACTACTCTGTCAGCCTATTTCTCAAATGTCTTCTTTTTCATGATGTTCCCATCACTTGTAATGCCTCCTTCTGTAGTTTGTCAACCACCAGAATCCTCAGTTGTTTAGCCATTACCCGTTTGCCTGTTTGGATTTAGAAATCCAACTGTGTCTTAGCCCTCATGGTCTTTTTCTCCCCTTTTGTTTATTGTGCTTCCAATCCGGACTTGACACATTCCTGATCCTGTATGCATCTTGCATCCTGTTACTGTGCTGGACTGGCTTAGGGGCGTCTCCATCTTGGGTTCTTGAGTTCTGTCCTCATTTCTCCACGTCGTGTATCCACTACCATGTCTCTCCGTTAGGGTTCCTTCTTTTTCTCTTGGGTTTCTGCTGCCTGAAATACTCACTTACCAGTTCATCATAGGGCATTCTTACTGATGTACTTCAGGATCTAGTTGTTCTGACACTCACTAGTCCTCTACCTCTCTCCTCTCTCTTAGTGTACGGTTTCAGGGTGACTTGGGGTGAATTTTTTTGTGCATTTTGAGGAGCTTTCATGTCTTGTTTGCAGTGGCTTGTATCTCCTTTTTTGGCCTGTCTGTTATACCAGCAGGGTGTCTGATGACTGGCAGGACACGTGTTGATGACTTGGATTGTGTTCTTATCATTCAGCTGGCTCTTCTGGACCTGCCTTACTGCTAGTTGCCTCTTTATGTTGTTATGACTGTTGTTTGCTTGTGGGATCCCAAGGTTCTTGTAAGTGCCCTGAACATATGAAGTGTTGCCTTCATGCAGTTTAACCCTTTCAGTTGTGATCAACATGACAATCAAGAGCACATTTATCCAGTCTGGATGACATTCCAGTGTCCTTATGTGGATGAGTGAGTTGATGTCTTGCTCATTTTTAGCATAAAGCTTGATGTCATCCATGTAGAGGAAGTGGCTGATTACCACTCTACTTTAGAACCAGAACCTGTAGCTACTCTTTACTGCTGAGAGTTGCAGTTTGTCCCTGAAAACACCAGAAATACAAACTCTCCTAATACCCAACATAATGGTGGGTTGTCTTTCACAGCTGGCACATCATTAATGCAGACTTGTTGACTCAAAGTGGATATGAATTTACTTTCCTCAAAGCTTATCAGTACAGTTTTAATTTAAAAACAGTCTGGTGTGAAGAAAACAAGATAAATCATGAAAGAACTTTGAGGATAGATGAAAGCATGGAGTGACAGACAGATTGTCTTTGTAGGGAAACGTATTTCAATAAGAATATTCTTTCTATTTTTCTGACTTTCTCTTTTTTTCTTCATTTCACTCCCTCTCTCTTTCCCTCCCTCTCAAAGGTGTCTGTCGTATCTTGTTTGCATGCAGTCAAATTTTAATTACCAAGACTCCTGAGAACCAAAGCTGAGATAAATCCCAAAAACAGACAGACGGGGACTGTGCTACTGATGGGTTTGCTTTATGGATTTATGGAATTGCCTCAAGAAGTAAATTTGAAACTTGGGTAATAGTGGGTGAAATCTGTCAGCCAGCCACTCACACAGAAGTCTATGAAGGATTCTTTACCTTGTCAGAGACAATCATAAACACGGGATTGAGAGGAGCATAAAAGCTGCCTCCTGAAAAACACACACTCATACTCACACACACACAGAGTGTAATGAAATATGATGTGACACGAACTCAAACAGCCTTAAATTATTGAAAAAACAGCAAAGTATCAGTACAAACTCATATATTTGTGTGGGTGAAAATTCTTCTACATTTTTGTTAATGCATTCTTCTTTTTTCCCCAACAACAAAGAAGAGTAGAGGTCTGTTTATATGTTTATTTATTTAGGTCTTTTGTGTTGTTGTAATATTTTTAGCCTCTGATGGTACATTATCATCCTACATGCAGGTTTGTATCAAATACTCCTCTTTAGGCTGTCAATCCTTTTGAGCTGTATAATTACTGTTTTTGTCCATCAAGTGAAGGAAAGCTTCCAAAGAGACAGAAAAATATCACCATTTATTTTCTTTATTAAACAAAAATTGACGTTATCGCTGTCTTTGGGCAGTTCAATAAAAAAAGGTTTCAACCTTGTGTTTCTGCCCTAATTAAAGTCAGATTAACTGAAGGAATTGAGATTGTTTTTTTGTTTCTCAAATGTTCAAATGTTTACCATTTATTCCTCAAAGACTTGAAGATGTTTCATCTGTCTTTAATTACTTCCTTTAGAAACTATTTGAATCTCTGACCCACACTGTCGGGCAATAACCTAGTATCTACATAATTGCACCTTTTCAGGAAATGGAAAAAATGAACGTTTTACAAACCACAAACCCTGGATCGACACACCTTCACAAGATATTTTTGACACTTTTCTTCTAAAAGGCGTCCAGTAGAGTTGATTTATGTGGTTTTAAACCAAATGTCACGATTAGTCATTTTAACTCGTTTTCCTAAAGGTCTTTCTTGATTTGATCCTCTGGCACATTGTTTTATTTTATAGAAAATTATACATTTTATTATAGAAATAAACCTACAAAACCCTTCTAATCTTTGCAGATGATGGGGTCTGATTATTGGGGTTGAAACTTACCCCACCTGCCCAGTATGCTGGTGGATGACTAAATGCAAGATTACTTACTGTGCTGTAATAAGAACTGGACCTTAGTTTGGATGTGTTTCTCTCATTAGTGACATCAACAAGAAAAAAAAAACCACTGGAGCAAGTTCAAGAAAAGTTCACATCCTATTTTCAAAGAGCTTGTCTCCCAGCTGAATTCTCTATAAAGGAAGATGAAGCTGTCTCTGCGTCCTCCTCACTGACTGCAAGGCTTTTCCTCAAAAACCTGACAAACACCATAGTAATACTACCTTCCTCTAGTCAACTCAGAGTGGCATTTACTGTTTCTGGTTTTAAATGTGAGATTCATTTTAAACTCTCCCGGGTCCCACAGTTAAGTTGCTGTCTGAAGGACAAGGCACTTTACTGTAAGTATAATCCAAAAAGACTCAAAGCGATTACATTTTTTTTCTTATCATCACTGTTTTAACCTATTTAGATTGTTGTGGAGAAAATGGCCTGATTACATTCTACGTGTTGTAAACCATTCCTTATATTTCCTGCAAAACAATGGGGGGAAATGTAAATGCTAGCTCATTAAAACTCTACAAATTGCTGCGTACACTTTTTAATGACTTTCAGACAATTCAATATTAAAAATAAAAATCTGATTTTTCTTGACAATTCTGCTTCAGAAAATTAGCTACAGCTGGAACCTCTATAGTTGTTTATTCTACCATTAAAAACCTAAAACAAGCCTCTGATAATCTGTTCTGCATCAATGGGAATTGTCTCTGATCTCAACAACCTCTCATTGGTTCAGATACTAGTAAGCTCCATTTCTTTAGTTCATACAAGGTAAATAAATTCTGTTAGTTTTATCAGAGGCATAATAGATTTGGCTGCATTGGTTCAGAAATAGCTATTCTAATCCAATTAAAATCAAATTAACCCTGTGCTGCGCCAAACACAGCTTTAACAGCTGATGTAAAACAACACAGCGCAGTAATTATGATGTCTGCAGTCACCCTGATCCCAACCAATTAAATGGGCCTTGGTCAGACCCAGTGATGTCTACTTTTAAAGTATATATTCACTTGATGACTAATATTCTTGTTTTTCTACCATCTGTGGAGGAGTTCATTGGTACAGAAATAAACTAACCTTTTAAACTTTAACAGAGTTCTGATGTAGCTTTTTATCATTAATTATTGCAGCTATCAGCAGTTTTCATTAGCAAGGCAGCCATGTTCTTTCAGAGTTGTTATATGTGTACATTCTGTTTGATTTGTGCAATTTTGTAAACAAATCATTCTGACTTCTGAGGACAAATAGAACATTTTTTAGCCCGGAAGCTATTTTCTATCCTGAAAGCAAATCCAAATGCAGAAAATAAACTCGTAAATTCATGATGCTGCTAAAGCTAATTCTTCAGTTGCTACTAAGTTTGATCTAAGAATGACCTTACATAGTAAAAAACCCAGGGTGGGGGGGTCGTCTTTTTACAGCGTGAGAGCATCGGTCATGCATGGGGAGGGGGCGTGTCTGGTGTCCAGCGTGAGGACTCTGGACCCAGTGCCCTCCAGATACGCCCCCTTCCTCAGTACCAAAGACCACCCACCCGTTGCACCCTTGACTGCGGAGCCCCCTGTGGGTAGTGGATGAGTGATGAGGGGGTACATCAAGAGCAGGGTGGGGGTAAATCCATCCCCACCCCAACAAATTGCACCCTAAATATAACAAATACTATTTACTTTGGGACTGAAAACAGGTTTGCTTCGTTGTTTTTTATTAAGGGTTTTTACTCGACATCGCAACAATTTTGTGCAGAAAACCAATTTCATAAAACACTACATCAATACTTTACCAAACCCACTTTTACCCTGAAAAATGTGGGTTACAAGTACTACTCCCCTGTTGTCCGACAGAAAGCATTTCTGGCCAAGAACCAACTAAATGGAAATCAGAAATCAAAATTTCTTCCAAAACCTACTGGTCTGCTTTACTCTGATTAACTGGTAGCCTGTTTAAATCTTTCCAACACAGCTAATAAAAAAAAATCCATGTTGATCTTTGTTTGCTGGTGACAGAGTGGCTCAGTCATTAGGCAGACTGGCAGCATTTGGTTGAATCCCTTGTGGCAGTAAATGTCTGATTCCTGAACAAATTCATCCACTCGACTATATTGTGAAAAACAAGAGCCGAGTGGAGTGGATGAGACGGGATAAAGTGCTGCACGCAAAAACAAAACAAATGAGAGGAGATTGCGGCCAACATATGCAAAAAGAAAATAAAAAATCCAACTTGTCAAAGTCCCATCTACAGATAAGTTAGTCAAGAAAACGAAGATGAGGAGGTGTGAAGAGAAACAAAGGGAAGTGGGAGGTGTTTCCAAGAAGCTGCACAGTCTGCTCAGCAACTTGGGTATAAAAGAAAAAGTATGTTCTTCATCTATTTAAAGATTCATCCTCGTGTTTACCATCAGTGTAGGCGGCACCAAAAAGTCTGAGTTATTAAGTTATAAATAGCACAAAGTGAATCAAATCTTCCTCGTTAAGTCGTGTTACTCGGAAATCTAGTTTTATCCTGGCAGATCTCTGAGAGGAACAATTTGTTTCTTTTAGTCGTTTTCATTAAAAAGCGTCAGATCAGAGGATACCTGTGGCAGATTAGTTTTGGAGTGTATATTGTTCTACGAGTTCAAGAGCCTCTCAAAGATCTGAGGCATTTTTATACTCTTGTAATTTAAAAAAAGAAATGTTTGACAAATGACTTGAACTGGCACGATGACAGTTTCCAGGTTATTTTTATTAAAACACCATAAAGTGTAGTTAATTGGCAGTTCTCGCTGCAAGTTTGTTCCTGCGTTAACAGGAGAGAAGACTTAATCTCATGTCTTTTACTTTTCCAGTCTCTTCTTTGTATGCATTTTCACTTTCCTTTCCCACAGAGGGCCCTGTACCCTCCACCGAGATGACAAGCACGTTTTCTCCATCTCACAGCCTCATAAGATCATACCTTGACTGTGAAGCAGCACGGGCCAGATGGTAGGGAGGAAGTTGGGCTTACATCAGGCATCTTTCACTGCTTCAGTCACACAAACGCTTTTATGATGTATCACTTGATTCTGGTTTTCTTTGGATCTGGAAGGTGTCAGTGCTTGTGAAAAGGAGAGAGGAGCGAGGCATGGGGAGTGCGATCAATGTGACTCTGGAATGAAAGTGCTAGGGAAAGTTTTTTCTTCTTCTTCTTCTTCTTCTTCTTCTTCTCTACACCAACACTTTCAGCTGCATTTGTGTAAAATGTTGTCAGTGGATTCCCACCCTCCTCTCTCAGATGAATGTTGGAAGTAAACATGTGCTGCAGTTTCCAGGTTACAATTGCAACGAGAGCTTTATATAAGCAACTTTTTCTCTTTGGAGATGCTCCCTGCTGCTCAGCCGACTTCTTCTAACAGCGGCAAATATCCAAGTTTAGAACCAAGGGGTGTGCTCTAACTGATTCTGATAATAAGATGATGATCAGGACATATTCTGCTGCTGTTTTGGTTGTATAGTAGGAGAAACATCCAGTTTCCTCATATATTTATACCAAATTTTTTTATATATGTTTTCATGAAACTAAATGCTCTCACACAAAATATTCTTTAATATTTGTGTTGCGGATCTGGCATGAGACCAAATTACATAAGCTGAGTATCAGATATACATTTTATAGTGGGTTTTTTTAGATCATGAGTTTAAATATTTTTTGAGATAATGAATATTATCCAAATAAAACCAACTTTGCATTCTCAAAATAACAAAATGTTGACTGGCACTAGTACAGGGGTGGTTTGAGGGGGGGCCACGGTGGGTCAGTGCCCCTCTGACAGCACGCTTGCCCCCCACCCGGCTAAGTGCTGAGTCTCAGGCATTAAAGACAAATACTGTTTCATGTTGTCACTGAAATGATAACCAAGAGATTTAAGTATTTTTTTCAAAATAGTTTTATTTTGAAACTTATTGAAGTTTTTGTGTCCAAAGCAACTGTATCAGAATTGCTGTTATTATATAGCTGTAATTATACACAAAAATTTGAAATACTTAAAGACAATGTTTGTAGTTTTTTCATTTTTTGTTTTAGAATGGGCCCCTCTAAAAAAGCATCTGGCCCCAGCCTGGCCCCCCTTTAATGTTGATCTAGAACCTCCATTTATTCTCACTGCCATTACAATTGATATCAGGAACATTTATGTGTTGATCAAAGATAAATGATCAGTAACATTTTTGCCTTGAATTAGAATTAATTATGAAAATCCTTACTTTTCTCACCCAGTTTGTTTTTAGCAGAATGTGCAAACTCAGCAGAAAATCTGTTTGTAAAATTATCCAAAGTGGTGTCGACAGAGCCAAAGTTGCCAGCATGTTTGTCCTGATTTCTTATGAAGTCTCTCTTTTTTAGTAATTTTTTATATCATTTTTAGTTATCCTGACTAAATTGTTTTTTAAGTCAAAAACATAAATATATTAGCCTATATATAGCTTATACAACTTACAGAAACCAAACTATTAACGTGAATCTTCTTTTGCTGATTCAGTTTTCAAGCCCAGAAGCTATTTTTATCACATCAACTCTATTTTAAAAACACATTTGAAATTTAAGAGTTGACCAAAGTAATGAACCCTCAAAACAACAAACATGATAATTAAAGACATTAAAATCTGTTAAAACACTAAACCAAGTTTGAAAAATCAGATATTTCTTAAACTGCTAAAACCATTCATAATAATAATACATTTCTCATTCCTAAAAGACATCAAATGTGAGAAAATATTTTTCCTTAGATTGAGGAAACATCACCTGCTGAGGATGATCCAGAAACACGGAGCTAAAACAAAAGAGCCCACCCTGATCTGACTTTGTTTTTTACTCTGATTGGATTGTTTTATTCCCACAGAACGATCAAGGTGGAGGTGTATGACTGGGACCGGGATGGCAGGTGAGTGATTGTGTTATAATATTTACACACAATTAAACCCCACGGAGACTCCGATTGAACATTTACTTGACAAACACTTCACAACCTGTGACAAATCCTTTTTTCCTCCCTAACCCTGTTGTTTCCACTTTTTCTTTTCTCTGTGTTCATGCCTCCTCCCCAGCCACGACTTCATTGGGGATTTCACGACCAGTTACCGAGAGCTAGCTCGAGGGCAGAGTCAGTTCAATGTGTACGAGGTGAGTCATTCGAGTGTTCTCGCCCCTCAACAACATGTCTGATGACTCCTGAAACATGGAGTCCCCGTGTGGCACATATCTAGATGGCATTTCCATCGTTTCACATCAGCATCGTTCTGTTTTCCTCACACTCTATCCACCCCATCCACCCCCACATGGATATTCTCTACTTCTAAATAAATACTTTTGTAAAACTGTCACAGAAAATCACATTTCAAGCTGTGCTACTTTTTTCCCCCTCCCCAAGTCTATTTATAAATTTCAGCTTCAATGTTTCCAAGCAGCTTTACATTCAAACATCCCCCCCTTCCTGATTTACTTTGATTTATTTTGCCGGTGTCATCACTGGTGTGCCTGCACGCATAGAAATTGATCTATTAGCAGCAGGATGAAACAGGATTAATAGAAGAACAATCCAGGGATTTATTAGGATTTATGAATTACCATACTGCAACAGAATGTTTAATCCCAGGATCCAAGATGAATCTGGAAGACATGGAAAAAAAAAGAGTTCTATGTTTATCCAAATCACTATTTACGTTGAGCCTAACTCAGTTCATTAATTTATTTGAACAATTCAATAGTTCTATGATTACAGCTCTTTAGCACATATTTGTAATCTTCCCATTAAAAGGAATTGAAACGTTTGAGTGGCAGTTGAAAGTCATAATCTTTCCAGAAATAGAGGACATGTCAATGCCTTCATGCCCCTGCGGTTTGGTGGCCTTCAGCGAAGGACAAATACCTGTCTTTTAGATGTCAGCTCCATTATGCTCCACTGTTGATTCCTCTCTACCTCCCAGGGAGACTGAAAGGCCCTTTAGTTTTTGCATCAGCAGATTGTTCGGTGTGTCAGACAAATTGCCATCCCTCCATGTTAAATTAGGGCCTGTCACTTTCATGCCTCGCAGCCATTGAGAACTGAGGTAATGAGCTGAGACGTCTTTGGGATCTGGATTGGCGTTTCTCTCTTGTTCTTGAGCTCCTGAAACGCTGATGAATGTTAGTCTTGAGCTTTAAGCCCATCGACTCATTAAAACCTGAGGTCCAGGTTTGAGTGTTTCAACCTTCTCCAAATAACAGGAGATCTGACATTCACACGTCTCATATGAGCTACGAGTTGCCATTGAACCAAGTGTTGTTTCATGCGTTCATTCTCTAACTTATATTCATTATATCAGACATACGAGCAAACTCTGGCTCAAAGTCACCACTGGATTGCAGTGAGCGCAATATGTTTAGTGTCTCTGTCTAACTCAGTCCATGCAAACAGACAAAGTGCCTCTTTTTTACGCTGCTGGCCAAGCAGCGCTGGAGAAGTCAGCCCAAATTTTAATGAAGCATTATGCATGCATTCAACCTGTAAATTCCTGTATGGAAAAACGTCTGATTCCCAAAGAGCTGCACTGTTTGTGAAAAACATTTGGTGTGAAAAATGTACCGCCTCCTGAGAGCTGGTGCATCTCAGAGAAGAGAAACAAGAAAACTAAGCTTCTGCTGGACCTTCATTCAAATCAACGGCTACTTTTCTAATGTTTCTTTTTAAATCAAGTGCATATTGAAGATAGAAATTGATCATTTAGGTCCAGTCTGATTTCTGATTTTGATAGTGACTTTGTTCTTCATCCATTAAGACCTGCAGCTCTCTCTGAGGAAACATTCTTTCTTTATTTCAGTCACTTCTGCCCCTGCTGTCTTCATCTTCAGTTAGTGCAGCACAATCAGATGTGAAGTTCTGATGGCTTTAACATGTTGCACTTCATGGGCGTGTTTACACAGCATAGAATTGGTGCTGTTTGTGAATCTGACACTGAGAAAGAGCAGATAGCAGGTGGAATTAAGCTGCGTCACAATGATGGTGAATTTGCATGTCAGTGTTCATCAGATGCGTCTATCACATAGCTAGAATAGCTAGGCACTGGATTAAAAAAATGAAACACTCTCTCCAAGAGAAGGTGTTTAAATATCTTGTCTCTTTTATGACCGATAGCAGGATGGAACAGGGCTTCATCTTCAGTAAATAAAGCATTGCTCTGGTTTGTCATGGTAGAAAAGAAGCTGAGTCCAAAGAGAAAATTAGATTTTCTGAACCATCTATGTTCCTACTCATATTTATGGTTTTGAGATTTAGATCATGAACGAAAGAACAAAATTCTGGATACCTGAAATGTGCTTCCTCCTTATGCTGGCTGGGCTCAGCCTTAGAGACAAGGCGAGGAGCTCAGTTGTTATAGGTCAGATGAGGTGGTTTGGGAATCTGATTAGGATGCCTCCTGGTCACCTCCTCCTGGAGGTTTTTTAGGCATGTCCCACTGAGAAAAGTCCTCAGGGTGGACCTAGAACTTCCTAGAGAGATTCTGGCCTGGGAATGCCTCGGGATTCCCTAGGAGGAACTGGAGCATGTCCCCAGGGAGAGGGGTGTCTGGGCATCCCTCCTGGACCTATTATCTCTATGACCTGACTTAAAGTGTGGAAAATGAATGAATGGATGATAACAGACTAGTGTTGTAAAACATTATAGATTGTTTTCTAGTTTCTTGGCCTTAAATATAAAATTTAGTTCATTATCAGCATCAGTTTGTTCTACTGTTTACCATCAAATGAAATAAAAAGTTAAAAATCTTCTTAATTAAATGCTAATTCTTTGAACTGAATTTAACATTTAACATTTTTAGAATATTTTATTTTCTCTGCATTTCTTTTCTCGTTAGGCTTTCTATTAGTAAAAATCTGAACATAGAAATGTTCTACCATTTTTAAAATGCAGCCGTTAGGAAAAAAATGCCAACAGACATAATTCAAGTTTATTATCAGTAGTTTTCATCACTTTTTCTTCAGAGTTGAAACTCACCAGCTCATGTTGTTTATTTTTAGGTGATTAACACAAAGAAGAAAATGAAGAAAAAGAAATATGTCAACTCAGGAACGGTGAGTATGACTCCAGAGATGATTTACAGAAAAAGGTTTTCTGGATTCTGCACAAATAACTCATACTTTACGTATTGGGTTTTCGCTTCAAACATTTAAAAACAGGGAAACAAAGAAGTATTTCTGAGATGCATTACCTTTCTGCATTATGTCATACGAATGACTTGTTCTGAGACATTCTTGGATGATAACGTTGATGAAAAAGACTTTAAAAAATCATGGCGAAGTTTGTGATTCAGTTAGAGATGAAAGCCGGCCGTGTAAAACATGTAAGTAGGACAGAATGGATGAAAACTGACAAACTTTTAAGGCATCAGAGGTCTGAGTGACACCAATGACCATTTGAGCGCCAATTTTCAGCTTTCAGAGCTTTACCCAACAGCGTCTGCAGCAGCAGGTAATGCATACAAATGCATCTCATCTTCTCTTCAAACCTGTCCTCTGGCATTGCAAACATGTCAGTCATCTGAAAAGCAGTTTGCTTTCCTTCTTTTACACACGAGGATGTGAGGAGCTGAATAAAGTCAATATGAGATGGTTTGGGATGCATTGGCAGGAAAACATCAATACCAATGAGTTTAATCATTTCTGTCTCCTTTTGAACTTACAGGTGACCCTACTTTCATTCTCTGTTGAGTCAGAATTCACCTTCTTGGATTACATCAAAGGAGGGTGAGTGGGACTGACTATTTGCACAATTAAAGTAACATCAAATGGCTTTTTTACAGCTGTCTTTGTGCACGACTAAGATTCAGGAGTTTGCATCTAAATAATGAGTTGCTTTCCACACAAGCACCAGAAAAGTATTTTCACAGTCAGAAATACTCTTGAGAGAAAGTGCAGGGCCGTGTGCAAAAATATGCTGCAGAAATCAGTATGTTTGTTTAAATTAAATGAACTGCAAATGTTTTTTTTTAATTCATATTCCATGCATACTCATCAAAAACACTGGCAAATGGATGAAAATGACATACGGACAAAAAGAAGAAATGCACAAATCAGCTACTGTTGTCAACATGTGCACACGCGTTCCCCATGGATTCTCTGCAGATTTAGTTGTTGTATTCACATATGGAGCTCATTTAGAAATGTTCTGAGTGTCAGATGATAAAGTGGCTCTGCAGAAAGTCTGCTCATTCTGATGTTTGTGTTCTCAAATCAGACATGTCTAGTGCATGTGTGAGAGCAGCTGTTGTCGTTCAAGAGAATTCAAGTTCAGAGTAAGTTTTGGGGATGATAATTAGAGAAGGAGCAGGAGTAGTTTTAAGAAAATGTTTTTCTTTTTTGTGGAATTAATCTTTTCACATGACTACAAACTTAAAGTGGTGCTTTATTTCATTTTTGAAAGACCAAATAACGTTTTGTTTTCAAAAAACTTGTAAGGAAAGACAACTCCAGAAATAAAAAGACTATTATTGCAAACAGTACTGAAACACATGCATTTATTCACTTGTTCTATTTAGTTTCCACTGTGCCTCTTTTAAACTGCTTCAGGTTTTATTAAGGTACCAAATATAGATGTTGAAAACAGGAATTTAGACCAGGGTTAGTTTGAGCACCGGAGGTGGGTATTAGCCTATTGGGTTTTTCTCAGGTGAAGTGTGGCTTTGATCTCCATCTCATCGCAGCAGGTGGACTGTCAGAGGGTTTTATGTCCTGTGGCAGAGCTGACAAGTGTGACAGATTTTGCTGACAGTTCTTGGCTTTAAGCTGATTTATGATACAATAACCTCAAGGTTTAGTGACCTCACATCAAAAAAATATCACCTTCATCTAGACTGCCACCTTACATTACCCTGCTACATACTGGATAATGGTAAATATTGCTAATACACAAGCGCCTGGTCTTTAGAGAAATGCATAAATGTTTTAACTATTACTGGAAGATACTCAACGTATGTAGTATTCTACCTGCTGCAGCTCTTTTCTGTAATATCTGTGTGAGCTGTGATGAAAATTAACACTGATGAGTAGCCTTATCATTAAAGTAGAAGAATAATTTGACTTTTTAAATAAGTCAAAAGCTCTGAGCAGCTTGAGGCATCATCAGACAGTTGAAGAGTCTGAACATGATACGTTTGGAATTTAACGAGGGAACATTTCTTTATATTGATTACAGCCTTCTTGTCAGTTTAATGATTTGAATGACATTACCTATTACCGGCCTTGAATTTTAATAAGAATGGAGTTAATTCTAGAACACCTTCATGTAGAGATAAGAATAGGCCAACAGGTAAACTATTTGTCATATATCACTTTAGATAAAAACATTAAAACAGTGTTTTTGTAGCTATAAGAATGACTAAATGTAGGAATTTTCCTCACCAAGTGTCAAGATGGATCAATTTAAAAACAGAAACTGTCCCCAAATGTTGTATTTGTTATTCTGACCTTTAGCTTAGAATAACAGGCTAAAAAACTAGAATACACCCAGTGTTGCATTAGGAACAGATTTCTAACCTGCTTTTCCATGCACATATGTTAATACATTCCAAAATGTTTTCTATGAATTAATCAGATAAAGTTCAATTAATGCCTGGGTTAGACCGGTCAGGCTGCGTCGTATTTTTTGTCCCCACACCAAGCTGAAAGGTTAATGTGAACCTTTAACTCATCGTTTTACTGTCGTTCTTTTGCTTTTTGTCTCTGTGACTTTCAGCTGTAATGAGGGGCTGTCGTTTGAGCCCCTCCAGGCCTCATACTGCTGCTGTAAATTAGAAAGATGAGGGAAAAGCTTCATCAGTGGGGAAAATTGGATTATGATTTGCTCTTAAGTGCTCCCTCAGTCTAATTGCTTGTTACCTGGTTCTGCGTCTCAGAGGCACCTCCTGCTTCTCGTTGTGGAGGTGACGCTCAGATTCATGATTCAATCTCTTGGATCTGATTTGATATCAGGTAAACCCTTTTCACAGAGACCGGAAATCCGCTGATAACATGTAAACTCGTAGCTGACAGTAAAAACTCCAATCTCAACAACATTACAGCAATTGATGCAAACACTTTTATCATTTTTTACAGCATCAGCTTCATGTCACACCAGTTTTGACTGCATTCTAAATGTATTTTCAGCAAAAACAACAGCAGCTGTCATCTGAAGCTCTTCCTGCAGGAATATCAATAATATGTCTGTTGTAATAACTGTGTAATGTGATGTAAAGGTTTATAAAACATTTACATGAACCAATATAGTATTTAAAAATAGAAGTTGTTTGAATATGTCAGCAATCAACTCTGTAACCTTGCTAGAAGCCAGTAGCTGTTAGTCTATGAACTCGATTGGAATTCCAGTTGATCCATAAAATCTTGATTTTACAGCTTCCCTCTGACTTTAATGTTTTCTAGTGGAATGCACAACATTCATAGGATTATATCAGATGTCAAAATACTATTAATTTAATCTAATCTTACCTAGCACTTTTATTTATAGAGCACATTTAGAAGAGCAGAAGTTCTGCAGCCAAAGTGCTTTAAACAAAACGAACATGCATCAAAACAACTAGCAATAAAATACTCAAATACATCTAAAAGCAGAATACAACTATTAAGAAGTTTAAATATATATATATATATATATATATATATATATATATATATATATATATATATATATATATATATATATATATATATATATATATATATATATATATATATATATATATATATATATATGTTATAGGAGACTTCCTGTGGGTGGATTTAGCATGACGACAGCTGAAGTCTCACTTTCATTTAGATGTTTATTTGATCTTTTATCTTCATTCATTTGTTTAGAACGCTGAGAAATCAGATGCAGAGAAGCAAAGGAATTTGTAAAATATTGTGATGTTGTGCTGGCTGGTCTCTTTATAAAAATGTCCTCCTCTCTAATTCCCTTCCAGAACGCAGATCAATTTCACTGTGGCCATTGATTTCACTGCATCGAATGGTGAGTGATACGAACATCAAAGTGTGTGCTTGGAGGGGGGGGGGACAGATAGCTGTTCTCTTTGACTGAGGCACGTACGGTTTACCAATCAATCACACAAGCACAAAGAGCGCCTCACAAACTGAACACATAATATGTTCAACAAGGTAAAGTCTTCTCTGGAGAGATCTTCTTTTTAAAAGCTTTGTCAATACACAGTATGGGATTTTGTTCACGTTTCAATGTTTTAAAGTGGCACACCCCAGAAATGAGCACACACACTCTTTTTATGCATCGTGTCCATTGAAGAGATAAAATAATATTACATTAGGTCAGGATGGTCTGTGTCATGCTGGACTTTATATTATTTTGAAATTCCTTGTTCTCTTGCATTTTCGTCAGTTTAACATTCAGTCCTAGTCTTATTCTGAATATGTTTTTATTCCAGACAAATAAAGGTGAATAAAAGCTATTTGTAATCGACAAACAAATAAGCTATAAATATGTGAAAAATTTTTTATTTGAAATTATATAACAATCATTTTAATAAAACTTTCAAATCCATTTGCCAAATGAACCACAATTAGAATATTTGTTTCATTCAAGCTGTTTGAATAAGAAAAATATCACCAGATAGAAAACATTTGACAACTTAAGTAATACTAGGATAAAAGTGGTAATAGTCACTAAGATTTACAAGGTAACGGTTTCTTCTAGTGCTGGTCGAAAACATTTTTGGGGGATACACAGTCTGACTATTAAGTTATATAAATTATATATATATTAAATAGCCCCAAATGGCTCGTTAACACTACGTGACCGTATAGGGTCATTGGGAGGGTCAGGGTCAGATTTTCCACATAAATCCCAAGTTAACCTTATGACTGGTTATTATGTCTGCAGGAAATCCCTCCCAGTCTACTTCATTGCACTACATGAACCCGTACCAGCTGAACGCCTACGCCATGGCTCTGAAGGCGGTTGGGGAGATCATCCAGGACTACGACAGCGACAAGATGTTTCCAGCTTTAGGTTTTGGTGCCAAACTGCCACCTGATGGACGGGTGTCTCATGAGTTCCCACTGGTGAATTTTCATCATGGCGTTGATCATTTATGCATGTTAATAAACTGCCTTGAAAATCATTTAAACAAAAAGTTTAAAGTTTTTTAATGATTTGCTTTATTTATTATAGTTTATAGATTTTGTGGGTGACCTAAGGATTAAAAAGTTGCAGTAAGTTCTGAAAAAAATGACAAGTGAACTCCTTTTTTTCTTTGAAGATTTCATTTATCATTTAAAGAGCTTTCTCAGCTTAAACAGAAATATGTGGATGAAGAAGCGTTGACACTGTGAGAGCTTCATTAGTGTGAGCTAGTTTACAAATCAGTCCCCTCAGGCCCTTCTTCCTGTGGGTCGTTAGTATCATTTTTCCTTTCAGATGCTTTTATCACATTCCTGAAGGTGTGGGTTGCTGTGAAACCATTTTAGGGTTAGATTCAGAAATGCATTATAAGTTTTTGGGTTGGTAGAGTTTATAAACCAGCTCATATTAATGAAGTTCTCACTACAGTTTTAAAACTTTTACTCTGCATTCTGCTGTTTGAATGAAGAAATATTTGGATGAAAACTGAACCTTCAAGTTGTCCGTTTGGGTAAATCTACTCAGACTGCCATGCCCTGAATGAACGCTCATCAGCATTAGTTAATTAATCAGAAAACTTTTTGTTTTATAAATGTTGATCAGAACCGTGTTTTTGCTTTTTTCATTTTCAGAATGGAAACATGGAAAATCCCTACTGCAACGGTATCGAAGGCATCTTAGAGGCGTACCATCAAAGTCTGAAGACAGTGCAGTTATACGGGCCAACCAATTTTGCTCCTATAGTGAACCATGTCGCCAGGTAAATCAATTAAAGACCTTAAAATAGAAGTCTATAAATAAGTTGTCTTACCTAAAAATCAATAATCACTCCCAAATGAACTAAGAATCAATATCTCCCCTCCTTCTGTTATTAAAGATAAAGGAGATATAATCTAATTATTTAAATATAATATATTTGATTTGTTTGCCAGTGCATCAACACCTATAAGCACTATCTGTCCAGATAAATACAATAAACAGCCTGTGACGTGCTGCCTGTTATTTATTGGCTCACAGCAATCAAGAGGCAGGTGTAATTAATGAAACAAATGCCAAAAGAGCCTGTAGTCGTAGCGTGGCAAATAACTGACATTTAACAAACACACTAAAAACTCTGTGCCACAATCTGACTGAAATCTGTTGACACTGACACCAGATTTCACACACACCCCGTATATGAAGAAGCTCATTCAAACCGGATTACACCAGCTCTCTGACAGGATTAGAAGTGACTTGGTGATATAAAACAGTCACATTTTTAAGGCTGTAAAATAAACAAAAGGTTAATATTTAGTATTGTTAAAATGAATCCACAAAGAAACCATTGTGTCGTTTTTGCTGTATTTTTTCTAAATAAACACACCTAATGTTTGATTGTCTGTGCAGATATGCAGCAGCAGTGCAGGACGGCTCTCAGTACTTTGTCCTCCTCATCATCACAGACGGCGTCATTTCAGACATGGCCCAAACCAAAGAAGCCATAGTAAATGTAAGAGTGGGAATGAAAGCTAGTAGAAAGGTTCTGTTTTATCAGAAAATACCTCAAGTCTGAAAGTGAAGGTGCATCACGAAGAAAGATATACCTTTACACTGCAATGACAACAAAGGTTTTGATCATTTTTCCTGGTGTAACGTTAGAGATCTAGTGCTGCTTTTATCATTTCTGTGCCAGATAAAAGTGCAATCAATTCAAAACCAAGCAGATTTGGATTTTTTTATTAGGAGACACAGCTATTCGTTTACATGTCTCATGCTAGGAAAAATATATTTTACATTTACAAAAAGTAAAAGTTGCATCAACAAAAAACTGAGGAAAAACTCTCAAATTTAAATCCACATTAAGTAATAGTCTTTAAAAAACATATTTTATTATAAGACAATAATAAAATTGACTCTTGGCATCTAACGCTGTCAAAACAGCAGGTTTTTGAGGAGCATACTAATCCTGTTAAAGTTAAGAAATAGATCAATCAAATATGATACATCTGTTTTATGGTTAAATTATCAAACCAAAACAATAAAAATGTAGGTTTTTATTATTATCATTCTGTTGTTTGATTATTTTCATATAATTTGTTCAGACTTGATATAGCTGTGGGTCTCTAGCATTGGATTGATGCTATTTTTTGCAGCTGTCTCAGATTCAGGAGCCTTGTGACAAAACCAGCTGCTGTGTGCAAATTCATAAACACTCAATGTGACTTTACACAAGAATAATGTAAGCAAATGCATTTCTGACTTGCTCATTTCTAAACTATCAAAAGCATTAAAAAGACTTTTTATTTCAAGTGACACAGTATTTTCATCTATCATCAGGCTAAAGATTTACAACAGTTTTTAAGATCTCACTAACGTCATAAACATTACAGTGATTTATTTCCCAGAGTATTTCCTAAAACTTGGCCTCACTCCTGTTTTTTGTCCTTTAGCTGTAAAAATCAGATTGCATCCTGCCCTCCCTTTGGTCTCTTCTTCTTTTCTCCACCCCTCTTCCCACCCCTCCGTCCTGCCGCAGGCACAGAACACCCAGCAGACTGGATTTAAAGGGAATTTGCGACTGTTAGTCAAAACATAAGAACAGCCACACCTTCCTTTTAAGATCTTGCCTGCTGCTCTGTCTCACTGCCTCCAGTCCTGGGGTCTACTGATGCTTCCACTGCTTTCCCTTTAGCTCTCCACGGGGGGGGAGGACACGGTGCTGAGGTTATACACGTCGCTCCTCATACTAATTCATGCATGTTGAGAAAAGATTTGATTCAGAGAAGCTGACAGCCTGAACATTAACAGCTGGACAGTGATGTGTTTGGTCAACAGGTGAACACGTTGCCAGACATTTTGCTGGAGTGAAACAATGCAGGTATCCACCTGGCCATCACCCAGCAGCCTCTTCTCTCTTTGAAACGGATTCCCTCTCTCACACATAAAAAGATGTTTTGCTCTCTCTCTCTCTCTCTGCACATTTCACGCTATAAGATCTAAATCTCCAACTCTTCATTTTGTCTCTCCATACTTCAGTCACCACATTCAGTCTGTCACAAGCCGCCTTTCGAAGGTTTCTCTTCTTTGTCTGCTATCTTTGTGTGTTTTGCTCCTCATCTAAAACCGCAAAGACCAATCAACATCACCTCATTTCAAATCCTTTTCTCCTTTGTTTACAATGTATTAAATTAAATCAGCACACAGATTTTTCAAAGTAAACGGAGACATGCTGATGTGCAATCAGGTGTTCTAATGTTGATGTGCAAACTACTCCACACATTCTTCCAGCCATGGATATTACTCCATGTGTGAGTTTAGAGTAATGTCATTGTGTCTCATGTATTTCAGTCTTCAAACATTACATTATTCTCCAGACAAGCAGGCAGAAACATCACACACAAGGCAAATTATCATACAAATAAATAGATTTGTTACTTGTGCTGTTTATGCTCAACCTGTGTTTACATGCTCACCGTGTACGCAACACAAACTGTGCTCCTCAATAGATGCTACACAAAGCCTGGCTCAGATATCAGCTTAATGCCTGAGTTTTGCTTCCAGTGGTCGCGGTGTAATTTGTGGTTTTATTTACTCTCATCCTGCAGAAAACTCTTTGTGGTTGCGAAGCTACAAAACTCTTCCTCAGATAACTGACTTCTTACATGATCTATGATGTCTTGCGATCATTTTTACTAACCCTAACCTCAGTAAATGCAGGTAAATGCTGCATTTAGTGTTTTTTGCTCACGTTTTCATTTTGAGGAGAGTCAAATGAACAAAATGTCATCATTTTTAAATTGTAAAGCTATTTGATGAATCAACGATTTTTAAATGTATTTATGAATATTCTAAACTTTCTTGAAGTTGTAGCTACTGAGTTTGTATGTTTGTGTTCAAACACCTTCCCTACACATCACAGTTTGACAAATTGAATGTTGTAACCATTGTCTGGGAGCTGGGAGGTGAGCCGTGATGTCGTCAGACTCGAGGTGGAGTTTGGGGGCGGCTGGGTGGGTAAGTGAGGATGGTTGCTGTACTCACTGATGCTGGCACCTCCTCCCCTCCTCCTTCTCCCAGCTCATCCTTCTGCTGCAACGTAAGACCTTATCAAGCTGTTTGCTAACAGATTTGTTCTTTTTTATTTTTTTCTTCCTTCAACCAGCCTCTTATACTATTTTCAGCACACAGTTCAGCATTTTACCCTGACAGATAAAATCCTAATATTTTGTAGAATAATACATGCTTTCTGTGAATACCTTGCTACGGTTAGATTGATTGTGTGGATGGCAAAACAGAGTCAGCGACAAAACCTAATGTTGTCTCTCCATTTTAGGAAACACTGCTACTGTTGGCAGTGAGTTTCATCTAACATGCAGAGATAACGTCCATTCAGAGTGCTGCAGCCTGATAAGTGATGGGCTGCATCCAATTGGGAGAAAACATTAAGGTCTATAAAATATGTGGGAAAGCAAACAAGTTGAGTTTTAGCTGGGTGTGTTCCCACGTCAGCCTCTTTATCTAACTCTGCTTTTTTCTTTATTTCTTTACTGTTTATTAAAGGTTATTTGGCTCGTAATTTAAAAAGCCACAATGAGCTTTACAGCTCAATAGGAGGTCAAGCTATCAGGCTAGAATAAATGATTTTGTTCATGTATGTATAGAGAAAAACTCCCATTTCATCTCTTTTATTTTGATTTCTTCACAGGCTGCCAAGCTCCCCATGTCCATCATCATTGTTGGAGTGGGTCAGGCTGAGTTTGATGGTACAATACCTTTAATTTATAACTACAGCAATAATTAAGTGATAAATAAATTTGCACTTTTTATTTAAAAAACAACTGTAAAAGAAGCGTTTTCTTTAAAAAGTAAACGTGTGTTCTGTCAGGTCAGAGAGAGGTTTTAAAGCTGTTTCTATTTGCAGACTCCTCCCTCTATCCTCAGCACAAGCTTTAAATCACTGCAGATGTTTTGACTTGCAGCAGTAAAGGAGACACAGTTGTATTTACAAGGGTTGCATTCCACTTCCACAGCTGTGCATGCTTTTTGTTCTGTGAATCTCCTAACAAGCAAACCTTCCTGTAAATGGAATGCAGCCCTCAGTAACAGACCTGTGCTTTCTTCACTCCTTCAAGTTGTTGAGAAAAGCAGCACTGTGTTTAACATGGAAGAGAGAAGAACCACTTCTCATAGCAGAACACATCAGTAAATCTGTATAGTAAGTGGAATTTGCCAACCATCTAAAATATAAATAAGCCCATTCACACCTCTGAACTCCTCCACACAGCCTGGACAGGGCTGCCTCATAAAGCCGGTGTCTAACTGGGCTGTTGGCAATTATTTGCAAACACAAATTTACAAGAAAAAATACACATTTTTCATTGAAATCACACAAATTTAGAAAATACAACACATTTGCTAGATGCTTTATACATGGCCATGTTATGCTGGACAAATTCTGCAATTTAATCAAAAATTGTCTCAATTGTGTCTTTTTTATTCTAGCAGTTTATCATCATTTTATTCCCAATTTGGTTGTCAACCCCTCCCTAACATTTCTCATGATTTCTTACTTATTTTTTAGAAGGGTTCAGAATTGATGCCTGCGCTAACTTTATTCTTTGACTATTTTCTTAGATGTATTTAAATTTCCAGGGCCATGATGTTGAGGCCCTGCAGCTCACAAGAGGATACCATTGTGAACATTTTGTAACATTTTCCCGTTCTTCTATAAAACCATTCATAATTTGTCACCAACAGTCGCAGCCCAGTGAGATACTAGTTTAGTATATTATTGTAAATCTGTGTGAAGCTGCGTTTGCTGGAAAACACATCACTACACACCTCTAGTGGGTCATAAGTCTGAAACAGATGACTTTTTATGTAAGTGTGGTTTTTCTAATGAAAGATCTTGCTTGGTGTGCATTAAAAAAACTTAAAACATCAATATAAATCCAACAGATTTTTTTTTTTTTTTTTTTACAGCTAAACTCAGTCATTCAAAGGGAAAATTACAGTAGAAACTCGTCAAAGTCAGGAGGGAAGAGGATGCGTAGGTGGATGCAGGCATAATTGTAGAAGAAATGGTTGAGGTTAATTGCTGGGTTTGCAGTGTTTAGAGCTGCTGATTCTAAATTACACAGTCTAAAATAAAGGACTTATTAGTTGATTAGACAGGAAATGAGGACTGTACGGCTCAGCCTTCTTTCACTTTGACTAACGCTGACAGGAATTTTCTGTGATGCTCCAACCTTTACACATGCACCATGGCTACCGTTTCTGTTTCAGCAGAATGCTGTGATCTTGTCTTCCAGCTATGGTGGAACTGGACGGCGATGACATCAGGATCTCATCCCGAGGGAAACTGGCAGAGAGAGACATTGTTCAGGTGACTGGCCTTTAGATCCTCTGCAGATGTAGAGATCTTAAGACAGAAAATATGTGGAGTTTCTTCTTTATTAGTGTCTATTTCCACTAGATCTAGATTCCAATTTTTAGGCAAGTGCTCATATTCCACAATTTTTGTATTTCCATTTCACGATGTGCAGGTACGTCAAAACACCATCTGTTTGTTGTGGCAGATGAGGACAAATTTGTTTCCTATGAATTCACATCGAGACAAACGTGGAACATCTTTTTATATTTCGTGCCACTCAAAGAAACCTGTTGTGTCTCTCAAACACCAGTCAAGCTGTTTCAGCTACAGTGAGCTGTCATCTGTCTCCATCTGAGGTGCCAAAACTCAATATGTAATTGTGTTGTGAGCAAAGGATGATGTGGAGAGTTCCTAAAATCCTTTAGAGCTGAGGGAGATTGATGCCACTTTTCTTACACACTGCTGACAGTAATGGGTGTTCCTTTGGTTCTTGTCTGCTGGATAAATAGATCACATGTTAGAATTTAGGTGCAGCTCACTGGTTTTATATGCAACTGCCTTGATGTGTGCTTAAACTATAAGCAAAAGTTCAGTTCTGTTGGGTTTCTGTGGAAAGGTTGTAAATCTAATACCTGTTTGTCTAACGACTGCAGATGACTCATTCCCAGACCAGCTATACACTCACAGTTATATTCACTTTGAGATTCATAAAGGTTCATTTTAAGCTGATTTGTGGAAACTGAAGCCCCATACCACCCACCCACACTCATCCCTACATCAAATCCAGGGGTCTGCTGGTCACTGCTGTTGGTTAGTGGCGTCCCTTTTGCAGCAGTCAGCTATGATGGTTAACAGTAGCTTTCCTTTTGGTTGTGTTGCACTTGGTAGGTGCAAAGAAGAATAGCTTTGATATTACGTCATAATAATTAAATATGAAGGTCACCTGGAGTAATTAGACAATCAGGTCTTTGATCTGTCAGGTTTGGCAAACAAGGGATGTAAATCCTTGTTTGACAAAAACATGAGCATGAGGTTTTCCAAGTTTAGCAAAGTGCTTCAGTTTATGTCTGTTTTGCATTATTTGCTGCAGTGCTTTAAAGTGCTGGCTTATTTTTTCTGCAAGATAGTTTTGTGAATAGAAATGTGCTTTTATAAAAAATAATAGCTCTTGTAGATGGCTCTTTGATCAACCTCAGTTTGCAGAAAACTAGATTTGTTCTGACAGCTAGTCCAAGCAGCCCAGACCAAAGTGGATTGATTCTGTTGTAAATCATCTCCAGTTGCAAATACATTTCATTTATGCTTTAAAACCCTTTACATTGTCATCAAATTTGCATTACATGATAATTTATGTAGAATTCTGTATATTTCCTATGAAGGAATCATGTTTATGCTATAGAGAAAAAACATATAGTGTGAAACTGGTGACAATGGAAAACTTTATATGATGACATTTGCAGAAATTGCTGTAAAAAGATCTTGAGGTTGGAGTTGTTTAACATGGCAGTTTCTTTTGTCTTGGACTCACTGAGATCATTCAATCCAGTCAGAACTGATTATTTCTCCAAACTGAAGTTATCTACAACAAGTGCATTAATGTACAGTGTCACACAGCCAGACCACAGGATGTGTGAAGGATTTTTATCCCATATTTACTAAATCCAGGCTCTAAACACAAATCTCCTGGATTACATCAGTACACCAAAAGATGCTTTAAGTGTCAATCAGTCAATATAAAATCATGAAATCATTTTTATGTCTGTTATTTGTCTTCAGTTTGTCCCTTTCCGAGACTACATGGACCGGACTGGTAACCACGTGTTAAGCATGGCACGACTCGCCAAAGACGTGCTAGCAGAAATCCCCGACCAGTTCATCTCCTACATGAAGAGCCGGGGGATCAAACCCAACCCTGCGCCGCCTCCCTACACACCGCCTGGACACACACACCACCACACACAGATCTGAGACTCAAATCTTTGCTCCTGCGGACTGATAGCATGCAGCAGAGTCCGGTGGGAACTCTCTACCTCCTGTTTTTGTGGTGTTTATAGAAGCACCTGGAAAAGGGTGTACAGTTTTATGCTGGACCCTCCCAGTGACAACAGGAGCAGTACTTTTGTTTTGTTTTGTGGTTTTTAATAATTTTTTTTTCTGTGATCATTTCTTTGGAGTCTCTCTTCAAAATGAGGCTAACCTAACCTAACTTTTCAGGACTTGTTGGTAAAAGCCTCTCGGGCAGTGACTGTTTCACGTCTAATTTGACAGCAAGCTGCTTCAAAAAGGTCATGTTGTGGTTAAAACTTGTGCCTGTCTGTGGATGTTTCTCTAAGTGTTTGAGGACATACGACCCTGACCCAAGCCTTGCTCGTCACTCATCAGTGTGGCCTATTACAGTGATATTTTTAGGCACCTTCTTAAATAAGTTTTTATATTAGAGGATGATTTCCATATCTGTGAATGCAACAGTTCAGATGCTTTCTACCAACCACCTGTCCACTTTATTAAGTAAATGTTTATAAGAGCATGTTGTATGAGAAATGAAACCCATATTCCAGTGTTTATTCTCAGATATTTTTTAGAGTGGCATGATAGGTTTATTTTAAAACACAGTAAAAAAAACTTAATCCATTTCCAAATAGTCTTAGTGATAAAAGCCTGCTCACTAATTATTGATTGTACCAAGTTAATCATATTCATCCCTCTGAGAGCTGCTACTCATTCATTTTTAAGAAAGTACAAAATTTATTCATGTTGGTCAAATGTTTTTGCACTACAGACATAATTTTATGTAAAACGTTCATGGAAATGATTGCAGTTAAGGTTATTTATTCGGCACAGATGCATTTCAGTTGCACATTAAAACATTAGCTCGTTTATTTATAATAACTTCCAAATAAAGGAATTTCCTATAAAAAAGACTGAATGTGGGGGCAATAACGTGTTTGTCAGTCAGTAGATTGCTTTTCCTGATAAAATTACAAATTCACAAAATTGTTACCTCTATAATAATTTAATCCTGAATTTAAAATGTGTTTAATATAAACGAGACTTGGTAATAACCTCTGACGTTAAAACGCATTGGAGCATTAGTGGTAACTTGACAGTAGTTAAGTGACTTCTAAGGTCATAAACGCAACTTTATAGAGTTTTATCATCAAGTTTGTTTAAACTGTTCGCAGCTATAAAGAGCAAATATTAAATGTATAAAACTTGTCAGCAGTCTGTCTTTAGGGGAGCTCTTTTTGGTCAGTTTTAGTTTGAAGGTCCTAAAGAATTTCCCAAGGCCGCCATCACGCAGAATGAAGAGATGGTGTTGAGTTTGCACAAGACTTTCTTAATGAAGTTGTGGTAGCATAGTGACTGTGTGACCATGATGTGGGGCTTGTGGTTACATGGCTACAACCCTGTAATCACTGTTGTGCTGGAGTGAGCTGATCTCCTTGTGCAGGGGTCTGCAACCTGCAGCTCTGGAGCCACATGTAGCTCTTCATCCCCTCTAAAGAGGCTCCTTGTGATTTAGTCTAAGAATGTTATGAACCTGGATAATGTTTATATTTAAAATGTCAAAAGGAAGAAGTAGAGCAGTTTTCTCATCCAGATTTTTTGCAATAAATGTACTGAATCTCTGCAGAAGAATGAGACTAAATCTGAACTATTCCAGGTGTTTTTAAAATGCTCTATGCTCTATTTGCAAAGATTAGTCAGAATAGTGTGGATATTCTTAATAATCCTACTAACACCACCCTTTGTTGGTTTATAAAAAGCTCTATAACTCAAGCTTTTAAAAATCTCTGTTTCTCTCACCCAAAAACTGCATTAGTGTGTGGACAGGAAGAGCAAACAAACATAAAAATCTCAGATTTTTTGAATATTTTGAGACCTGAACATGGTGTCCAAAAATGTAAGACATATGGACGGCATGTGATGTTTTTAACCACAAATAAATGCACAGCTTCCTGTTATTTCACCACTAGAATTTCCTACAAATGTATTGAAATTGGATTGAAATGTGTTTAAATTGAAGTGATGCTTCCGTGATATTTTAGACTTGAACCACTCTGCACAGTTCTAAACAAGAGTGTCTTGGATAGAACTACATAGACTACCACTTAAAAAAATGTAAAAAGATGCCATGCAACATAGACTGTAGAACATACAGCAAGTAAAAGAAAGAAAACAAGCAACAAAACTTGATGTTGATGCTTTATATGAACTATATTTAGTAAGGAAAAGGACTGTTTCATTTGTAAAGGTTGCAGACCCCTGTCTCATATCTGCATCCTGACGCAGTCTGAGAGAATCATACCAAAACGGGGCATGGTGCAATCATGGATCGCCATGGAAACATGTTGCTGACATGTAAAGCCTGATGAGGGTGCAGGTAGCAGTGTAGGGACATATCGGGGACTCCAGTAAAGAGCAAGAAAAATTATATCTGGCAGTTCCGTAGCAATGTCATGATGGCCTTCTCAATGAAGGAGGTTTTGCTACAATTTAGCCAGATTTAGACGAGACTGGAGAAAATATTGGTACTTCATCCAGTTTGAAGCAGATCTATCTTCAACGATAAAGCCTGTATTTCTAGATGTTATCTTTTGCAGTTCTAAAAAGTAAACCCATCTAACATTCAAAAAGGAAATGTGACAAATGTTTATTTTAATATCGTTAATGATCAGACTAATCACAACAAACCTTCCCACATCAGTAAAACACCCCTCATTAGCAGGCTGATCAAAAGTCATGTCATTTAGATTCATGAGGTGTGTTTACAACTCTTTTCTGTGTTGGTTTAATCTTTTTTTTTTCCTTTAGTTTTTTGTGGATAAAAAGGCAATCTTGTAAGTTGCATCAGGTTTTAACAAGCTGAAATAGATTTCTGTACAATGTTAGTGTTAGATGTAGGAAGGCAACATTTTACAACATTTGCTCAGTCTGTTTATGATTTTTCAGGTAATCAACTTCATAAAAGGCCAAGAGACGTGTGGTTTGATTGGGAAATTGTTTAATCAAACACCAGGGTTGCACAGGATGCAATAAGCAAACATAGATGCCTGAGTAACCCTGGGTATAAACAGCACATTCTGTTTCTGTTTGGAGTATTTAAAACTGCAATGTAAAGAATTCCTGCTTCCAGACGTAAGCCAATTCTGAACAGTTTGTCTTTCGTCAAACTAATTCAGACGGAAATCTTAGACAAGTAAGGAAAACTTAAATTTCCTGAACTAAAACTAATTTCTGAAATCTTCAACATGTGATGAGTAGGTGTCCTGACTAGACAGCAAACGCGATAATTCTGCCATTTTTGTTCAAAAAAGTATCATCATTACTCAGAAAATGTGTTCAGAGTAAAAAGCCATTATCTATGCTCTATGCAAATGCACTCCCTGGCAACATTTTCTGAATCACACCAGAAGAAATACCTCTTAAAGAGAGCCTATTTCCTGTATTCTTTCACATATGTCACAGAAGACAAATTACTGCAATGTGAGAGTAATTCTCTGGTGGTACCGCCTCATTCAGAACTCCACAGGAGAAAGAACAAAGATGCAGTGCAAAAGGAAGCAAAATGTCAGTAGCTAGGTCACTGACTTAGCTTTTCATAAATGGAGCCTTTAAAACGCAACTAACTGTTACAGAGCAACGAGAAAAAGCACAACAGCCTCAGTGTCAGACGATTTAAAGTGTTTAAGGTGATGACAAAAGAAACACATTTAGGAAATAAACGACTTTTTTAATCAGAAGAAAATGACAATAAACCCCTATCATTGACTCTGCCTTATACTGTAGATTATCTTCATAAAAGACCGTCTACTTCTGTCTTTCTACTTGAAAAGAACAAGACACCTAAATTTATATCACACTGCAAAGGAAGGCAATAACTGAAAACATAGTTTATACTGAAGATAAAAGTCATTTTCCACATTTATTTAACCTGCACATAATTGTTTGTTAGCTGTGCTGAAAAAGTTTTAAAAAACAAACTCGTATGAAACTTTTACCAGAGATGTTTTTGTTTTTAGGTCGGTCTGGATCTCGAGCGGTTGGTTTTGATGACTTTTTGAGGGATTTAAAGATTCATTTTTAAGCTCACTTTTAGTCATTAACGTTTTATTTACTAGATCTGTTTCAGAAGGATGATATTTTTAGGTGGTGGTTGGAATAAGTCTGCATTTTAAATTTTTACTGCCATTAGGTGAGAATGTAAATTAACTATATGGTATTTAAAAGATGTAAAACACTTTGGAAACTGGAGAGATAAAACACATTTTGCAATGATCATGTCCTACAGATCACACTGTAGTAAATATTCCTGTTTTTGTATTAAATTAATGGTAATTTCTATTTCCTAGCTAATGTGGCCTTCATTAACAAACACAAAACAAAAGCACATTTGATTTTTTTTTTCTCAAACCAGCAGAGTTCATTTCAGCTGAAAACACACTCCCTGTTAAATTGTTTAATGTAGCAAACTCTAAAGGCCTTAATTATTTAAAAGGTAGTCATTCCTTCTCATTCAGACTCGTCTCAGTCTGCAGCAGACGGAGGTTTTTGTGTGTGGTCGAACAGCTGGTTTGAATTCAGACACACTCACCTCTCTCCTGGGAAAAGTTACCCTTCTCATCGTTCTGGCAGGAAGCAGAAAGCTTTAAATAAATGATCAGGGTAATATGAAGATTAATAAAAGCAGTTTGACAGGATCTCACACACCATCATCCATAAGACCGAAGAGGGAATTCAGAAACATTTCTGGTAAAAAAAAAAAAAAATATATATATATATATATATATATATATATATATATATATATATATATATATATATATATATATATATATATATATATATATATATATATATATATATATATATATATATATATATATATATACAATAAACTTTTCTTTCTGGCAGAAAACCTTGAAGAAAACAATAACCACTTAATCTTTAAGATGAATGCTTATTGTATATATTTTTTTGATATATTGCAGTATTTATTAGATTTGCTTGTTTGTTTGTTTTTTAGAAATTTATAAAAAGCCATTGCTCTTTTATATTTTTCAGCCCCTGACTTATTGTTTTGTCGGTCTGCATGTTTTCTAGAGCTACAGTGGTAGTTTACACATGATGCTGTCATCTAAAGGGGACTCCTTCCTTCCAGATCTCTGTATCGAACATGGCAGAAACAATAGATTGTATGGTATTTCTTCTTTCTTGTGCCTGGTTCCTGAAACATTTCCTGTCTTACCAGTAGTACAAAAGATTCAAATAAACCTGTAGCGGACCTGCATGTTACATTGAACACTTTTTCTGTTTATTCTTTGAGTTTTATCCCACGGTTTATCTTCATTGTTCAGATCCTGAGTTTGTCCGTTTGCATGACTCCCTGTTCTGACATTTCAAGGGTTTTTCTTGTACATGATTATTGTCATATAGTGGGTTGTGAAATGGTTTGTATTGGATTGCCTTAAATGAACATTATTAAAAAATAGCTACTTTTATAAAAGCTTGTGGAGAGTTTAATTTGCTGTTTTGTGATTTGATTTTAGCATAAAGGTTCTTGTTCCATAGATGAGACCCGGCTACAGCTCCTCTGGACCTACAGGACCTATCAGAGTGGCTTTATTGGTTTTCATTTAGTCTTTTCCCACATCCCTGAGAGGCTTTCCTCACTAGTCTTAACCTTCCTACTGTCTTGGAGTCAAATTTAACCCAAAAGACTAGAAAACTCCGTAAGTCCAAAAATAAGGACGGTGCGAGGGTTTAACAGCAGCGCTTACCCACAACAATCCAACCTGTTGACCCACAATCGCATCACTCAGGATGCAGATGGAAGTTCACACAACCCCAGAATGATGGTGATGGTGATGTAATCTAAACATGAAGCCAGCGTAGTCAGTCCTGCATGGAGTGTGAAATGTGCCAGTTCTAGGCCTTTTGAGACCAAAAAAAAAGGCATATTTTAGCTGTAAATACCCCATAAACATGTCCTGAAACCTGTTTATCTCCCATTAATTCAAGTACGAAGTGTTGGAGAAGAAAAACATCTCAAATGTGCAGAACAGTGACACACAAAGACCAGCCCCAGGTCTTAGATGAGATCAGTACATCTCTGAGATGTTGCGGACTTTAGATGTAAAAGTCACACAAAGATCTCCATTAGCTGGTTCTGAAAGACCATCCACCTTCAAGCCGATTGTTCACATCATAGCGGGGTCTTCTTCCTGTGTTGGGGCAGCAGTAGCTCAGTATTGTCTCGCAACCAGAGGGTTGATGGTTCGATCCCCGCTCCAGCTGGGTCCCCTGCATGCTTGTTGGTGGTCAGAGGATCTGGTGGCGCCTGCCTCACTTCAATGTAACTCACTGCCATCAGTGTGTGAGTGACTGTAATGTAAAGCAGTTTGTAGCCCATGTTTTAGACAAGTGCTATACAAATACAGGTTTTTTAATGTGTTTTAGGGATCATTTTTTTCTGTACATCACAAGCTGAGTATTCGTTTTAATTTTCTGCATAAGGCTTACAGGCTTAGTGTCATTAAACACTATTTATTCCAAATCCCAAGTTTAATTTGACTTTTTAATTTAAAAAAAATGTCTCTTGGAGAAGAGACATAATATTAAACTTATGCTTCTTCCTGCTCCCTTTGAACATGCTAGAGTATTTTATTATAATAGTATTTCTACTAGCAGAGATTATGTAAATGTACATAAATAATATTAATATCCATTCATTTGTTAGGGCGATTGGCAGCTATGGGTCTAATTTTGTTAATTGCCTTTTGGGTTTTTTTCTGTTCATGACCTGTATTTTAGGTTTATCAGACTTTTTGAAGTCAGCTTCATCCTGAAACACATTCAGCTATTAGAGTGAAGAAGGGTGGCAGCTGGTCTCAGACATCTCACACTGATGGGTCCTAATAACTTCCTACAGGAAATCTTTTTGCCTCATAGTTTTAAACGTTCGGATGTCCTTGTTTTGCTCTGTTGCTTTGCTATTTTTCCCCTCTTGAGTTTAGCAATATTCAGGTAAGGCCATGTAACATTTTATATTCAGCAAAAATATCGCTTATTCTTCCCAGAATTCATTAGGAAGAAAAGCTAAACTAATTAAAACTGTTTGCAACTTTTTCTCTAAACACCCTGTTTTCCAGACAGTCAGATTCTGACTACTTAAAAAAAGAGATGAATGTGTTTTAAAAGTTTACTTTCTTCCCTAGTTAGAAACTCAGAAACATCTTGAGTTTTCTTTTCACGCCATAGAAGTTTGTCCTCCTTAAATAATTCAGTTTGTATTATATTGTTTATACGTGTCTCATTGTGGGAGTCTGTGGGGGTGGCAGCGGTGACGGCTGTCATGAATCAAATCAAACCCAACGTGAAACAAGGCTGCTGTTCCTCCAGCATGACTGTGATAAAGAAATCAGACCAAAAGTCAAGTTGTTATCTGACCAAGATGCACCTCTGAGAATAGTCTGCTCATTTACTTTCTAAAAAAAAAAAAAAAGTAAAATTTCTCCTAATACATCCAGTCATCTCATTTCTGAAGAGTCTGGCATGTATCTGAGCATTGCTGGCCTGGCCACCTTTCAAGAGGGATTTACTGTCTGAGGGAGATACACTTGAACATCCTTCAGAGATTCTAGGAATATATTTAGTTTCTGGGTCAAGAGGAAATAACAAGGTGGAGGGAAAGTAATTTTCAAACTTTTCCCAATGAATTTCAGCACAAGTTGCAACGACACATCATTCCAAGATGAGAGAATAATTCAAACAGACTGACAGTAATGATCATTAGAGCTCACCTGAGAAACAGTTTGATTTAAAGAAGATTTAAAAAACTTCTCTTCAGTGACATGAATATCCTCTCATGTGAGAGTCCTTATTAGTCATATCTGTCACAGTCTTTAACAATAAGCTCTCTCTCTCTCTCTCAATTAGCTCTAGAGAAATACAACTTTACAGTTAAAAGAGGATTTCAATAAACCACTAATAAGACCACCTGTGCTTTTAGTAAAAAATGTTTAAAACAATCTGAGCTATTTTAGAAATGTAGTAAGAAAATACATGATGATTACAGGCAGCAGCTGATCATATTTCTGCCCAAAGGTCAGAAAATGAATGGTCTTCCAAAACTGCAGTTGACTAAATAATAAAGTTGCAGAACGCCGCAGAAACATGTGTTTGGTGTATTAATGGAAATTTAGCTGTAATATTCAGAAAGAGGAAATGCAGTTTGTTTGTTTTAGTGCAGAACATCCTTCATTTACTTTATTGTTGTATTGGTTTAAAATCATTATCACTCCCTGCTGAAAGGCAAAAGGCGATGGTGAGGATTTTGTCTGTGTCTGAGTGTGTTTTTCTGACTGTTAGGAAAATAGCTCTTGAAACATGTGTTTGATTTTTGTAAAACTTTCAGAAAGTAATCATTAGACATAGATCTACTGATACGATTTGGAGTCAAACCCATTCAAGATGGCGGCCACAGCTACTTGAGCTTAGAAATAAAAAAGACTGGCTGTAACTCAGTCCTTTTTACAGGTATTTAGCTAATGTTTGTGGTAGACAATCATTTTTGTTAGATAGCAAAATATCTTATATTTTTTTAACTTCCAGGAAGTAATTATTGGATGTATATCTATAACTGGTTATCTTTTGAATTTATCTTCTTTCAAAATCCTTGCCACATCCAAAGGAGATGAACAAACACAAAAACATCCGTTTTATAGATGTAGACTGTAGAGCTATAATGCCACAGCTGAGTCGTTCACAACACACTCTGGGTTCTAATAGATCACACATAATTGTACGACACCATGTGAGATAGCATTTAACGTTATTTTCTAGATTTGCTCAAATAAAGATGATTATTTCTCATCAGATAATCTTAGTTTAAATCTTTGAAGTGAAATGAAAGGGCAACATGCCTTCCTTCAAAGACTTCTAGGTTTTAAAGGGATATTTTGAAGTGGTTTTCTATCAGTCATTCATAAGGACCCATCTGTGACATCATTTAAAGTGAGCAGAGTCTCTAGATTACAACCAGGAGCATTGGCGGCTGGTGAAATCTTTTTTGGTGGGGCACATTTTTGCAAGTTAGTTTTCAGATGCGCAAAAACTCACATATCACCAGTAGAGCAGAGAATGAAGAAAATATTTTCATCTGACTGAACATGTTGCTGGTAAAAATCCCTACCACCAATTCACTAAAAATGTGGAGCAGTTAGGTCTAATTCTACACATCAAACAGTAAAGAAATCATAAGATCTTCATAAGGAGACCTAGAATAATATAACGAATAATAATAATAATAAAAAAACACAATGTGCTCACAACAGAAGTAAGAGTTTCAGGGAAAAAGCAACCTGACCTAAACAAGGTCAAAAACATAATTTAATATTCACAATGAAGCTTGTACAGCTTTCTACTGAAAGCACAAACTCTGCTCATAAAAACACTGGTTCTCAGCAGCACCAGGCTTCAGATCCTGAATATGAAAAATCATTTATTTTAAATCCTGAAGGTCCACAGCCACACAGTTTAGATCCAGCAGCAAGATTTGATGAAAACAAGCTAAACTGAGATCATATTATATCAAATATCTAGCCTCATGACTCAAATAAACTCTGACACTAATGTTCAGTGCAATACAGGCCTGGACAGTCTGAACCAGCCTGGTCTGAACCGGGACCTGGTCTGGACCAACCCAGTACCAGACCTGATTTAAACCAAACTGGTCCAAAATGACCCAGTACCGGACTTTGTACCAGACCTGAACCAGGACCCGGTCTGAACTCTAACAAACAACCCAAAAAACTCCCAGACTGTCAGTTGATTAAATCAGGACACATGGAATCAATCCTCAGGGTTGTCACAAAGCTGTCAAGAAAGATTATTTAAAAAAATATCCATTAGCTTCCTCCATGATAAGAACTCCCTCCTCCATACGAGCTACCTGAAGCTCCGGGTCAAGTCCTGTTCTGAGCCGATTCTCCGGTCTTCTGCACACGCTGCGGTCGCTAGTTCTGCGACCCGGGGCTCTCCTTTACTTTGTATTGAAGAGGCTCCAGTGCGCATGCACCATGTAGGTCTATGGTAAAGATTTGTGTGCCCGAGACATGCGTAGAAGAAACAGGAAGCTGACCTTTCAGTCTGTTAAAAAAAGTGAGAGAACAGTTTAAAACTACACCTAAATGCAGATGTACACAGCACTTATAGTATAATGGATAGATCGTTTAGTTAAATTTCATGGTTCTTTTAAAACTATTTTGTGATTCCAATCTTCTTCTTCTGTGAGACTGGTGGGGCGGCGCCCTAGCGCCCCCTATTGACGGGCCGCCACTGACCAGGAGACATTCTTTGACTGGAGCAAATACCTGAAAATTTCCTGCTAGTTTGCCACCGTTCTGCAGCAGTGTCTGACACGCCGTATTGCTCTAGTCAGGGGACACCTGCCTGTTTCAGAGGCTCCACTTGCATTGAGTGATCAGCAGTGGACACGGTCCTTACTGCAGATAAAACAACTGACAGAACTCCACTTTTAAATGACTGAAATATTCCTTTAACGTTCATACCTAATAAACGCCATGATAATGTGTATCTTTATTAGATTTTTTAAATTCAAAGTAAAAAAGTTTCATTTTTATTCAACGATTAGTAATATTTTTAGAATGTTTTAGTTAGTATGAGTTTTTTCACCCAACACCAGATTTTTAGCAGAAGGAAAAGCTACCAGTGCTTGATTCTAGTATTTGTAAATTCCCAGAATTCATTAGGGCCAGGTCATAAATGCATCACATCTATAAAAAACCAACATGGTACAAGTGTCTCACCTCTCCAGCTGGATGCATTTCTTTTGGAAGAACTTCCTTTTATTGCCAGACATCAGAGAATCCAGACAGCATAACGTCGGCTCAGGGCTGAACTATGATGACTTGATGATTTAGTGCATCTTGTTTCCTACATCTATCTCAGGTCACACATCCTCAATTTGTGCCCTTGCTGTGTTTTTATCCACAGCGGACATCAGCCACCACTTATACCTTAATGGCTCGGTCTCGATTCAGTGATTGTACTCTGGAGCTGCTGCTGTTGTGTCTGAAGTCTCACACAAATGAGATGTTGTTAGAAGCAGCTTGGGACGTTATCTAATCATTGCCAAAAAATCAGATTTGTAACTTGGCGGTGGTTTCTTCAGACGCGTGCCTAATCTCACAGATGTTCAGCTGAAGTAAACACGAGAGAAGAGAGTTTGTGCCTGAGGTTTGGTTTTCCTCCTCAGTGTTTCACACAATAACAGGTGTTCAGCTGATGCGTTTAATCTATTGCTTGTGAATTATTTATCCACTGAAAGTGATTCAGTTGGGTATACAATAATAATAAGAAAGCAGAACTGGGGTTAAGCTGTTTATATAATTACAAAAAAATGACAAAAGTTTATTTAGTTGACAGGAAAAGAAGATTTTACTGAAGGCAGCAGTTAGAAAATGTCTGTTTTTGACTTGATATTGATTTTCTCTTGAATCTTTGTCATGAATGATTCTCATCACAATGACACCCAATATGTTTTGTTCAACTATATATTTTGGTTTCTGCTTTGTCTTCCTGCAACAACAACAGACAAATTACTTATGCTTCCTGTCTGTCTGTCACAAACAATAAAACTCTTCCCTATTTTTACATTTTTTACATAAACTGTGAAGCTGCACAAAAATGCCTAGCACAGTTGCTGATAAAACACTGAGTAAAGGTTACTGAAAAACAAGAATCCTGAAGGAGTTGAGTCTTAAAAAGACCAAAGCAACAGTGGATTCCCCTACAGGATATCCTCGTCTCTGCTCACATCCCAACTTTAGTTCCTGAGTGTTAAGACTCGGAGCACCGAGTGAGCTGTCTGAGGTCAAGCTTCTCTGCAGGGGAACTGTCTCCACACTGTGTGGCATGAGGTGAAGAATATGAGACTTTCACAGCTGATCCTTTCACACTGAGAGAAACCTGAAAAGGTCATTTAAGACATTTTAGAATCTAAAAGTTTAAGCTCATATGTAGCTTTTTGCATTTCTACTTGATTTTGGTTACAGTAAAGTAATCATTGGATGAACATGGGGTGAAACTGTGGAACAGTCTGGATACTCACCACAAGAAATGTCTAAATATTCACCAGTTTAAACAATTATATAAACACAAGGTCTATAATCAATACATAGATAATGGGTTGTAATTGTACTCAGGGAATCTGCACTTTTGTTCATTGTGGTTTTTCTTCATTGTTAACAAATTGTTATTTATTATCACTGTTGGTATTGTTGTATCATTGTGGTATTGATGATCGTTACCATTGTTGGTATTCCATATTGTTACTGTGATTGATCTAATGTCAATCACTCATTCACATTGAGTCACAATAGGTGATTTATTATTGTTGTCACTCATGTAAAGAATAGCAGTGAAGCTAGAAGGAAATGTTAGGGGTAAATGGGGGTGGGATTAAATAAGTTTTCTTCTTCCCACTCCCTTTCATGCAACGACTATTGATCATTGCTCATTAATATTTTTTTTCTTTTTTAGTTATTAATAGATGATATTGTTTATGAAGGATGTTGATGATGATGACCAGATATGATGATAATGTGATGGATGCATAATGTTGCTTGAAATAAATAAATAAATAAATAAATAAATAAATAAATAAATAAATAAATAAATAAATAAATAAATAAATAAATAAATAAATAAATAAATAAATAAATAAATAAAACATCTACAACTGTTTAACATTTAAAGTCAACTTGATTCAAGATGGCCACTAAAGCCGACTGATTTTATGATTATAACTTGCACATATAGAGCTATACACTGCAAAAACTTGAAATTAGCCAAATCTTAGATATGGTGAATTTTTCTAGATTTGAGCAGAAAAAAAAAATCTGCCAATGGGGCAAGCAAAAGTTGTTTAAAAATAGCAAATATATTCTGGATTTAGAATAATTTAATAGTTTTAAGAATTCTAACAACTTTTTCTTGTTCTATTGATTTGTTTGCTCAAATCTAGAAAACGTGACCATATTTTAAGAAGATTTGACTTATTTCAAGTAGGGTTGTAATATTTATATATTTTGGGACTAAAATTAAATTAAAATGTCTAAAAACAAGGCTTTTAAAACTTTCTTAGAAGTGTGTTTTTGCAGTGTACATTTTGACATGGTTGAGAGTAATGCACAAACATACTTTGAGTGCTAACAGATCTTGTGAGATTTAGCTAAATTTAATCAATTTGCTTTAATATTATGTTCAAAATTCAATCAATATTCATAACTGCATCATAGCTAATTTGTCAACATAAAATGATCTTAGTTTAAGATTCTGGCATGAAAGGTAGCTAGTAATTGATATTCATTCTTTCAAAGAACAGTAGGCTTTTATTTTGTAGAAGTTGTTGTGTTTTAAAGGGTTTTTTAATTAAAATTTTCTACTCAACGTTTTTCAGTTTTATTATTCTGTTCTATTTAACTTTTACTAAAATGTGTAGACTTTAGTCCTCCTAGCTCTAATTGTGCTACTGACTTTCTGGGCTTTGTTGTATTTTCACACAATTTTTCTAAAAGTTTAATCCATTCAAACTATTACAAAAAAAAAGAAAGAAAATGTTTTTCCAACAAATACATTAGATTTGTCTGTTGTTTCATCAAAATAACATCCACAATCCATGAGAATTTGCACACTTTTGCGTAAATGATGCTGCTGATGGCTTTATTCTATACAACTTTGATAAAACCTAATTCAAACTGTAATAAACATGCTTTTTATTCACTGTAGCAAAGATTTAAAAAAAAAATTGTGTTCAGGATAAAACAACGCCTGACTGATGTGGTATTGTTTAAAATGTTTCTTTTTCTAAAATGACAACAAACAAGGAAAACAGTTTTGATTTGCCCTTTAAAAAGGGCGCTCACATACACAGAAAAAAGGGCAGGAGCTTTTGTCCTCCCCATCATTACCTCCCTCTCTTTAAATCCAGCTCTGCAGACTGGCTCACAGCGAGCACAAGTCATAAACAAGGTAATACATGTGAGCTGGCAGAGAGGTCACGGTGTCTTGTAGATATTCAGCTGAACTGCTGAAGACAAAAAAGTTACTTGAACACAAACTCACTTCTGAACAACTCCCTGTCCTGGTTATGTAGCTGTTACTATAGGCTCAACAAAAGTTCTGCTAATGATCAAAACATAAAAAATGCACCGCTAAACGATGAGTATTTTATCAAGGATGAGATATTGTGTGGAACCAGCCTCACACTTGCAGTAAATGATGTACATAATAAAGTGTTTATTTGTTTTTATTTATCTCAGTTCATTTGTATTTATTTATTATTTTATTTATTTTGTTTGTCAGATACCACTCTTTAATTTGAATGATTTAAATGAACAAACTAATAAAGCTATAACTTTGACCTTGACTAACAATCAATGAATGTCAAAAGTTTTTTTAATCAGTTGAATATTTTGGTAAAATACACACTCACACAGTGCACCTGGAAAGTATTCAAAGTGCATCACTTTTCCCACATATTGTTAGGTTACAGCCCTATTCCAAAATGGATTAAAGTCATTGTCTCCTCAGAATTCTACACACAACACCCTCTAATGACAACATGAAAAAAAAAGTGAGATTTTTGCAAATGTATTAAAATAAAACAATTGGGCATAAGTATTCACAGCCTTTAATCATTATTTTGTTGATGCACCTTTGGCAGCCATTACCGCCTCAAGTCTTACTGAATCTGATGCCACCAGCTTGGCTCAAACGACCATGAGAGCTTGTTTTTGACAGACACACACACACACACACACACACACACACACAGTGAAGAGCTCACGGAGAGGAGGTGCGTACCAAACGTCAATGCCAGGTTCTCCATTGAGTACCTCAATGGAAAAAATATGTGCACCCTTGTCTAATAACATCCTCAAAGCAAATACTGCATCTGCCATGCTCTTTCTTTGCATAAATCATTAGCTAACAAATCTTTGGGTTTAGTACAGATATTTTGTACAATGCCGCCGTTCAGGCTAAAATGAGCACTTATCCAATCACAGGATGCCTCGCCTCGCCTTCCTCTGCTTATCCGCCCAAGTCGGGCATCCCAGGCCATCCTCTCCCCAACCAAGTCCACCAGCTTCTCAGCTGGAACACCCAGGCGTTCCCAGACCAACCTGAAGACGTATTTCCTCCAGCGTGTCCTGGGTCGACCTGGGGGCCTCCCACCGGCAGGACATGCCCAAAACACCTCCCGAGGGAGGCGTCCAGGAGGCATCCTAACCAGGTGCCCGAACCACCTCAACTGGCCCCTTTCGATGACAGGATGCGTTCATGTCAACATCAGCATAAGACCTTCTAGCTGGCTAACTGGCTATCGCAGCTGACTGTTTGTTCACTTTACAGCAAACAACAGTCTGCTCTGTTGATTCTGAAGGCCTGGGTCAAGTTTCATACAGCCTGACAACACAAGCTAGCTGAAATCTGATTGGATCAAACCCTACCTTAGTATTTAACATTGGGAGCAGTGCAACCAAGTGAATATAATATTACACAAAGAGAACAGACCAGGGAGAATAATTTTATTTAAAAATATTTACCAAAAGAAAAATACATTTATTTTTCTGAGTAAGTTTAGGCCAGCAGAGAAGGTCTTGCTGGCCCTTACGGCCCACCACTGATAGAAAGAGGTTATGTACACAAGCATTGGTAACGCTGACATTCACTATTGTTTCTTCTCATGTAGCTGATGTGAAATTCCAAGAAGCAGAAGCAACAACCTTGAGAGAAGTGAATCTAACTAGAATATCATGAATATTTTTGTCTCACTACTAGTTTAACTAATAACAGAGTAACATCATAAAAATGCACCAACAAATGTGTTTTAAAAAAACATCATCAAAGAGGAATCTGTATCAAAATGAGGTCTCTACTGGTGCTGGTGAACTTTTCAGCCTGCAGCAGAAAATCTGACATCACAAGCATCAACAGGCTTGTGATGCCAAACATTAAATAAATAAAGTACAGCTACATGAAAACCATTTTTTAGGTATTGGAAAGCCCTGACCGAGTTCAGATTTCCTTTAGGGAAAAATGTAGCTAGAGAAAGATGTAAGAATCAGCAGCTTGGCCTGAAGTGAGGTAAAATAACAACCTTCATATTGATAGTCAACATGTATATTATCTGAATTTAGGGCAGTGCTTGCTGCAGGAGAATATATACACCGTGTTCAATAGCAGGTCTTGTACCAAATATCTGTCTTACATCCAGTATACATCAAATATTTACACGTAGACACTCAAAATGAGTTTATTGTACTGTACGTCAAACCTTTGACTGGTTCTTTATGTTACAGCTGCTTTAATATGAAGCTTGAGACTCAGAATTTTTCTCTTTCAGGAGCTTACAGTGGTGCTAGAATCAGTCTGCATCATGCATTTTGTAAAAAGAGAAAAATAAGAAGCAAATAGGAAAAAAAGGATTTGAATAAATGTTATATTAAAGATAACAAGGGGTGGGATAATGCAACATGGCATGCTGGGAATATTCATACCAAAATGTTAAAAGAAATTTTTGTCACAATGGAACAAATAAAGAAAAGCAGTAAACTATTTTATCTTGTTACCCAGAATGAGACAAGAGGATTCACACTAAGCTCACTAGATCTGTTTCACTGCAGATATTTAGCCTTGCAAGTGTATAGGAAAAGCATGTTTTACTGAGGGCTGCATTCCAATTATGCAGCTATCCATAATTGACAGTTTTGTAAAAATGCTGAGCAGAATTTTTTTCTAAATGGAATTCAGCCCTTATTAATACACCTAGGTTTTCCTTACTTTCTCAAGTCAAAATGTCTGTCCTGAAACCGTCGTATGAGTCAAAGCTTCTTTATTTATTTTTCATTCACACTGACAGAAAAGGGACAAAAATTAAAACCCTAAAATAAATTCATATCCCCCACTGCCTTTCATACCTGAATTTTAAACTAGGTTATTATATTTCTTCTTTTTTTTCTGAAAATGTGCTTGACATTATAACAGCTCTATTAATGTGAGTGGTTATTCCTGTTTCAGAGCACCAGTCACCTGCAGTAAGTGTCAATTCTCCATGAGTCACTATGTTTTTTTAGGTTGTTTATTCATTTTTTACAGGACAATTCAGCTTGATATTTATTCTGTACACGGCTGAACCTGGACATCTAATATCTTATAGCATGTTTGAAAGGAAACTAAGTGAATCTGCATTTTAATCTACCCCAGCATGTGTAGTTTGCGTATCTTTTTTTGTGTGTGCCATGCTTGTATTTTGTTGGAGAATAACTCTAAGATCTGGAAGAGTGATCTGGACCAGTATGGTATGGTTTACTGGTATCAGATTCCTACATGTGCTTCAAGGTTCCTCTGATCTTCTCTTATGATATTCCAAATTTTACTAAATAATCTTTTGCTATCCCTGTGTATGGTTAAAAGTTTCATAAAGGATTGATTCTTCTCCAAACAGACATAACACTTTGCTAAATCATGTTCTTTTAATCTCAATTCTCTTCCAATCAAAAGAGCTTTGAGGTTATGATGCACTGTTGTTAATTTCATTATAATGCTCTAATTGATTTGGTTTGTAAAACTGCCTTCATTAAAATGATTCTCAGAGGAGCGCTTGGTGCTTATCATTGTGGTTAAATGTTGCCACCAATGACGTGAGATTAATGAAGTGTTCAACACGTGGCAGCAAAGTTAATAACGTGCATAATAACTTAAACAGCTTCCTGGTTAGAGGAAGAGAGAACATGAAAATATGTGACCTGATGCGATCATAAGACTTAGAGTTGTCTCCAGGCCAAATTAAATGGTATTTTATTTAATTGATTCAATCTGAGCTCTAGAGGTTACTATTTTTTTTAACCATCATGAATTTATTGAGATAAGATTCTGTTTATCATTTTGATGGTTTATCCAACTTGTTAATTTAATAGCTATTATTTTATTCTTTTTAGAGAAGATGGAGAAGGCTTTGCTTGAGTGTTTTTCTTCTGTTTTCTATTTTGCCTGGACCTTCTGTAAAACCAGCCTAAATACACTTATTGTGGTATTGCAAATAACATGGAGGAAGATATTTTTTAAATTAAGAATATATTGAACTTTTGGTGCCATTTTGAACTTACATTTATTTTCAGTAGCTTGTGTGTTTGTGCCTGGGTGTGGCATTACTCAATGTCGTGCATAGCTAAATGTCGCCATCTGGTGGTAATTAAATGCACTGCATGTGTTATGTGTTGTGTGTTTTGCTTTTGCAGATAATTAAAGGAAATTACACAAACTAATTAATTAAAGTAAAAAATCGCAATTATTTTTGTTTATGTTAGTTTTAAATTAGACTTAAAGTAAAACAAACAACCTGCAAAAATTTGAATAATTAACTCAACCTCACAGAGTTAATTATAAAATACTTGGGGGAAGGGGGTACTGCCTTCTTATGATTCATTGGGAATAATGTATGAAGCACACCTGGCAAATCAGGTAATCAGTGATAAAATGATTAACTAAATAACCATAGAGGGGAGGTAACTGATAAAGGGAAGGCAGCACCATCCACTGCATGTGGTGTCCTTTGTTTTCTTGTATTTACTCAATAATGTTGAAAAGAACAACATTTTGTCAATTTGACATGTGTCTTCCTGCTGTGAACTGAGTCAGCAACGACCCATGTAATGGATCATATTTTGAATTTCATAAAGATCGTATTATAAAACACTAAAAGGTCCTAATAGTGCATATAAGCTTTTAATTTTAATAGTAATTAATACATCTAGCCATCCATTGATATCATGTGGGGAATTTTCTTATTCTTTTCACACAGGGTGAAGACATGAATAAATCTCTAATTCCAGCATCTAAACAACAATAATTAGTTCATCTGTGACTTTTTTCCTTTTTGTTAAAGATTTGATTTGTACGGAGCCCGTCTCATGACATGGTGGAAGAATTAGTATTTCGTGCGCACGAATTAGTATTTCGTGCGCACGAATTATTATTTCGTTCCCACGAATTAGTATTTCGTGCGCACGAATTAGTATTTCGTGCGCACGAAATACTAATTCGTGCGCACGAAATACTAATTCGTGGGAACGAAATAATAATTCGTGGGAACGAATTATTAGTAGATTAGTAGATTAGTAGATTAGAAGAATTAGTATTTCGTGCGCACGAATTAGTATTTCGTGCGCACGAATTATTATTTCGTTCCCACGAATTAGTATTTCGTGCGCACGAATTAGTATTTCGTGCGCACGAAATAGTATTTCGTTCCCACGAAATAATAATTCGTGCGAACGTTAAACATATTTCGTTCCCACAAATTACTATTTTGTGGGAACGAAATAGTATTGATATTATCCCGCAGTCCCTCATCCATCTGCACCAGCCGTGATAACGATATACCCACTGATGTTTGAGTGCCTTTTCTAATTCAGTTCTTGTCATGTTTACCTATCTTTGTCACTTTGTCATGAGCTGTATGACTTGTTACACAACTTTCAAACTTTCTACCACACGTTTTGTTGCGTGGAGTGGTAAACTCGTGTTTCTGCAGGACGCGCAGCCCTGTGTGGCAGGATGAGCATGATTGCTCCTGGTTTTATTGGCCACACCTGTAGCTGTTTTACTGATTTCTATAAGGACAGCAGGTTGGATCAAAGCCCTGCCAAGGTGTGCTGGTGGACTGACAGGTCAGCTCACCTGTGTGACTGGGATCGGCTGCTGGTGCAGCAGCGGGAGGTTGTCAGGCACTTGGTTGCCATCTCCTCTAGCAGGGGGGTGGGTAGAGATGGCGTTGGCTGGTGAGTGTGTACGTACGTGTGTGTGCTGTTTTTCGTCCCTCAGTGTGATAACACCATTATGTGCCACAGGTGTGAGCGAGCAGCCCAGGGAGTGACCGCCCTGGTCGCGCCAGGACGCTGCTCTTTTGCCTGTGGGGACTTTCGTCTCCAGCTCAGTGGAGCAGCGCTGCAACCTCCAGCCTCTCAGACATTGATTGGGACTCCGCTTGCCGCCGGATCAGTCCAGTCCAGTAGCAGCTGACAGGTCAGCTGGACCACGGCAGTTCAGCTTCTGGACTGCAGGACTCTATGGAGCCGTGGGACGGTGCTCGTGAGGGTGTGTGGTGTGTGTGTGTGTGTGTGTGTGTGTGTGTGTTAGGGGAACAGTCGGGAGAGAGGGACTAACAAGGTGTCATTAACCATTTTCATTTATTTCTTTCAGTGGAGCTCGCCAGGAGGAGGTGGAGCCGGTGTTACCGGACCCTCTGCAGAGGCAGCAGCTGGAGCAGTACCTAGGGGTGGGTGTGGTGTGGTGCACCCTCAGGTTTGTGGTCTGCTGCTCTGCAGGGTTCCGCCCCCTGCTGGTGGATCCCCACTGTTTGGTTGGGGCTTATGACTGTTTTGTTTTATTTGTAAATAAACCCATTATTTTAAACATCCTTGGTCCTGTCTCCTTGGGTTAACATGAGCCTTAGTGCTCCTTATTAACATCCACTCTGTCACACCTGCACACAAATCATGGCACTTTTAAAGTAGAGCTGAATGATAAAGGGCACACGGTATTTTAAACATAAAACCAGAGTCCAATATCTCCCAGAAATCACTGAAATGTCCCCAGTAATTCTTCTATCAGGGGGCAGCCAAAGAGCTGCATCCCCGCAATAATACGTGCAGCCACAGCTGACCAGTGCTGCCCTGCTGTGCGTGGAGTCCAGCCCGGGTCCCACGAATAATTAATTCGTGCGCACGAAATACTAATTCGTGCGCACGAAATACTAATTCGTGGGAACGAAATACTAATTCGTGCGCACGAAATACTAATTCTTCCACCATGTCATGAGACGGGCTCCGTAGATTTGCACCAGCTCCAGAGACATTTCTCGGAAAGGCGGGGAAGGTATGAGGGGGAACTTTGTGGCGCCGCCCCTCCTTGTGCGCATGCGTCAGCTGTGTTGGGGCTGAATTTGTTCGTTTCTCTTCAACAATGGCTCCAGCTGATGTTAACATTGAATGGCAGACAGCTGCGATAATTCACTTTTTACTGAAAGACGAAGACGAAGCGGACTGTCGTCAACTTGACTGCTGTATTGAAGCTGACGGTCCAGGTGAGCGGTCTTTATCTCTTGTGTCTGAGATAAACAGGAAAAACACGTCAGTCGCTTTCCATTTCATAAAATTCGCATAGTCATTAACGACGCTCCGTTTAGTTTTCTTTACTGTAGCTCCTTTTAAATAACTTTAGGTCATACTTTAGTCGTGTTGGCGCGTCTTGTGACGTCGCTCAGTTTCAGTTTGTCAGTCAGGCCTTATAACTACAGCTGAGCTAATGAGCTAATCATAAACCAAACGCTGCGTTTTTCAGATGAAGACGACTTTGATCCAGTTTTGGTGGCTGATAAACTGAGGACCATCGCGGATGCCATGAATGATGACCCCAGGTTTAAAGCTGCCCTGACGGACCTGAAGCAGGCAGCAGCACAGGAGGTGACTGAAGCTGAAACTGATGTGTTTACGAGCAGTTAGTCATTGGTTTATTCCCATGTAAGGCAGAGGTATATTTACCCTCTCACCCAGAAATGTTACCTTCCTGAATCACGTGATGTTGTAAACGGGAATTGCCAAAATACATGATTAATGGTGTTTCTCAGTCAGCTAGCTAATGAATGGGTAATTCTCCACTTCTTTTCATGTGTCCTAAAGATGTTTCACTTCTCAGAGTTCTGATCACAGACTGGGTGTTTGCTGTTCAGTCAGAACTGAAAAGGCCTCAGGGATAAAACGTCTCCATGAAGCAATAAATGAAGTTAATTTCCTTCTTTGAAAATACAGAATTAAAACAAACTTTTAACTAAAGAGATTTGTGCTGCAATTCAGGAAATACAAGATTGTTTTAATAGGAACGCACAAATATGTTGTAATACAATAATATTTTAGTAAATACTAGTACTATTTAAATGACACTGTTTAAAAAAACCAGTCAGTTGGCATAATAAAGATTCATCACGTTTTATGTGTCAATTTTACAAATATTAGCATGTAGATTCTGGTTTTGAGGGCTGATTGTGATTTTTTCTTTCAGTGAACTATAATTAACAGAATCGTGTTTATATATATATATATATATATATATATATATATATATATATATATATATATATATATATATATATATACATATATATATATAATTTTTAAAGTTCTGTTGCCATATTTCCCATAGCTAGATAAGTGGGCAAATACAATTAGTAACCATCACAGCCAGTATCCTGATTCGGCAGTACTCCTTTAGCTTGGCAGAAAACAATGTAAGTGAATAGTAACAACTAGCATTGTTAGGAAAAAGTTCTTAAAATCACTGTCGTGATACTAATTCTCCTTGGTGGCCTCAATAATCATATCGACTGCAAGTGAAAATAAAAAGTAATACGAAGAAATTACAGGTACTATTTTAGACTTGGGACTACTTTATGACAAAGAACTGCTGTAAGCCTCCGCTGAAGGGCGCAAGGACATGACACAGTGGCCCCAAAGACACCTACATCAGTAAATACAAATACTGGCTACTAGGCGTAACGTTTTTAGAAGATAATCTCTGTGCAGCTCGTGTCTTTATGTTATTTTTCATCCTCTGTGAGGTTTGCAAACGACGTGCGAAAAAGTGTTTATGGATGAGTGATTTTTAAGAACCTTTTTTCTCACAATGCTAGTTGTTACTATTCACTTACATTGTTTTCTGCTAAGCTAAAGCTAAAGGAGTATGCAACGGAGTCAGGATAACAGCTGGGCTGGTTACTAATTGTTTTTGCCCACTTATCTAACTTTGGGGAATATGGCAACAGGCAAAAAAAAAAAATCACTTTTGGGTGGATTATCCCTTTTAAATATAATTTGGTAATTTAAGAATCTGTAAGTGGAAACTTCCACATGAAAAACCTGATACTGCTAAAGCGAATAAGGGTATAGTGATGGTGCAACCATATACCAGGAACAATGTAAAAAAAAAAAAGTTAATTTATTCATACTGGGCAATGGTCTAATGCTCAGACCAGAAAATGTATCAGAATTTTTACATCATCTCCCTGGCTATGTATTTCATTAAAGTCTTGACCATTTCCTCCCCCAGGCCGTGGATGCAGCATTCAGCCATGTTGTGGAGGCCGTGTGTGGGGCTCATACCTCTAAAGGGGCTGAAGTAGCTCCAGAGTTGCAGCTGATCAGAGCATCAGTCGCGTTTGGACTCTATGCCAAGAAATCTGCCCCAGAGCTTAAAAGCAAAGTCCAGGAAGCACTGACGAGTTTCCTCACCAGACGTGTGGGGCCGTGGGTCGCTAAGCAGGGTGGATGGGTGAGTAAACGTTTATCACTTCCTTTTTAGGATCTCGGTGAATTATCACAAACGCTTTATTTGTAAACCACCTAAATTAGAGATGTTTCACTTCATGTCACAAATAATTACACTTCGAATTTATAGAATCATAAAAATAATATATTTTAAATATTTAGTTTTAATAAATGTCTAAATATATTTTGCAACATACTTGGAGAGATCATTTCTCCTTACTGGATGGATCAGTTCAGAGAATGAGAATTTAAACAATCATTTGCTGTTTTTGTTTTGTAGAAAATGCAGCAGTGGTTTCATATGTGTACTGAGGTTGTTTTCAACCACATCAAAACATCTCGATTTCTTTTTTGCAACACTCTTCCTGTTCATGTGAAACATTCAGATTTTCTTAAGTTACTGTTTCCCCATCGTCTCAGATAATGCTTCACAGCTGAAGTCTGCTGAAAGGAAGTTGTGACTAGTGAATACTGATCAGACTCGTTAAACTTCCTGTAGTTTTAATAGCTTTTATTGCTATAGGTTCAAGGAAATGTCAGTAAAACCTGTTGTGTGGTTTTCCTTGTTACATCAAGGTACACTTGTTTATATGTGTAAATATTTCTACCTGTCAACATACAGTTTTCATTTTTATACTTTCACCCACTTCTTAATGTATCTTCTGCTTTCTCTCCATTTGGAAATAAAACAATAAGGTGATAAAAATATAGATATTTTCTTCAATTAAAAATGGTAATGTTGTTTTGCTAATACCACTATTCCTGTTTGTAATTTTTTTTAGTTTCATGTTAAACAAAAACAAAAAAATCACCCAGTAAGAGTAAAATGTATGCATGTGAATGTCTTCAAATGTCACACTGACTTTCTTCCTGTTTTTGTTTGTTTTTAGGATAAAGTGCCAGACGTCTCATCAAAATAGGCCCTATTACTGAAGCTTGCCTTCTGCTTCTTGTCTGACTGCATCAATCGAATACTTTTTATTTGGAAAAAGGTTGAAAGCAATACCGGTAATTATAGAGAGAGTTCTTAGAACAAGATCAGTTTGGAAAAAATGGAGACTAGTTCTGACCAGATTGACAAGCTAAGATCAGAGTGGATTACTGCTGTCCTAAAACAACTCTGATCTCAAATTACAAAATGGTTCATGCAAACACTATTTAACAAGTGTCCATTTTGGATTACAGGATTATATACATAAAGGTCTGTGGCTGTTTGCAATAAATACCGTCTGCAGTATGCTGCAAGCGACGATGCTAAATGTGTTAACTATGGCCTGGCAGAGAAATATGTCGCAGCAATAAATGTTTATAAAACAACATTTACATAAACTGCTAAAGAGGGTAAAGGTTTTTTAAGATGACATTAATCTGCTTGGATCTTGGCTCTGCTCTGTCGAGCTGTTAGCTCATGTTTCCCGGTCAAAATTCATCTTTATTTCTCCAAACTTAAGTCACTCAAAGAACCTGTAATTAATATTTTGACTACAGCAAATGGATTGTTGAACAGCTATAACCTATGTGTGCACTAAAAATATAAGACCCCCTAAAAACATGAATGCTCTTTAAGTTTCAGTTTTAAAAACATGGAACAACTCTTCCGAGTAAAGCTAAAAGGCACATAGTGCAGGTATTTACAGGGGTAAATACAGGAGAGTTACCCATCACTGCCTCCTCAAATGCACTTAATGCTCAGGTTCACTTATAATGTTAATTTTTGTCTCAAGGCTTTTATACAACATGAGTCAGTCTATAAGTGTTTGTAGAAGTATCATCATGTCATCAGAGGACAAATATCTCAACAAATGACCAGTAAAACTCTAGTGATCGATGCATTTAGGTAATTCCATTCAGCTTCTGTGTAAGTTAAACATTCTTTTATTTTTTTTTTTATGAAACATCTTTGTATTCTATTTCCAGTGGGTGTTAATGTTTCATTTCTAGGGAATATATTTTTATCATTAAAAAACTATAGCAGCTGCTCATAAACCAGCTGCTCTTTTCTCCCATTTACATGAGTTTGATTCAAGACAAAGAGTCTCTAGGAACAGTAACATATGGGTACTCTCATACACTTTAAGCTACTACATTTATACTCAAAATAGCCTCCTGTTTAATTCAACTGCTCTTGTTTACAATCATGAATGAATGTAAGCAGTTGATGTGATTTTATGTCTTGCTGGTGAAGGTGATTGGACTGTGTGTGTGTGTGGCTGAAAGTGAAAGGTTTGTCAACATTACTGTTCATTCCTTATAAAGGATTGTTTCAGATCAGAGCCAAATACAACAAATGTTGTAGAAACTTTTAGATTTGTTATTATTTGTTGCACATTGAGTTTATGAGCACATTTGTGGTTTTTGTCATTTTATAATGATTGAAATAAAAATGTGTCAATTTGAACAACAGCTGTTTCTTTTGAAGTTATTACATTTTCTGAAGTTGAGATGTTGCTTAAAAAGTGTAATTTACAAATGTCACTTCCAATGTCACCATCAAACGCATAAAAGACAAATGTTCTCATTCTGTAGCCTATAATTAGACTAAATTTAACTGGACACTAAGAACCACCAGGGGGCAGCAGTAGGCAATAAGAAGCTGGCACTCCCTGATCAGTCAGTGATAAAAGGGGAATTTTATGATTAAACATCAAATAAACAAACACTGAACTAGTGCTGTTTTATCTGCATGTTTTCTCAGAGGAATGAAAGGTTTTTTTTATTATGCCTTCTTGATTTATCTTGTTTTTGTGATCACACAACCTGCTGTTATTCACACAGGGATGTTCAGACATCTGGCTGTAGATTCTCACCTCAGTGAGGCAGGTGGGGGAATCAAGTGAAGGCATAAACAAATGAGAAATCCTTACTGACGGTCTAACACACTTCACCCTGCAGGCTAATTCAACTCATGGTTTGTCTTCCTTGTATTGGGGGCCAAATAAACCTATACTCTCTTCATTCTTTGCCTAAGCTGTACAGTAACATCTCAGGCCTGCTGCTTGGCAATAAATCCACATGAACCCTGTGGGACGCGAGGAGAGAATGCTGGGGTCATTAAGGTAACAAAAAGCTGCTGGGAGGAGATTCACCAGCTGGAGAGCTTTCAGAGGCACGAGGGGAAACTTGGAATCACAGTTCCTTGTATTTATAATGGGACCCTTTCCAATACACAACATGCATACCATTCAGCTTTCGAACAGGGCTTCCTTTTGAAAGAGTTCAAACAAAGCTCAATAATTGGGAAGCATTACGTAATACAGTGAACTGCAACCAGACAGAGACTCTGTTCATGTTAGTGTAAACATAGGAGATAAATGTAATGCTCTGCTTTTTTTTTTTTTTTTTTTTTTGCAGTATGAATTCTGTTAGTCTCTTTAGTCATAGAATTTGTTCAAACTTTCCGATTTCTTTAGAGAAAGGAACTGTTGGCCTGAATCAAGAAAGTTTAGACCAAATGTGTTCCTCAATTCTTTCTAAGGAAATCAGTTGCTTGCATATAGACTTCTGACACCACTCTAAGTATTTACTTAGTACCCTCGACTACTGTGTGTGTACCACCATGCTGAGTACTATCCACATCACCTGCTGTGGAATTGGTTTATAAACAAGAATGATGTCACTTTAAACTCAAGAAAGAAATGTTCCTTTGGCATTTGAATTGTAAATAACATTTATTTTTTAATACTGTATAGTCAGAAACAAATTTATTCAAATTCAAAACAACCTGATATTATTTCTGACTTTCTTTTTTTTTTTCTAAGTCGGCTCTCAAATGAAAGCAACAACTCATCAGAGAGCTGTATTGAAAATGTTTCCATATTCAGCAGAGATAAAGAGCCTGCTTTCTGCCTTTAGACACCATCAGTCTACTTATAACATCCCTCTATCGTTACATATTGATAAGAAAACTTATTTTTATAAACATTTAAAGCTGGTGCATTCTGAAAGTTCTCAGGCTCTTTTAGTGGTCAGGGTTACAAATGTGTTCTGCATGTTTTTGTCTGCAAAGTGCCTTAGTGACTGCTAAAGATTATGGCTTGAAGACAGAACCCCATCATCTGTAAAGAGATGAAATCCTCAGGTTCTCAAAGCAGACACCCTCTTCTCCAGGACTGAGATCCTGTCCATGATGGGTGGGTGTCCAGCACCACCCACCAGATCAGAGACAAGAGGCAGCTCCAATAAAGGCACAAGATGTGCTTGACCAGAGAGACCTCCAGGAAAGAGCAAGTGAAGACCAAACGGGCGTTCTCCAGCAGTTGACAGGAAACAAGCTGTCAGGTACCAGGAGCTATGACACAGGGACTGGTGCTGCTGGACATGGGACTACATAAAGTCTGGGACTGAATCTGGTTCATTCAGGGTCAGTTTTGATCCAATGACTGGTTCATGTGGAAGTGCAGGCATGTTAGCTGATTCATGAAGTTCATGAGTAAGAATGATAATTAATAATCAGTCATGATTCAACAGAACAACTGACAAAGGTTGGGTAAAATTCAGGTGAAGGGTGATGAATAAATCCATTTATGGAGAATACAGGCGCTAACTGGAAGGCACATTAGAAAAACATTGTTTCAAACTAAAATGGAATGTAAGGCTAACTACTACACAGAATAAGACAAATGTGCATTTACCCTCGTAGACACAAAACTTTATCTTTGTAAATGAGTCTGCTGTTCTCTTAGCCCAGATATGGTTTGAATATATGTGGATCAGAATATAATTTACAAATTATATTGAATGTTGGTGTCTGTTTTAGCAGAAAATATATGCCAAGTTACATGCTATACCCAACACTATTATTTTGTCAGGATTTAGCGTCATCCTTTAGTGTGTAACATATTACAGGTCAACTGTTTAAAAAATCAAATGATATATTGTAAAAATACACGGTTTTATAAAGACAAACTGCACTGTTTATGCATCAGCCTCACATAGACGTTGTTCACTTAGATGTTAATCAGAGGACCTGATTGAGGAAGAGAAGAAAATGTAAACAAAACAAAGACAACTTAAGTTATGTTCTCCAGTCTAATGACCAGATTAAGGCTTGAACTGTGTCTCAAACTGAAAAAAATCCTGAGATCAGAAGCATTCAGAGCAATGATGGAATAGGATCTGGATAGGAAGGAACAGGATTTTGTTTCCAGTGTATTGTGTTGCCATGGTAACTCGAAACTACTTAAAGCGATAGCACACATGACATGACCGAGCTGGTCTGTTTGACGTTTGAGTTGTGTGTGCACATTAAAGGTGGTGGAAGTTGATCATTTTGAAATAAAAGATCTGTAAATTCCACCAAGGATGGATGATGGTTAGTTTGATAGTTACTATAATAAACAATGTGTCCAATCAATGAGTTATTCTATAGATTATACATGATATCCTTTTTGATGACATATTAAATAAAAAAAAAAATAGAAGAAGTAAGCACTGTTAGAGACACGTGGGTACTTTCTTTTGATTTTTTTATTTTTCAAACCAAATAATCAGGTAATTTGAAAAAAAAATCTCTTTTTCCTATATACATACTGTATACATAGTACCGTATATATATTTGCCTATATATGTATACGTAACAGTAGTGCTCTGGATCTTTCGTTTACAGCATAAAAATATTGACTGTGTAGAAATGTTAAATCGATGTACATGACACAAAAGTTTGTATGTGCTTTTACTTCCTTCTAATACTTTCCTTATAAATAAAGTCACAGTATCTCTTACTGCTGACATTCTGATAAGTAAACACCCTGATAAACACAAAGAAACCACCACAGCAACATGTCTGTGCATTCACACAGTTTATTGAAATGATTGTATCTTGTCTGAACATCACTGTTCAAACAGAGGCTGATACACTCTCACTGCTTCCTTTCTTTCAGTGTCTGGTTAAATATCCACTCAGAGTTTAGAGCTCTTAAGGTTTCTGCTGATGCAGATTCATGAGTCAAGTTTAGTCTGACAATCTTTTAAGTGCAGATGTCCCACTGAAATCAACTAAAATCACAGAGATGGCTGTTAGAAACACCTCACAAAGGAAGAAAAGAATCACATGGAGACAACACTGTACACTATTACAGTTAGCAGCATTAGAATTATGGTGCTTTTATGTAGATCTCTGTGTGTATTGATTCTGTGTAAAGAAGTATTTCTCCCCCTTACAGATTTCTTGTCACACTTGAATTTCTCACATCACTGTGGAGGAATTTAATCTCACTCTTCTTTACAAAAGTGTTCTAATTCAACCACATTAGAGGAGTTTACTGCATGAACGGCCTATTTAAGGTCAAAGGTCAAACATTCCCCTTCAAGATTTTCTGATAGGCAGCAGAATTCATGGTTCCATCAGTTACAGCAGGTCATCCTGATGCTGAAGCAGCAAAGCAGCCCCAGACCATCACACCACCACCACCATGTCCGACTGCTGGTGGTGGAACGGGACACACACCTTCCAGGAACTCTAACATGGGTGCCTGTTTTTCTTGGAGGGGTTGTAAAGCACTGTTTTGTGATTACTCGGGTAATCTTTTCTGATACTGAAATTCATTAGCTGATCTGAAACACTGAAATGGAAAAAAAAGAAAAAGCAGAAAAAATCTGCATGGGGTAATACTTTTTTCACAACACTATATGTGTGTATTTCTATGTATATACTCTACAGTATATGCCTGCAACTTGTCAGAAATTAAAATACTGTATATAGAAATTGAATTAAAGGAGGCTCTAATGCTGGCCTTTATAAAATGTAAACATGATCTTTTCCTCTCAGTGCATTAAAAACAAAATGACTGCTGGTTGTCTTAGCAGAGGTTTATAAAAAACACAAAAACCTTTCATGTTTATTTAAATCAGTGCACATACACAGCAACATTTTTGCTCACTAATAAAAGCAGAAATGTTTAGAGATCAAATCGTTTGAGGCTTCTTTTGTTGAGCAGCAGCTGTAAGAGTCAACAGTTCACAGCTGTTCTCCAATATGTCTCCCATCAACATTTATACATACACACCAGTATTACTCATAATGTTGGTGTCAGGAGCATGGTTTAACTCAATGCATCAACAAAACTGTTTAAAAGGACAGCAGGTTACATCTGCTCTGTCAGAACAAGAAATTAAAACATACAGTAATTTTTTTACTCATTCAGATAATAAACAAAATAGAAAAGGTCAGAACATTGTTACTGGAATCAAATGATGGGACCAAACGGAGTGTATTCCATGAAGGAGCACCAGATTCTTTATTTCTTATGACCACTGGATTTCTGTTGGTTACCTGTTCCTATTTTTACACATTTCATTACCAAAAGTGACTTTTATCTGCTTGCAGAAATTAGAGTGTAATAGTCATTCAGTCAGTCAAATAGCCTCTACTAAAAACACAACCTCCACATGTGGTAATGGAAGAACATTCCATAAAGGCTGATTTAAAGTTTTAAAGATTCAGATTTGAATATTTAACTCATGATGCTGGACCCTGTTAAACACCAAGCTGGCTGTGCAAACTCCCTCCTCCCCCACCAGATTATTTTAGATGTAGATCCTCTCCTTAAGGCCACAGAATTAGGAATACTAAGGTAGTACATTCTGTACGAGGATAAATATTTATGTTGAAGGCCAATAATTGTATTATATGCCAACAAGTACAATACACACTACTATTGTACACACCTGCTACAGATGTCCACATACTGATTTAAGTCCAACAGGTTGGTTGGTCTTGAAACTGGTTTTAAAAATCCCTGTCTCTTGAGAGACATCTTTCTGGATTTCTCAGCCTGAATCTAGGTCTGACTGTAAATCTTGGTTCCTCTTGACACATGACGGATGGAGAAGCTCCTTACATCCATCTTTGAGGGCCCTAAGGATCATTAGTGTTCTGATCTGGAATCCCTCAAGCTGAAGATCCACTTTAAAAATTGTCCATAACACGGCAGTGCAATTAGTCACCAAAGGTCACACATCATCATCGTCGTCATCGTTCTGCCTTAGCCTGGTATCCTTAATCCGTCCTCTCTGGCTCCCTCTCTGAGGGAGACGACCAACAGGATCCTGACAAAGCACATACTGTTTCCAGATTTTCTGGAAGGCCGTGCGGAATTTCTTGATCCGGAAAGCGTAAACGATGGGGTTGACGGCCGAGTTGCCGTGTGAGAGGAGGATGGCGATGTAAATAACAAACATCGGCGTGTTGCAGTCGGGGCAGAAGAGGGTGATGCAGTTGTGGATGTGGAGCGGAAGCCAGCTGATGGCAAAGAGGAAAAGAACGAGGGCCAGAGACTTGGCCAGTTTAAGCTCCTTTCCGAAGTAGCGTCTCGGATCTGTGTGGTTTACTGTCACCTATGAAGAGATTTTTTAGAACACATGATTATCAGTGTGTGAACAACAACATGCAACATGAACAGAACAGGAAACCTCACCTTTTTGTTGAGCTGCTTGTGGATCATGTAGAAAATCTCCAGATAGATGAGCAGCATGAGCACCAGAGGGGGCAGCACCCAGCCGAAGAAGTTGAAGTAGACCATGTAGTCCATGCTGATGACCGTCTCAAACCTACAGATCACCATGTTGTTTTCAGTGATCAAGGAGCCATTGTCACGGAGACGCTGCAGGTTATTCCAGCCCACCATCGGCGTGAGGCCCACAACGATGGACACCAGCCAGCACAATAACACCGCCGTCCCAGCTCGCCGAGGGGTCACCACTCGCTTGTAACTATGGCAACAAGGGAGAAGATGAGGCATTGAGAAGAAAATCTCTGTGGACAGATACTGCACAACTGTGTGCGCGCTGCTCAAGTTTCACTATTTCTTATCTGGTGAGACAAGAGGCGAGACAGAGGTATGTTATCAGTGTGCAGCAGAGCTCTGTCCATTTAAAGGACAGCTTGGACTTTAAATAGATTTCAGGTAATTGGCCAAGGTTCAAACAAATGGCCTCAAAAAAGGTGCAGTCTTTAAACAATGATGAGGCTAAAACTGAAAAGCCCAGCAGTGATTCATCCCACAGCATTCCTTTAGTGAAGCTTTTGGCAGCTTACTCCTGTAGGGATTGTCTTCCAGAGAAATGAGCCCTGAATGTAGGATCATCTGAAGAATAAGTCAGTGACCCTGAGCATGCTGCCGAGCTTTACGTGAGTGGTTTGAGAGGAGACTTTTAAATGTCTTAGAACAACCTGGTTAAAGCAAAGTCAAGGTCAAAGTCAGTTTAGGCTCAGGTTTTCTTTCTACAGTGCAAACAAAGCAGATGTCATGTCATTAAAAGCAATCTGCATGCACCTTCTGGTTATGTTAGGTGAAAATGGGTTTTCTGTTTACAATCTGACAACCTGTTTTTGCAGATAAGTTCTAAACTCTTTCATATTTCTACAAAAACATTCTCACTTTATTTTCAATTTCAGCTGCAGACTAAAAAGAACCGTGTTTTTTTCCCTACAAATGTCAAATAACTCCAAACCATTTATAAAAACTATTCCATTTCTAGCATTGTTTGTCATTTTAATGTAATAGTGCTGCATGCTTTATTTTGATGGTATGAAGCCGTTCAAATATTAAAGGAGGATGTTGTAACTTTGTTCTGTTCTTTTTCCAAAAGCCTCTTTCAAACATACCAAACTTGTGATTTAACAGAAGGCAAACAAATGTGTAAACGTTGAATGAATGGGCTTCCTGTCCACTCCCTTCATACTGGGCGTGACTTATGAACAAGAATCAACCAAAGGTCAGTCAGCTTTATGGTGAAGGGGTTGGATAGGATACAGAGACTTTGACTTTAATTATTTGAAAAAAAAAAGGATGATCAAACATTCTAAGTAAAAGCTACAATAACATGCTGTCATGTTAAATCTGAGACTGCACAGATGCCCAAACATTTGCATTTCATCTTCATTTATGATGTCTGTATAACGTCTATCTGTCCTTTGGTGTCTTTGACTCACAGTTTTGGGCATAAAGTTTGTTCACAGAGTTTAATACGGTTGAGTCAGGCACACAACAGAACAAAAAAAAAGTGAAATAAAGTTCAAAGAGCTCCTGGCTCTAGCAGGACTTCTCATATGTGACGTCAGTATTGTTTTTAATCTCGACTTGTGGAATTTTACTCCTGCAACTGCTGGTAGAGCCTTCGCTTTCTGCCTGCATACAGATCAGCTCTCCATCTGCCAAAATGGATTTTGACTGTTGTGTGTCCATCGCTGCCTCTGTCAGGGGTCTCAATCCTCACATCTCCCACCTGCAAATCCTGTCCAACTCCACTCAAACCTGCATAGAATGGTAGATGTTCAAACCTTAGAGCATCCCTATAAACCTCATCTACAAACACTTCAGCTATAAAGCCTGTTGTGTGTGTGTGTGTGTGGTTTGTTCAGGGAGTAAAAGGGAGGATTGATTTCTAACTCAAATTACCAGGAGACAGTAAAATGTAATTTACTCATGTCTGAAATCTAAACCTGTCTGGATGTTGGTAAATCAATCTTCTATGAACAGATTTGTTGTTATCTAACTTAATATTGAAAATTTGGAAATACCAACTGTTGATTGCTATACATCACCATGCAACATCACTGGACTATAATGAAAGTAGGCAGAAACTCTACAGCATTCATACAGCAGACAATAAGATTACAGTAATGTCACTGTGACCTGTATTAATGTCCCCTGCTGATTGAGTTGTGTGTGTGCCTTTGTGTATGTGTGTGTGTGTGTATGGTTCCCCAGCCTGAGAAATTATGCAATCCATGAAGCAGCCACCATGAGCCCATTGACCAATCATGCATTCTCTGACAGACTCTTCCAGCCTGATTCGAATGGCTCAACTTGAAGCTCTCAGAATTTAAATATAAATTTATTAGAGCCAAAGGATAAAAATGCAACTGGCTTTAGACTCTCTTCCTCTGCTCAGGAGAGAAATGCATGACTCAGAGCAAAACATTTATAAAAGAAATAACATTTTTTTATCTTTTCAGTCCGTAAAGTTTCATTATTTTGATGTGATTTACAAGCTGTTCTGTGTTTAAAAATTCATAAGTAGGTCGTTTTTGAGATGAGTAGGAATCTTATAAAACTATGATGCATTTACACTTTGATTACCTATATTAATAATACGGAGTAAGTAACACAAGGGAGACCATGGATCAGAGAAAGAGAGGCCGTTCATCAGGGTTCAATCCTCGACCCAGGCCATGTAGGCGCTGTGACTGGCTGCCCTCTGCTCCTCTGGAATGTGTCAAATGCAGACAATAAATTCAACTACGTTGTCCTGTGGTTCCCCCTAATGCACATTTAACAAACTCGATTGATGTGAAATTAGACTTAATGATGGTGACTTACAAACAACAGTGATTTGGAAGCAAAACAAAATCACAGTGGAGCAACTTCAGTAAGTCCCTGTGCATTCATTTTAATGCAACATTAAAAAAATACCCATACTTTAATTTTTTCTTGTGTAAAAATAATGTTAAAAATTAATACTATGAATCTTATCTAAATATATGAAGTTAAACCTAAATATTAGGGGTGTTTTTTACATTTCTTAGTATAACTCATAAGGGTGAGGATTTGCGAATTACAAGTGTAAACTGGAAGTCCCCTGCCAAAATAAAAGCAGGATAAAGAGATCCCCTCTACAACATCCCAGTGTCCTTTGTGATGGTAAGATTGCATGACTCTGTTTACCTATGGGTCAGGTATCAATGGTTAAACAAACTCACACAATCTAACCATCAAAGGGACTCAGAGATGTTAGATATGGGATCTCTTCACCACACTTTGAATTTGGTAGACTGTGTCTGTTTTACAGTATTAAATTACACTTTAGCTAAATATTCCATTAAAAACTGACATCTTTAAATTTAATTTTGTATATTTGGATTTGACTATAATTATGTATTTTACTGTAACACTAGCAGGTGCATTCAAAGTTAACAGCTATATTTTACTTATCTTTAAATAATAATGTTAAGAATAAATATTTTGAATCACATCTAATTACATTCAGTTAAATCAAAATATTTGGGATCAAATCTAAGCATATGGGATTAAATCTAAATATTTTTATATAGTTACATTTAAATATTAGGATGTGTTTTAAACAAAATAGTTATCCAGCATGTTTTAACTGGTGTAAAATAGAAGATCTACCAAAATAAAAGTGGGGTAAAGAGATCCCCTAAATAAAGTCTCAGAGTCCCTCTGATGGATGTGATTTGAACCCAAACAGGAGTGACTCCGGATTAAAATAACACACATAATAATTAAACCAGCAGATGTATAGGGGATCTGGCTATTCCTGTTTTACAGAAAACATTTAGATATGAATTAAAACTACCACGTTTTTATATGATGTAATAATAAATAACTTTTTTGAACATTATACTATGCTGTCAAACAGTGACTAATAATTTCGCGCCCTATTGTTTTATAGCTCTTTGAGATAAATGAGGTCTTTGTCCAGGCAGCGGAGCGGCGCAGACACAAAGGCTCCAGAAAACTGAGGCAACGTCTTAAAAACTGTAGCGAAATTCACCTTTAGGGCCTACCTCATGGGTATTTTGACTCTCAGGTAGCGATCGATGGCGATGGCCAGCAGCGCGAGGATGGAACTTTGCGTGAGGACGAGCACCGTGCATGCGAACAGCAGGCAGCTGTAGAAGTGCGTCCAGAGTTCGATGCTGAAGGTTATGGCGAGCGGGATGACGAGAGCCCCGACCGCAATGTCAGCCAAGGCCAGGGACACGATGAAGCAGAAGGTGGTGTCTCTCAGAGAGCGGTTGATGCGCACAGCCCAGACCACCATCACGTTCCCTACGACCGAGGACACGGCGATCACCACCTCCATCACGATGTAGAGAGCCGTGGACTGAGACATAGCCGGAGTCATGATCAAGGATGTGTGTGTGTGTGTGTGTGTGTGTGTGTGTGCGCGCTGCGCTCAGCCTGAACACGTCGATGAAGTTGTGGGTTTGTGGGCATCAGCTGAGACACCCTCACTTTGCTTTCGCATTTTCTCTGATTTTTCTCAGTCCACGCACATTTATAGCTCAGAGCTGTCCGGTATGTCCGGAGCGCGTCAAGTCTGGAGGCGCGCTAAAAACTTCAGCGGTTTCCAGAGAATAGACGCGTCCTTCCTGGCAGCATGCACCGGGGGGACCGGACGGATCCGGGACACAGGATGAGTCACAGGCAGCAGGTCCACGGAGAGAGTGGGATCCTCAAAAAGCGAAGAGCGTCAAGTCCCGAACAGTGTGTGAACCTGAAGAGACCTGAGCCTTTTGGATAAAGACTCTTTGATGCGTTGTTTTCTTCTCAAACATATTATTTTTCTTCTGAAAATTGATTAATTAAGTAAAAATAAAATAAAAATGACGAGGATGAGGCGAGATTATTATTAGTCCTTATCTCCTTTCTGCAAAGTCACATGTGTGACTGTCTGAGGCTCGCCCTCATATGGGAGTGGACTGAGTGCAGGGAGGAGACTTCCAGAGCCTCATTTATATGGCAGGTGCATATATCACTCAAATCTACACATCCTGTCAATTATTTACAGCCTATTAGACTATTATCTCCCCAAAACCTGATGAGAAAAAATAATTTATCTGCCTGTGATGCAGAAATAAAATAACCTGCCGGCTTTTATGAGAGCAGGGGATGAAGAATGGCATAAAAACAACAATAAATAGTACAGGATAACATGAGCTGCAGGGCAGAACAGCTTCTGCAACATAAAGAAACTCATAAGAAACATGTTTTTTTATAGGAAGCCTGCTCAAATTTTACATTATTTGGTGAATTTATCTACTTTCTGTGACTTTCCGTTCAGAGTGCAGTCCAGATAATCACCCTGACAACTTGTTAACAGATCGAAGGCGATCAGACTCAGAGTTTCTTTCTCCCACCTTGAATACAGCCAGGGTCCTTCTCCTGAGGATGATTTAGGTCAGCTTTCACCCTCAATCATTCACAGGTCTCACCTTCTCAATGAGTTCCACCAATCATTTCCACACAAGTTTCTCAGAGACCCTGAACTCGAAGAGACACTCTGAGACACTTTCACTTTCAGGACACAAGCTCAGCATGCTGCTGGTTGCATAAGGTTTCCTCCTGGCTGTGAAGCATTAGAGTGTCATTTAAAATGTGTGAGTGTGCATCTTAGCTGGCATTTATGTATCTGAAACACTGAAGGGTTTCCTGAAAAAAGGTCACCTGGCCTCATTTGAGGTCAAATTTTTTAACTAATTATGAAGAATTAATTTTTCATGTGCCATCATTTTAGATTTCTTGTGTTTAAATGAAAGGTGGACTTATTTAAAGATGCTAATGTCAAGGCAATAACTTGCAGCATTTCTGGTCTTCACTCTTAACTCAAAATCAGAAAGAAAGTGGGACAATCTAAAAAAAATCAATGTCTCTTTTCTACCCCTTATCCAAAGTTGGGTCATAGAGCCTCTATGACTTCTCTCCCCAGCAACACTCTCCACCTTCCCCAAGGTGTTCCCATGCAGATCCTCCAGCAAGTTCCAAATCTGCCCCAGGGTCTCTTCTCAGTAGGACTTGCCTGGAAAAATCCAGAGACATCCCAGATGTCCAGTCCACCTCAACTCTTTAGGAACTGTGGCTCTTCTAGTTTGATGGAGGTCCTCTCCCCATCTCTAAGTCTGAACCCCGCTACCCTACAGAGGAGGGTCATTTCAGGTTATGATCCAGGTTTTACAGGTGAGGGTTGGAATGTTCAAGAGCCAAAATCTAAAAGAAATGATGAACACAAAAAAAAAAACTGTAATTCTTATCTGCTTTAAGTTGATTGGATTGCAGACAGCATGTTCCCAAGATTTTTAATATCCTCTCTCACCAACTTTATCTTACTTGCAAAAAAACCCCACAATTCCAACAATTCATCTCTGCAACACATTTCTAAAAATGTTAGAACAGTAGAAATTCAGAGCCAGACATGAAGCAATAAATAAGATGGACTGTATTTATGATCCAAAGGCACCATCTGTAAAATTCTGAGTCTTTGGAGAAAGAAGATGTGCTGCAGCTCATTTTAAAACAAACCGACTGAAAGGAATTCACCTCAATCTCCTCACACAAAGAATACGTACATTTAGAGGAGCTGGAGGAATAATCGATGTACTAATTGTAGTTTCTCATTCTTCAGACAATAAAGAGCTCTTGTTCATTAAGAGAATCACATCACGTTATGCTTTAACCCCAACAACACAGAATAACACTCACAAACGCTGCAAAAACTTTAATGTGCAAATTATAGGAGCCTTAAATAAAACAGCCTCAACTCCAGCATCAGGAATTATTACACTAAAAACTATAATGTGGTTCAGTGAATGTGTGAGGACAGGCTCTGTTCTGAACAAAAGCAGATTGTTATCAGCAACATGTACAAAAGCCTCTGTGATGATGAGGTCATTTACACTTCAGCATTAATACAGAAAAACACTAAGCTTTTAGCAAATATGCATTATACACAATATTTTTCTTTCTCTTTTTGTAGGAACATCCTATTTCCTGTGCCAGACAATACCAGACCACATTGTGTGCACATTACAAAGGCATGTCTGCAGAAGAGCAGAATCCTGCCTGCAGTTCTGGCTGGGGCTCAAAACAAAATGTGGGAAGCTCTCTAATGCAAATAAATAAAAACATTCAGCTATAATCCACCTTCACATGTGTTTGCTCAAAGAATGGGACAAATGACACATGGTTATCAACACATAACAGGAAACCGAGACAAACAACCTCAGCTTTATGAGGTTAAAATGGACTGATTCATATCATCAAAATCAAAGTATGAACTTTGTACTTTCTGTGCTTCCCAAATGCTGTTGGGTTTGATTTCTGGTGGACTTTCAGAAATCTAACTTCAAAAATATCTTTAAAACAAATTTCTCCTGGTTGATTGCAGGAATATCCATCCTCCAGTTTATCTTTAGTTGGGTTGCGGGGGTCAAAGTCCCAAGGGAAGTCCAGATAACAGTCTCTTCAGCAACTCTCTTCAGTTCCTCCTGGGAAATCCCTGGTGTTCCCAGGCCAGTGAGTTATAGGTCTGCCCCAAGATCTCCTCCCAGTGCCATTAAATCTCCAGAGGAAAGTGACCAGGAAGCATCAGGTGATCCCTTTGTTCTTTACCTCGTCCATAAGGCTGAGTCACCCTACAGAGGAAGATCATTTCAGCCACTTGTAGCCAGGACCTTGCAGGCTGAAGGTCATGGCTTGGAGACTCTTCCAGAACCACATCATCACAAGTAGAGATGAGATCCTGAGGTTTCCAGATTAGATTCCCTCTTCATCATGACAACACCTTAAGCTGTCCATGAACACCACAAATATGATTAGAGACAAGACGAGTCTAACCTGCACCGGGACTGAGCTCAACTTGGTGCCTTGAATGTGGATGCAGCTCCTGTTTGTTTGGACAGGTACCATAGGCCTAAAAAGTGACCCCTGCACCCCTCACAGAATGCAACAAGGGATGCAGTCATAAGCCTTCTCCAAGTCTACATAAAAGCCTTAACATTGTCTGCACCTGTGATTTTATGGTCCCACTGCTATGTGTTAAATGAGTTACTTTACACTCAATATTCCCTCAGATTTGAAAGATTTTATCGTCACTGGTTCATCTTTATATTTGTGATAAATGATGGTGGTTTTTATACAGTAGTGACCTTGTGCATAAAAAGTGACAAATGCTGTAGTAGGACTGGAAAAGACTCTGGAACGATTCTTCATACGATGACACAACTGCTTTTTTTTTAGAGAAGTGCAGTGCTGCATTAAAAGGAAGGAACTTGTGATTTCTTCTTCTGAGTGTGGCAGTGTGCTCCCTGGCACAGGAAACCATGCAAAAACGATCAGAACCAAATGCATCCAGTTTCTCTGAGGTTTCAAAAATTATTAAGTGTTATATAATTCCTGAGAGCTTTTATTTTACATCAAGGACAAACCAAGGTGAGGGCTGTTTTTCACAATGTGCGTTCCTGCAGGCTGGCAGCTCCCGTCTAAATTCCTGATCCAACAGGTGGAGGTGAACAGCATGAGAGCAGAACGTGGGCGATGCAAACAGAAACCTGATTCTGTTTTTCTGTCGCACAGCTGAGAGTTCAACTAGAGATCAGACCCTGTCAACAGGATGAGAGGAGACTTATTGTAACAAAGATACTAAAAAAAAGTGTAATATTGATCACTCACAGCAATGCCTGAAAATTATGTGTCAGGCTAATGTCAGAGGTGAAAGGTCACCTGTTTTATTCAGAAATAAAAGCCAGTGGTCTTTGTGTGTTAATCCAGCAGTTTTGTAGAAAAAAAATAGTCTCAAATCTAACTTATGATTTAGAAATGCATTGTTTGATCAAAGATTTTGGAGAGCAAGATTATTAGAACTACAACACATATACTTAGTTTATAAGTAGTGCTATTAAGGAAATTAAGCTTTATTTATGTAGCATCTCTCAAGACATAAAATGACAAAGTGCTTCAGAATAAAATACATACATTAAAAATACATTAACAACAAGTCAGATTAATAAAAACAAATGCTAAAAGATGTGTTTTTAACTGACTTTAAAAAAAACAGTGTCCCCAGAATTCAGGGTGAAAAGAAGAGCGTTCCAGAGTCTAGGGGCGCTGCAGAAAAGGCTGTTTCTTTTATTTTTGAATAAAAATGCATGAGGCACCATCAGCTGACTGGAGACATAAGGTTTCACAAGTCTGACATAACCTGGTCCCTGCCCATGAAGAACACCCCTGTCAGAACTAGAATGCTCTCTGCATTTAACCAGCAGCCAGTGTGGCTGAATCAACAGCAAGGTCACATGACAGAACTTGGACAATTTGCTTTCTGCAACCACTGCAGGGAGGTTTGGCTCAGACATGTGAAAAGTTCCTTACAGTAGTCTAGATGTGATGTAACAAAAACAATACTTGTTTTTATTTCAGGACGTGAAACAATGGATCTCAGTTTGGCAATATTCCTAAACTGATAGAAGCAGAAATAAACCAGACTTGACAATCCGATGTCAAAGGTAACCCCAAGGTTCCTGACAGCAGCTTTAGTTAAAGTACCCAGTGGCCCAAGAGTTTTCTATATCACAAAGATTCAACAGATACAACAAAAAAACTACAAAGACTCCAAAACAGAACCTTGGGGTACACCAAACAGGACTAACAGGGGGCAGGTCTATCCTGTAAAGTAGACACAAAAAACATTATTTCAGACAAATATGAAATGAATCAGTTCAAATAAAATACTCGTTTACAAACTCAGTGCCTCAACTAATTAAGCAGGATCTGATGGTCAACTGCTGATGTGTCAAAGCTGAAGTCAGGTCCATCATAAACAGGACCGAACATCAGAATGTTAGAAACTGTCAGTGGAGCTGTTTCACTGGAATAAGTTCTTTGGAAACCCTCAGAAATTTTAATTTATTTTATTAACATTAATAGCAACTTGGATTATCATTGTGCTTTTCAAGAAACCCAAGGATGTTTTACACAAACTTTTGTAAAAACCTTGTCTTTCATTGTTTCAGTGTTTTTGTATAAATCCCACTATGAGAGATTAAAAAAAGTGACTCAAAAAACATTTCACCAAACTATATTTATTATATATATATTTTTTCATTTTGAAATAAATATTCATTGTAAATTTTTTCTTGCGAAGTTCAGTTTTTTAACTACAAGGTTCCTGCCTGACAGCAGTGATGTGTCTTTCTGTTAACCTGCTTGTGTTTGCTGTCATTATAAATGTGTTGTGTATCATACAGCAGCTGGCGGCCTATGATGAATTTCCCTTTGGGAAAAAAAACATATTTTATTTTTATTTTACAAGCTTCACATGGCATGATGCTCTGAATGCAGTCGTTTCACTGGATTGACGGATGACATCATCCTAACGGTGTGTGACTGCGAGTCTGCAACACAGCAGTGCAACAAAGAAGAGATCCAACAAACCGTCACCTCATTATAAAACAGATTTTCTTTCTTTCTTTTTTAATTTACTGATGATTATAATCACTATACATCTACCACACTGATGAGTCTTCCTGTAAGTTAGCATGAGAACACATTTAACAAACTTGTCTTAACGTGTAATCTGATTACTGAACAACCTAAAGTCGATCAAATCAAAGCACCATTTGGATTTTGAATGCATGTTTCTTCAAAATGAAAAATAATCATCTAGAAATGAGCCCCTCTGAATGTGTCCCAGCTCCCAGCGAGCCTCATTGTGTTGAAGCTGCAGAGGCTGTTGGAGCGTGATGATTTAGGAAGAGAACGTGCAGCTCCTCATCGACTCTCTCCAGCTCTAAATGGGGGGAATTGTTTGCTTTACTGCCGGGGTGAGCCTCATATTACAAGCACTTCATTTGCTGAAGGTCAAGGATGAAAAACTTCATGAGGTGCTTTTGAGAATTCTGCAGAACGAGAATGATCTGGGCCAGCATTCCTGCAGCTAAACAAATGTCAAATGTAGCACAACACTCACTTGTCCAGAGGCACATTTGAAGCAACAAATCAGAAAGTGTTTAATTAATGTTTGTTGTTGATTGTAAAAATGATATATTTACAGTTTGAGCAGAAAGTAAAACCACGATAAAGAAAGTTAAAGAACAAAGACACTACATAAAGCAGGAACAGCCAACTGTAAACGGGGCAAAAAAGAAATATTTCACACAAATTATTTATAAAATAACAGCAACACTCAGGTTGCAAATTAAAAAACAATCTTCCACACTCTAAAGAAAACATTTGTTCTGATATAAGCTATGGTTGATGCATTGTTTGCTCTCAATGGGAAGCAATGGGAGGAGGATGCTGGTTGATGCTGATGCGGTTCCTCCAATCACAAACAGCCTCACCAGTTATCCTCAGGACCCACCAATGCGGTGAAGGTTACAGTTTGCTTGTTTAGAAATGATTTTGACCTCGCATAAATATGTTGCAGTTGGTGAGCTTCATATTTACTGTGGTTTAAAAAGTTTGAGATCCGCTGGTGTGAATAAAAACACCTTTGAGACCTTTCAGACATCACGCCAGCCTGGTGCCAAACTCTATAGGAAGAGCTGGACATGATGCTTTTTCCTCCGATGCTCAGAGAAATGCTGCTACAGATATTTATAGAGACGTTGCTTGTGGGCTTGCTTGTTTAACACAATAATCTGTGGAGAGGAATTAGCATGAGGGTGGACAACATCAAATGAGCATCACCTCCAAAGCCTGCAGCAGTCCTCAGGGGTGGAGCTGATGTTTGTGCATACATTTACCAACGATTCTTCTCACAGTCACAAACTGAGTTCTGATCAGCCACAGAAAGTCGCCACAGGATAAAGAACAAACACAAGCCTTCCTCTTTCTTGACATTTTAAAACGTCTTCCATTTTGATCAAACACTGACAGGAGTTTAAACTGAGGTCTTTCAATGAGGAGTTTGCATGTTCTCCTTTTGCAGGGGTCTGCAACCTTTAACACCCAAAGAGCCAGTTTTCACCTCAAAAAATAAGACTGAGAGACAAAAATACATTTTGTCTTCTAAAATGAATATACACTATATTATATATATATATATATATATATATATATATATATATATATATATATATATATATATATATATATATATATATATATATATATATATATATATATATATATATATATATATATATATATATTGCTTTGTCTTACCTTAACACTTTGTATGAACAATTATATTAGGTTGTTTATGAGATCCATGTTCATTTTTTATTTTTGAAAAAAAAAAGTTATACGTCCAGTTGAAGTTGAAGGTCTCTTTCAAATGAAACTAGAAACCAGCTAAATGTCGAGGTGATGCTGACTGGACCCCATCAGCTGAGGTGGAGTCATAGACTCACAGTCAGAAAGGAGTTCTGTCCTCTGCTTTGATTTTATTAAGATCATCCCTCAGAGGAGTGGGGAGACAAACCTTCACTTTCACTGATTACATAAAGATAAATAAATAATAATATACAAGAAGAGAAACATTTCTCTACTAAGTCCACAGAAGTTCCTGTCCTTGACTTTGACTGTATCTCAGTGTCACTGATCCATTAAACGTCCACTATGTGAGGTGAGGAAAATTCATTCAGCATCCAGGTGGATTCAGTTTAATGTCAGTGGGTTAAAATGGATTAAAATTTAATTTAACTGACAAACATTTTCTGAAAACGTTGGTCAGATTCTGCAGCTTTCTCCAGATGGACACAGAACTGATCAGAGATCAGCTGGTTTCATTTAGATCAGGTCTGAGGGAAAAACCCAGATCTGCATCCGAACCCATTCAGGTGTGTTTGTTTCTCAGTGGCAGAGCGATGATCTGCTGTTTATTTATAATCTGAATGACATCATTCATAATCTCTGTGTTTTCTGGAGGAAATGTTTGCGCACACAATGCCACTTGGTGCACGATGCAGTGAAACGTTAGCGGCTGCACTATCATGAAGCAGCTGCGACGCTAGAAGCCGGAAGTCACTATTCAGTGTCAGTCACTGGCTGAAACAGAACGGGTAACCAATAAAGAGCAGAAAAGAGAGTCCACAAACATAGTTCTGCATAATTCTGGAGTACCAGTTATGTGCACACCTGCTTATAATTTTTTTCCAAGCCACGTGGAGCCGCAGTGTAAAGATGAAAGAGCCGCGGGTTGCCGACACCTGTCCTTTTGCCTGTGTGTGTTTTCTGTTCAGTGTGTGACTTCCCTCAGTGGCAGCTGAGATACACGCAGTCTGACTCTGAACAGGACAAGGTGGAGAATGGATGAAGGCTTTCAACATGCATCATCTGCTTTTAGCCTTCTTCATTTTACCTTTATGGATGTAGGGAAAGTAAATGATGTGGACATGTTTTGTAATGGTGGCTGCCTGCTTTGCAAGCTCTTGCAATAGTTTATGACCTTTAACAGCTGTTTCCTGTTGCATAATTTTTTCTTGTGCAAATCTTCAGTTTTTAGTGATGCTGTTACGATAAACATTGAATCACCATCCCAACCATCATCATAAAACCTCTGGACAGATTTTTGTTTTGCCTTAATTTCATGCAGAGCTTACCTGTTTGTCTTTACCAGTCTCTGATTCTTCCTGTAATCCCAAATGTCAGATGTCAGTTATATGTGGTTCAGTTCCCAAACTTTTCATTTTTGGACCCACAAAATGATAACTGCAACAAAAACCTATAATCTGAATATCAAATGTTTTACATATCATCTATGACTTCTGTTTTTAACTTTAAATTTAGCCTTAGCTTCTTTTTTTTTTTTTTTTTTTGCGGTAAAATTGGTTTGGGGATCATCAAGACCCTCAACTCAGTGCTTTGTGACCTACAGTGGGGCCCTGACCCCATCTTTGGGAACCACAAATCTGTAACATATTTTTATTTTAAAAATTATTTTTAAAAATGTTTTCAAATCTGTAAAAGAAAATGTATTTTCTTTGTTTTACTTTAATAAAATGAAATGATACTATTTAATTATAACTGATTTAAAACATAAATTGCCAGGAAGTGAAAGCGGACACACGGTGCTTGCCTATGTTTGTGCAGAAGTCTTCAGTTCCCTATGATTTCTACATCTTTGCTTCCGAAGAGTCAACCTTTTTGTAGTTTTAAAAGTCTATTAATATTTTAAAACAATAATGACATTTTTTTTCTCAGATTTTCAGTCCACTCCTTGTCCCTGACCTTTTACCATTTTACTTTTTGTCAGGCAGCCTTTTCACTCTTAGTTTCAACTTGTTTTATAGATTTTAAAGGGAAGTTGGATGGAGTATTTTGGGATTCTGAGTCAAAATCCAGTTTTATTATTATTTCTTAAGAACATGACATTTAGATACTATTCATCTTCTATTGGCTGTCTTTTAGTCTTACTGATTCATTTGTATAGGCTGCAGAGGTCAACAGCAAGCAGGTTATAAGTTCATATCTCAGCATTTCTATGTGGAGTTTGCATGTTTTCCCAGTAAGAGTTGTTTTTCCCCCAGTTTCTTTATGCATGTTGGTTTTAGTGGAATTCTAAATTATCCTTAAAATTGTATACTTGTGCATGACATGTTTGTTGTTCTTGTCTCTGAGCTGCCCTGTAAAGAACCAGTGACCTGTTAGGATGTACTTCGCCTCTTGCCTGTTAAACGCTGGAGATGGACAGCTGCTCCCTGTGACCCTAAACAGGATTAATCAGATAAAGAGAGTGACTGAGTTGTTCTTTTGCCCTCTATTTGCCCAGTTTCCTTCAGTTTTCATAAGGACAGTCTGCACAGTGTGTTGAGACAAGCCCAGGTTTTGTCTAATAGCTCTTTAGAAATAACCTTTTTGAGGGAAATATACATTTTTATTATGCAGGTGTTTTTTAATGCCGCAGCAGATATTTTCTTTGCTCCACGAGGGCAGACGGCGAACATTTAGTTTGATGGTTAGCAGGCAGATTGTAAATCATCAGGACATTTCTTTGTTTAAATCTGTCGTCTCCAATCCAGGTCCTCAGGGCCCAATACCCTGCATGTAATCCAGATGGTTGAATTACCTCTTCAGCATGTCATCAAGTCCTCCAGAAGCCTGTTAACAGCCCGTTTATTTTATTCAGGTGTGTTAAAGCAGAGACACATCTAAAACATGCAGGATTGGAATGCCAAGAAAAATAAATCTCAGATTATTCATGTAATTTTTAGTCTCTTTGTTCAAAGTAAAGGGGAAAAAAGCAAAGAAAATGTTAATAGAAGGTGAATTTTGTACAATGTAGTCTCAAATGAAAAAATAATATATTTTTAGCTTTGAGAAACAGACACGTATTTTCTTCAAATCATCATTTTATCACTATTTTACATTTTTATTTTTCAATAACAGGTTGCAGGATTGTATTTTTGACTTTTGCCTTGTTCAGAGCTGCAGTTACTCCTGAGGGACGCATCTTATTTTCTTCTGAATTCATTAACATTCAGTGCAGATCTTAGTTTCAGCTGCTGCTGTCTGGAGATCTTGTTTTTGTGACTTAGCCTTCGCTGATTATGGTGGGAAAATTGTGTGACAAATAAGAACATTTCCAGCTCGTATTATTCCACTCCATTAAACTCTCCCCATCATTAATAATAAAACAACAACACAGCCTGCTCAGTGATGTCACATATTCTGTGACTCAGTCTGCCCAAAGTGACCTATTGATTCATAATAATGGAGACTTTAAGCATGAGTTTACATTTCCTGCAAAAAATACAAACCTCCTCAAAAAGGCTGCTGATTGGTCAAGAGGATGAGGGGAAAAAACTAAATGAAAAGTAAAGTGACTTCATTTTTTCCACATGGTGACAAAACAACCTGTGAATCTGGTATAATGTTCTAGCTTTTGTCACATCACTTGAACACAATTTTTCCTGCGTCCCTGTGTGACCTTGGCGGTTGCCGTGGCGCAAATGCAATTTCAAAGGTGAGGAGTGTGAGCGGATAGTTGCATCAAGTGGGATTACAGTGAAGATGAAGGGAAGATTGAAAACGTTAGTGATGTAAGAAGTGGATCAGTCAGAACACAGACTGTAGATGAGCAAAAACTAAGCAATTAAGCAGCTTTCCTTTGTTTTAATAGCAGTGCTGTCTGTCCATGTTTATTTTTGTGTGTGACTAATTGATCAATTAGAAGTTTAATATGAAATGTCGGCTATAAAAAGATATAAAAAATGACACCTAATATGTCAACATTCAACAAACTGCAGTGACTTTTAACTTTTGACTAATGAGTTTCGTGAGACCAAATCTGGTTTTCACAGAAGTTTTCCACTTGTATGAGTGACTCAGCTGTCTCCTCCTCCGAAAAAAATCAATGATCATCTCTTTGGTTTTGTTTGTATTTAAGGAGATTGCCTCCCTGACATCAGGTCACCAGTCCTTCCACCTCACTGCTGCTTCCAGACCAATAATCAGCTGAGAGATCATGGTGTGATGCACAAACTTAATAAGTGCTGGTTGGTAGATGAAAAGGCTTCAGAGCTGCCTTCAGTTCTACTGATTGATGTCTGGTTCTGATGAGGGTCTGTCACAAGGTTCAGCCTTCAGTTACACAGGGAGGCTGTAAATCTGAGGACAATGAGAGACAGAGTTGAATGAGAAGCACTCATTTGTGTCCCTGTCCTCAAAGTGTGTTTTGCAAATTATAAAAAGGTCCAAGGTTGCTGAATTTTTCTCCTGTTGCAAGGCATAACCAGCCCTTAAAAGACAATTGGAACTGGAGTAAATTTGATGAAGTGATAGTCATTCATAAAGCAGGAAGATGAAGACCTGAGCAAGAAGCAGTTTTTAAAGGTCTGTAAACATACAGAATCTGTTGTGGTGCGTTCACCCTCCATCCCTCCTGTTTACCTCCCCTTATCTTGTTGTTTCCTGTCTGCCTTCCCATGGTTAGTCTCTCTGTGGCTCTGCTCCTTTTCCGATAACCAGTGAGTAATTATGAGCAACCAAAAAAGGAGGATTTCTCTAAAAACAAAAGGAAAATGTTTGCTGGCAGTGAGCGGCGTCATCTTAAATCAGGGGCTGTGTTTATCAGAAGGATTCAAATGTATTGTCATTATCAGAGCACAGTCTGGAATGTCACCTAGTTAGAAGGTTAATTAACTCTATGAATTAATTTAAAATGCAGTCAAAAACAAAAAGACCAGGAGAGACTGAAATGGTCCAATGTTTTATTGAAGTCGTGTGTGTGCGTGCGCATGTGTGTGTGTAGGTTTGACTTGACCAGTGCTGCTGTGGCTTATGACTCAGCACTTGCAGCTCATTATTCCTCTCCTCCAGCAGCTATGAGCTTGTCTCTGTTGAGCACCAGTTCATCCTGTGGCTCATGATGAATCAGATCTTTAGTTCAGGTTTTGCTCTGTGCTCTCTGAGGACTCGTTCACTAACCCTCCATGTCATGCAGGTCACGAAAGTCTTGTTTCTCCCCGACTCCTCTCCTTGTTATAACTCTGATCTGCTCCCTTAAACTAATTGTGTGAAATACATGTATCAACCACTGTTTCTTCCACAAGGTTTCAGTCTAGAGACAGAATCATTCAGCTCTAGGAAGTAAACCTTGAACATTCACCCATCAACTAAATCTAAATCAGTATTTTGACAAAACTATTCATTTTCATGCAGGCATCTGGCATTAGTATTTGAAAGAAACATAACAACTTTGAGAAATGATAATGACTAATAAACATACTTGTGACAGACTGGAGACAAATAAAGACAATCGGATATTTTATTCACCAAAATGAACAAACTAAAACACAATGAAGATATTTTGTCACTCATTTACAACAAGAAATTTTGCACATTTTGCAAAATTTGCACATGTGGCATGAATGTCATTTAACATGATTCCAGCAAAAAATTTGCTTTTTTTTTTTTTTTTTTTGCAACTCTGTCAACTACTAGTTAGTTACAGCCCAGTGAGATGCTGGCTAGAGGTGAGTTTATTCAATTTATTGTTTAGATAATTACTGCAAAACTCTCTTCAAAACTGACAACTTTGTCAAATCTGCTTTAAAGCAAATAAGTTTATGCTTTATGCATATTCTTTGAAATCTTTCTTTATTCGATCAGAAGTGTTTGTGTTGTGTTTTGATGCTGCCAGAGTCTACCTGTCACACACAGGTTTAAAAAGAGAAGAAAAGAAGAAATGTCTGCCTGCGGAGGAACATGTTTTGTTTGACATGAAGTGAAGCCTTAACAATGATCAAAGTGTCTGCATACTGAGAATGAATAATAAACGGTGAATAAGTATATTTAAATTGAAAGCAGCTACTGCATCCAGCAGAATCTCTTCCAGGGCAGCATAATGTGTTTTGGTAGGTGTCCTGTTCATTTATATTCTGGTTGGCTCGGTGGAATCATCCAGAAAAGATGCTGCACACAGATGAGCCGAGTGTGATGTGGCTAAATGGACACATTATAATTCACGGAGGGGATTTTTTTTATAGCACTCTGACTGATTTGCATGTATTTGAGATTAAAAATGAAAAACAACAACTCTCTGATTTTAGCTTCATTGACGGGAGACTGTTGGTGAAATAGAAGCTCGATTGTGTCTATTTGTTTTCATTTAAAGTCCTTCTTTTAACCATTGCCCTTGACTTATTTATTAAATTAGAATTGTTTTAAAACAGCCTGAATGGGAGGAAAAAATAACCATGACCATAATAGAGCAAAGTGTTTTAATTGTAATATTTTTATTCAATGCAGCTGCATCAGAAATCATCATCATGAGATGAGGAGTCTGTTGACTGGACCCAAATGAAGGAGAGCAGGAGGAACTTCACCTCCTAAAGGGAGGAAGTCAGGGCAGTAGCAAGACATGACATGAACAGGAACGAGCCTCAGGATCTGACTGAGAGAAAACAACAGCTGTGTTTGAATTACCTCATTCATTCACTACATATACAGGCCAAATGTTAGCAGAAAGATAGTTATTAATCATCACAAAGGGGTTGAAAAACACAGGTATAAAGATAAACTGGTGTTTTAGCCTTTTGGATGCAGCAGTGTTTCATAATCATTTACAATTAGGCGTTGGAACGTCGGTTGAATTCACCTGAAACTGCGCTGATTATAATTATCTTATTTTGGACAAAAAATTAAAAAATAATAACCCATCTACATAAAAATGACAGGCATTCATTACACACACATCTGTGATTACCTGTTACACTTTTGTCATTGACTTGTATCCATTTACACAAACAAGAACTACATTTATAGCTGCTATATCATATCCAATAATATGTAAAATACCTATAGTACTCCTTAAAGCAGGGGGTCACAAACTCCAGTCCTCAAGGGCTACTATCCTGCAGGATTAGCATGCTTCCTACTCCAGCACACACCTGAATTTAATCCAGGTGTGTTGGAGGGAGGAAAAAAGCTCAAATTTGCAGGATAGTCGTTCTCAAAGACTAGAGATGTTGACCCCTACACTAAAGGAAATCTTATATTGAGAAATGATCGAGTTATAGTCATTTTGGTCAAGTCTTGAGAATAATGCAGTAATCTCATGCAGTAACACAAGATCTCAAGAACAACGTTAGCACTCAGAGGATGTTCTGAGAGGGTGACTGCAGCTACTATCACACCAAATTTAGCTCAATGTGTAAAAAGTTATAGCCATCTTTAATGTTTAGACTTAAGTTTTATTAAGTTATACATTTTTCTAATAATTTATTGAGCCCTGCATCTCAGGTAAAAGAGGATATGAGCCAATAATTATTTAGGTTCTTTTTTTGGGGGGGTTAGTTTGCTACTTGTTGTTTGAACAAACTTACCAAAAATCCCTACATGTCTTAAATAAAAGGACCTAAATAATTATTGAATAAGAAGACATGATGAATCTTGCAAAGCAGAAACAAATTGGTAGGTCTGGAGAATGATCGTGTCAAAACATTTCCAGGGAGTCTGAAAATCACCTAAATTAGCTGCAGACATTATTGTTAGCAGGATATCAGCTCAGCATGCAATGCATTGTGGTCTTTAAACCAATCTAGAGTACAGAAGCTGTGCACTACTTGTTGTAGAATGACTCAATATATAGTGAGTGAGTGGACACTTCTAACACAGTCAAGCAGTTTATGTGCTGGGAGTGACAAGAGGTGAGCTGAGGGGGTTTGGTGAGGAGACTGGAACAAGAATAGGTCAGGATAAGAGGAGCTGTGACCAAAATCACCCAAAACCTAAAATAAAGCACAAGACAGTGTGTGATGACTTTATGCACAAACATCGTAAAGCTTAATTTAACATAATTATACAAACATTTAATCTAGCAATCTAAGCCTGAGAGACTGAAATGTGTCGGTTTATCATGTATCATGATTCATACATGATTCAGATTCTCATCCTAGAAAAACACATTCTAGACTAATCAGTATATTTATAAGCAAAATTACTGTCGCACAACGTCATTCTTCCTTGTTAAAAAAAAACATCCTGTTTTTAGAAACAACATATTTTGTAGATTTGGTTTGAAGTAAATGTTTCATCATCCTGTTAGATTTATTTTACATAATCACGACATTTTCTACTCACAAACTTTATGGTTTATTCTTGGAACTTTTTCATGCCTGAATTTGAACACATTTTTCATATTTTTATGCCATTACAGCAAAAACTCTAGTGCTGACTGTGCTGTTTGAATTACTATGAAGAAATAAAACTTTAAGAATGGGTTTTAAGACAGGCACTTTTTCAGTTATGACTCCAAAGCCTTGTGGCTGACAGACTGGAGATTAAGAGGTAAGTCAACACAACAGAGAGGAGACGGGGAAAAAAATCAATCAGAATGTGAATCCATCTACATCCAACCACTAATACCTCACAATTCATTTAGCTGGAATGTTATTAAAATGATAGATGAACAGAGAACAGGTAAAACCTCAGAGTTCTGCGTCAGTGTGTGGGTGTGAGAAGGAGGACTGGAGTTAACTAGAAATATTACTTCATAACTATGGTATGCATGAAAATATCAGAAAATTAAAACTACAGCAATTTTTATTACAAACAGTAATTTCACCTGTTAATTATTAGTGGTGTAGCACAAACCCACTTTCAACAGCTACAAACTCAAACAGGAGGATTTTCATCACATTTATAAACTAATTTTAATGTTTTTAGAAAAAATAGACAAAAACTTGGCTTTGATTCCAGGATTAAATCCAGTTTCCATGAAACTGCAGAAAGGAGGAGGATTCCACTTGATGTGCAACAGGAACATACCTGAAACAACATGTAATTTAAAAAACATGAAGTGAAACTTATTTTTTGTGGCAACAGAGATTAAAAGAAATCACTGATAAATATGTTAGCTGCACTGATTCAGTATGCTTTGTGCACAAATAAGTTCACTTTATTCTCCTTTATCAGCAAATTATGTTTCTCTGTTTTCAGCCAGTTTAGTATCTCATCCCATCCTTTTCCAAGTATTTTTAAATAGCTTTAACTTTTGTGTTAAATGTCATTGAAAAGTATCTGTTTGCCAGAATGAGACCAAACTAATGATCTGTCAGACAGTTAGTCATCATTAGAGCTTAACAGGGCTAATGCTGATTGATAGGTGGCTGTTCACTTGTTTTCATTTCTTTCAGACTGCATATTTCTCACAACCAACTAAAACAAATAACACAAGCTGATGTTTTTGCACATTTCTCACTGTAGTTTATTCATCCTAAAGTTACCACAGTAATGATCCTGTGCATATTTAACTAAACTAGATGGAATGAAGCTCTTAAAATTAGCTTCTATTCATTTGCGAAGAAGAGATGCTTTGCAGGATTAAAGTGGTACAGTCTACATACATATGAAGCTGTGTGGAAGCAAGGTTCTTAAAGGAAAAGTTTGGACTTAAATAAATGGTGTTTCTGTGGAATAATTATCAGTATGACCTGCAGTAAACAGCAGTTACAGTTGGTCAAACTGGAGATTATACTCCAAAGTGAATATCAGCCATCTAAAACAACTCTGACTTAAATAAATATACATTCATTTAATCAAATACTTTAATTGATATATAGCACTGTTAAATAAAGGACAGAAACAAAAATAGCTCAACTACATCTTTACATATTGTTCCTGTTTTATGTGCAATTGAAGCACAACTGCTACAGGAAGTTATAGAGAAAATATTAAAACTCCAACGAGCCATTGTTCTAAATATTATGATCAGTTGATTGATATTTACCCTTTAGGGCAGATAATTTTTCCAGTGTTTGATAGTTTTAACATTGTGTTGCTGCAGATTTTGATTTAATTCTGGCAAATAATTTCCACCATCAAGGTCCTCTGGAGGTCAACCATACATGTCAAACATTCAAATCAAGGCTGTCCAGTTATTAGCACACACAGTGAAAGAATGATGTGGTTTTTATTTAGTTGAACATTAAAAATAAACCAACCTGGAAGAGTTGCCTTCCCACACAGCTGGATTATGAATCTTTACTCTTCAGTTTTCTGCCCATGATAGCTGCTGTAGGGGAATAAATCCCCACATTCAGAAGAAAATATCTTCATAGCTGCACACTTCCTTCAACTTTCTTTCTCTCTCTTAATTCAAATTTATATTTTGTCACAAATTAACTTTTTACGAGCGTTCATTTGTAAAATAAATAACCTTGAATTTAAACCTTTTCCCCCAAGATTCTGAAAATTAGAGGGATCCTTCATAAACATTAATGATTCCTAAAGAGCCCTCCTAAATGCTTGGGTATTTTTGCTAAGTCAAACTTAGAGTCCATATTTTCAGCAGGAAATCCACCATGTGTCGATGCCTATAGACATCTCATACCTTCATTACTGATAAACTCAACTGACTCTTTATTTGACTTCTCACCTCCAGTATCCTAGCAACCAATCAATCCCTCCTCCATCATGCCTTATTCTGAATGTGTGTGCACCCCTGAGTATAAATACCACTCTGATGCAAAGGTGATGCTGTGTAAAAGTTTACATTACTATAAAGCATTCAGTTGAATAGCATCGTCTACTGCGAGTAAGATACTGACTATGAGAACTACTCCAGTAAACCCTACTTCAGTAAACGTCAACAATCCCATAAAATATGAAAAAATAAAACGTAAAAAAGTTCGCACCATGTTGATTTTATTATTTAAAGACAGAATCAATCATATTACAGTGCAAACATTTGTGTCATCCACCTGAGGAGAAAAAAACCATTACAGCTTTACTTCTGACCTGAAGCAGATTTCAATTTTCCAGTTCAGAGCACAGGTCTCTAATTCCTGCCCCTAATCAGAGTTCCTCAACAAAGTCCAGCAGAGTCTGGTGGTTTTTCCTCATTCAGCCCAGCAGAGCAAAGTATCAATATCATCAAAACCAGCACTGTTACTGGTTTTATTTCACCTTTTATTTGGAGCATGCTTGGCATGCTGGGTAATTTGGCCAGCTCATTGCTGCTATATGCTCTCAGGGTGAGGGGTGGGGGGTGTGGGCTTAGTGTGTGTTGGGTGAGTTTAAAGAAACAAGTCAAGTAAATTCAGTATCTGAACAGACGTCATAGTTTTTCCTTCTGTATCTGATCAGAACCTAGTAGGATTTTATCTCATTTAAAATGCACATTTGAAGTAATGCCAAATACATTTTAATAATACAAAATAGCTGTATATATATGACAGTATATTGCCGTCACCACAGAAAATGAATAACATTACAGAATCTAGAGAAAAGTCCATGCATGAGCCAGAAGAATCTATGCAGAAAGATCCCTCCATGAGTAAAATCCTGCAAATCTATTCAGTCCAGAAGTCTGAATGAATTCTTTACAAACACATTTCAATTAAAGAACATTGTGTTAGATTTATCAATTAAATCCTACAATGGACTTTTTGTATTTGTCGGCTTTTTACTAAGATATGCAATGAGACAAATGCATCTCATTATTAAACATGTTTGAATTTTGAATAGAGTAAATAATAGATGTGTGCTGCCTTTGAGGTGATGGCTGAATTAATGTTGTTTCATAACCAGTGTTTTAATATTTAATGACAGAATGACATGAATACTGATAATTGATTCAGTGTTTTAATGAAAAACAAACATGAAATCAACATCAATAACAAATGCTCTTAGATTATGTTCTAAATCTGGTTTTCCAGCTGATGATGATTTTTAGTTTGGTTTTAATTCACTTGTCTCTGCTTGGTAATCTCCATGAACCCTCTGACCTTTGTACATAACCCCCCCTTCTATTTTGTCCATGAGGAATTTGCCAGTTTGGAAAACTAGAAAAACTAATTTATTTTCAATTAAAAAGTTCTGAGGCATGTTCAGCTTTCACTGGGACTGAACTGGTAGCTGTGTTAATGTATAATTCATGCCTACATGAGCCTTTCAACAGGAACCAGTGTCAAATACACACTGGTATTGATTCTATTGATGTGATATTTGCAGAAGAGACGGTGTGTCTTTTTAGATTATTAGAAAATGATATCAAAACATCTATTTTAAAACTGGTTTCTTGTTGGATTTGTTTTTAAAGGTAAACATAAGACCTTTAGAAGTGTGATTCTGTGGGAAGGTTATAAGAAACATCTCACCTGTTGTAGGTAGCTCTTTGAACAACCTCAGTTTGGAGAAACATATTCATTCTGACAATACAGCTAGACTAAATATGATTTCCAGTTACATGAACTTCCAGTGTTTAACAGTTCTGATCGGAAATATTTCTGACATTATAACCATTGAGGGAAAACCAATAAATTAAGTAGTGTTTGTATGACCTGTTTTAACATTTTTGAGATTAGAGATGTTTTAAGCAGCATTTTTATCTGTTAGCTTTTTAATCAAGTCACAACTAAACTCTGATTTTCATGACTGAAGTTCAAACGAGATATTTTATATCAGGTAAGGGAAAAGACAGTTTTCAAACTTTCACATTTTTTCTGCAGAAACTAACAAGTGGTGTTTGACCCAACTACACAATAATAACACCCTCAACAGAAACCATTAGTCTATCAGCTGTCTAACATCTTTTCTATTTTGTTCTTCATCCTGTGGTGGAGGAGGATATTTACAACCATATGCTGAGCGAAATCTTCAGTTTAGGTCTGTGCTGCCAATAATCCGATTTATTTACTGAGTTTGTGGGTCTGATTGTTATGTATCTGCCTCCCACATCAAACAGTTTATCACTGCTGCTCCTCTGATGGATTGTTGTTTACATGCCTTTGTGGGGCTGAGATACCGTCGACTGATAAAAGGTCATCTGAGGTTTGCTGTGCTCTGTGAAACAAACAGTGGAGAGGAGACATTCCCCCAAAGACCTTTTGTTCACACCAGTAGAGGAGCTGAAAGGTGTGAGCTCAGCTGACATGTTGTTTCCAACAAACGCTCAGTTCTGTTAAAATCCTTTCTGCATGAGCTAGCTCCCACACTCTAAACATACATGTGACTTCTCTAATAGGAAGACATGAAATAATCAGGTGTGACATGTTAAAAAAATAGAGATTTGAAAGAAAAAGGAGGGCAGCGTTGGATGTGGTGCTGTATTTCTTTAAAAATTTTTAATATTTCATTCAGTTCAGTCCATTTAATTTATAAAGCAATGGTTCACAACACAGGTCAGCTGATAAAGACATAAAAGTGAACGTCAGCCTCTTTTTTCATCATTTCAGTGACTCAGGTGAACAAGAGAAACATTTGTCCTCCTTATCTCTGTGAGAGGTACAGGAACACACATTTACAAGAATTTAAATATCCCCTGCTCCTAGACCAGTGGTCCAACACATTAGCTTCACGGCTCGGCAAATTTCTGCTAAATGTCATCAACAAGTCAGACTGGACACCAACTCGACCTCGACTTCAAGCCTCACCTCGTTTCTGTTCCTCCTTAAACACGTGACGCTCATGTTTCAGTATACAGTATACAGGTATTCAGAGAGTAGGGAAAGTCAACAATTTAACAACTTACTTTTCAAGACTTCAGGTTCTTTTGTTTAATCTGTTAATCATTTTTCTTTAAAATTCCAATAGGTATTTTGTTGTATATTAGAATAAAAATTGTATGAAAAACTGACCAGAAAATTCAGACTTTTAAAAACTACTAGAGGATAATTAAGCATTTTTATTTTGTGTGTTTTGACATATAGTTTGTGTCAAAAGTAGTAAAAATTCACTAAAGGTCAATCCTTAACTACACAGTATATAGACAGTAGAAGTCCTTCTCAGAGAAATGAGCCTTTATTTTACCTCCTCATTACTCCTGTGCGCTGCACTAGGTGCTGTACTGATTTTTTTCTTTCTTTCTGTCATTGTGAGGTCACCATGCAACCAGAGGAGACTGCAAATCAATTTGGTCCGAGCCTCAATTTCAAGGTCTTGGTTCGTTTCAGTCGCTACAGCAGAGGGGAAAACATTTCAGACCTCAAATTTTTCAAGCGTTACCTGTTGTGACTAGAATTCTGCCGTCTGGCTCCTCTGATTTCCATCCAGACTCTGTCTCCTAGAGATGAGCTTCTGTGTTCATAAATCAGGTGTAGCATCATCAATAGATGCTCTGACCTCTGACCTCTGTCCCCGTGATCATCACAAAACACTACTCCAGCTTTTCCCAATAACTTGGATTATAATGGATCTTTACTGTGCTTAACCTGAATCAACACTCCTTCAAGGGTCGGTCGTTTCGGAAGAATCCACCTGACTCTTTTAATAATAATAATTATATAAGCTAAAGACTCTCAGTGTCTCTTCCTAAAATGACACTTTAACCTGTTACAGAAATGTCTTAATGTGATTAATGCACTTTCTCTTACAGCACTAAGAATGTTGATCCAGTTCAGTATTATTTTCATACTTCTACTGTGCTAATGAACCCAGTATTACTTTATTAGCGGGTACCTTTGACATTAAAGGTTGGGTCATGTGACTTGATAATGTAATTTCATAGGTCCACGATCCCAAAAACTCCATCTTAGCTTGCCACGAGCTGACTTTCAGGTGAGTTCTCATCAAGCCTCGATGAGCCACGCTTCAGCTGTTTTCCTGAGCTACACAGCTGAAACCTGTCAAACCCCCGATCGGCTCTGCCGATCGATCTGTCACTCCCCCTGAGGGAAGACAACACCTAGCTCCATACCAACATGCGAGCTCCTGCCTCACACCAGCCATGGCTCTGCTGACGGCCCGGATCTCGGACGCAACTGAGGGCCGCCCGGTGACCGGAGGGTTCCCGCACGGCCAGGACGAGTCGAAGGGGGGTCTCCCGCTTCCCATCGATCTACTCCAACCCACCAGTCGGCGATCCAGTGGGACCTGGCACTCGGTGAGAGAAACCATCGCTGGTAAACTCAGAGGCCTGTTGATAAGCTAACCGCTCACTCCAACACGTCACTGATCCACCAGGATTATTCCCCTCACTCACTCCTTAACCTAAATTAATAACTCTAGTCATAACATCACAGACTCAGCCGTTAATCTCAAAGTTTAACCAACTAGAACACAATTACCATCGTGTTTAACTTGCAACTGTTCTTATTACCTCAACTGTTAAATGTGTGTACTATCGTCCGCTTTGTGAATTAAATTTTCTATATAAGATTCAATTCACGACTCTGGCTCAGATTCATCAACAAAAAGGTACGTAAATAACTCCCTGTGTTTTAGAGAACCTAGTGTCAATCTGTAATTAATCTCAGCTATATCAAAGGTTACAGGCTCAGAGAGAGAGCTCAATAAATCCTAAAATAGACTGAAATAATTAACAGAAGGTGGGTATAATAAACGCAACGGTTTATTCCTCTACACAGGTCATTTTGTAAAACACAGCTCTCCATCTTCCAGTTTGCCAGAGAGTTGCTTGTAGCTAATGCTCAGTAGCCCTGGATGTCTATCCATCACTTATAAAGTGGTAGCATAAGTCTTGGATGAGTCAATGACAGCTGAAGCTTGTATTTTGTTATTAAGAGCTAATATAAGTCAGGGACAGTCAGCCGGGGGGAGCAGAGTGGTGATGTGATGCATTACTTATGATACAAAGGTTGATTTTTGAGGAGTTTCTGAGTTCAAGAAGTCTTTATTATTTTGGTCCTGAATGAGGCACAGACCACATCCCTCTTATTCCAGCATCAGGGTGAAGTTTATGGCTCTACAGTTCTGAAATTACTGATGAACTTTTGCCCTCAACGCTGAGCTTAATTTAAGATTAAGCAGCCAGGATTCATAAGTACAAGCTGGTAATATTAAGAGATCTTTAAAGTTTTTTTTTTATTATCAATAAAGTGATTTTAAAAGATGAAAATATTTTACTGGATGAAAGCTGTTCTCTCCTCTGGTCCAGCAGTAGTTGGTACTATATATGTCATGGTTGACATATAGCAGAGAAAATAGGGCAGCTATAGTCTGATACCTCTCACTGGAAAGTCCTGTGTTGGAGATACTTGAGACCAGATTGAGACATCCCTATACTCTGGATTCTATTGGCTCATAAATGCTTGAAGGAAGAGGTTGTTTGGGAGACATTTGTCTGCTTTCAGCTCAATTTAGAACATGATGAGACTGATATGGGGCTCATCCAGCAGGTCGACATGAACTGAGGTTTTCAGAGCTGCACTGGACAGAAGAAACAACCCCTTCTTACCCACTAGTGACAGCCTTAAACAGCCATGAGGCTGGGGCTACAGAATATAACCTTCATTTGCTGTATGAACATCTACCTTTAGTACCAAAACTCTATTCCCTTTAGAAGGAGCTGTATTCATTCAATACGTTTGCATACTGAAAAAGAAATCTTTATGACAGTTTTCCATTTTCCCCAGTCCTGCTTAGTATCTGTGCATCAGAGGTTAACAATCAAACCAGCATTTATATTTTTTATATTGTTTTGACTTTAAAATACTTTAATATGAATCAATACATGATATTAAATGTCTACACAAACCTGCCTTTTATTTTCTAATGCTAATTATATTTTCCCCAAATCAACAAATATGATTTTTCACCACTATGACTGCTCTAATGTAGAAAAATGAGTCTGAAAATGTTTTAATTTAACCTAAAGTTATTATTGAAAGAAGAAATAGACACCTGCATCATTGCGTTGAGCAGTAATTATGAGGGTGAATGTAACTCTTCAACCTGCACTTTAATCTTCATCAGTGTGAAACTGAATCAAGATCCTGTCAGGGTTGACTGAACGCCAGATCCTAGAATCCAGAGACAGTCAGCGAACTTGAACAAGACTTAATTAAAGCATCTGATTAAAAATATTTTTGTAAGTGAAGAGAAGAAAGTCTTCTTTATTGCTACAGATTTTATGAAAGCGAGAAGAAGATATCTTTCTTCGTCGTCTTGTAGATTGATCTCTGTGTTCAGCTCTCGCGGTTCAGTGAGTGTCAAAAAAACCTCTCAGGAACTCATCAGCAATATTTTGATCGATAGATAAATGAAAGTCGGGTAAACAAACATCTTCTGGTGGCTTGAGTTTCCCGTGCTCAGCTCTCTGACTTTTCAGTCCATTTTAATTAACCTTTCTCATCTCAGATGACAGCCCTTTATTTTCACGTTTCCCCTCATCTGTTTCTTTGTCATTCTCTTCTCACGCTCAAGCGATGACTCAGACACCTGCATGGGAGCCGAGACACGTCGTGATGAAGAGTGTGGCAGTATGACAGAAGCACGGCAGTCAGTCTACCAACTAAACGGTTAGAACGGATAACAGCATTGATCCGCATTTATTCTAAGGCCAATACAGTTTATGTTACAGACAACATAAAGTAGTGGGATTTAGACATGTGTTTCAGCTAAATTTGATGTAAAACAGAACTGTAAAAACCCTCCTGTTCTGCTTTTTTTTGTTTCTTACAACAAGAGATTATTCTAAATGACGTCTCTTTGATGTCCTCCAGCAGGCTGAGACCACAACTGTCACGTACATTGAATGTAACTGAATAGGTGGGTCTTTTATTTGTAAAATTGGAGTGTAAAGCTGACAGGTTACAGTAGTGAAATGTAACAGATTACTATAGGATTCTATCAAAGCAGAGAATAAGGTCCTCGGCCTGAGAGGGGTGGGTCTAATTTAGCTAATTCTAGACTTTTAATAAAATCTACAAAGAAAATTAAGCTTTAAAACTAGGAGATTACCCTTGTAGCTCTGTTGCCTCACAACGTGGAGGTTGTGGGTTCGCGTCCCAGCTCTGCAGCCTCTCTACGTGGAGTTTGCATGTTCTCCCCATGCACATGTGGGTTTTCTCTGGGCACTCCGCTTCCTCCCACGGACCTAAAACATGACTGATAGGTTAACAAGTGACTTTAAATTGTCCATAAATGTGAGTGGGTGTGTGACTGGTTGTTTGTCTCATTCAGTTCTATGTGGCCCTGGAATGGACTGGCGATCTGTCCAGGGTGTCCCCCACCTCTCACCCTGTGACTGCTGGAGTCAGGCACCAGCTCCCCGCAACCTTCAGTGGAGGAGGAAGCGGTTAAAGAAATTGGATGGATGGATGGATGGATGGATGGATGGATGGATGGATGGATGGATGGATGGATGGATGGATGGATGGATGGATGGATGGATGGAGGCTACCTTGTAAAACTAGTACTGCAGAGAAATTTCCCTGACTGTTGGTTCACTATGCGTAAGTGAAATGTTCTAATTCAGAAAAAAAAAATCTGCAAGTGTTAGGGGTTTTTGTCAGCTGATCAAATAGCAGATTTAACCTGCTCATCAGTGACTGTACTGTTTAATGTCAGTTTACAACCATCTGTGTGGCAGAAACAATCTGAATCCTGTGAGTGAATGAAAACACTTTGTTTGCACAAATTACAGGTAATTCATGTTAAATCTTATGCAACACAAAGCTTGTGTATAAATGTTTGGATATTTTATAACTGTAAACTGTTATTTTACCAAATAAAAACACCCATCTTTGCTCTGAAGTTGGTAGTAAGAAACCACATGAAAGTGTCTGAATACCTGTAGTTTGTGCTGTAAACTCCCTGCCCTGCACCTCGTCAGCCTCATGTTCTGATTCCCCTTCATTAACCAGCCAGGCTTTCTACTGTGAACATCATTTTGCTCATAGTGTCTTATGATTATTATGTGGTATCAACTCATCAGAACCCTCTGTTGCTGCTTTATGTTGGCATGATGCATCCATGGAGGGGGTCATGTTTTTGCTATCTAATATTTTGGATATGTGGGAAGCTGAATTTCTTTAACGACATTTGCTGTTTTTCTACGCGTCGACGTTACACAGTAGCAGCTCAAAGCTCTTTAAATTGTGTCCCTTTTCTCCCCAGGTAGGTTGTTGGATCTGTGACAACAATTTTGCAGCAGCAAATGACAACACTGCAGGGTTTAAGACGCCACACGGAGCACAAAACAGAACTTAGGGACGTTTCAAACAGGACATGGAAAGGGGAAAGTACATGTGTTAACACCAACGTCGTCTGGAACACAAAGGAAGAAACATCAGTCATGTCATGTTTTAGATGTTCTGTTGTTTGAGCATTTTGCCTGTTTGGTTTGGGTCCACTTTACCCATCAGAGGTACCAAGACTGGAGGCTGAGTCACTGCTAATCAATAGTGTTGTTCTACCTTCATCCTGTACATCCTGTTACAGTCACAGGACAAAGACATTACACCCTCAACAATCCTCTGGTTTCTTTAAAAATCAAGAGAACATCTGTACCAGCTACTATTTTTTACCAAGATCACAAGGTGATCAGTCTGGACGGTGATTTTATGGTGTGCATATGTGACATCATCCATTACTGCTGTCAAGACATCTGGGGATGAGACAGTAATGTATCGATCAGTGATGAACGTCCCTTGATGTGACATTTTCACTTTAAATTGATTTCTGATGGAGTGGCCCTTCTGCTGATTTGTGATTTAAAAATCATTATACATAATTTAAATGAGTTACCGTAAAATCTAATTTCTCTCTGGGATTAATAAAGTATTTTTGATTGATTGACTGATTAACAGGGAGTTACCATGAGAAAAGGAGTTTTCTACATCTAAACGGCTACTTTTCCATCCATCCTTTTTCAAATCCTTGGCTAACTTTACCACCATGAACCACTATATATACTGTATATGAACCACTAGCTGAAAAAAGCTGTATTTTCCCAACATGATGACATAATTAAAATGCAATCATGACAAAATGAGTTCTGATATCACAATAATCAGTAAATAACTCTCTTGAGATAAGAAAATACAGTTTTGAACATGCCCTCTCTCAAATTATATATGCTCTCCCTGGCCTCTTTATTAGGTACACAATGCTAGTACCAGGTTAGACTGCTTTAATTCTTGGTGTCAGATTCAAGAAGGTGTTGGAAACATTCCTCAGAGGATCTAAGGGACCCATATTAACATGACACCATCACACAGTGTCTACAGATTTGTCAGCTGCTCATCTATCATGTGATTCTCTTATTCCACTGCATTCCAAATGTTCTGGACTGGATTGAGATCTGGTGACTTTGGAGTCCAGTGAACTCATTGAATGTTCCAGAAACTAGACATTATCCTGATGGAAGTATGCATCAGCAGAGGGTCTACTGTGGTCATAAAGGGATGGACATAGTCAATACTCAGGTAGGCTGTGGAGTTTAAACGATGCTTGGTTGGTGCTAAGGGGCCCGAAGTGGGTTTTCTGCTGCCTGGTCCATCTGCCTTAAAGTTTGTTGTAGTTCAGAGATGGTGTTCTGCTGACCTTGGTTGGAATTTTTTAGCTATTGTTGTCTTTCTATTAGAACCAGTCTGCCCATTCTCCACTGAACTCTGACGTCAACAAGACATTTTCATCTAAACAGCTGCTGCTCACTGGATATTTTCCGTTATTTCAGACAGTTTTCTTGTTACTGATGTAATGCGCTGCCTCATGTCCGGGGGAGGTGCGGCCTAGGATTATACCTGACAGGAGGGGTGAGAGCTGATAGTAGGTTTGTGTAAAATAGCTAACTATACCTAGCTTGTTTGCAAATTCCCTATTGCACTTTTAAAGATTGAAATGTTCCTGTCATTCAAGTCATATAAAACTTTAATTTAGTTCCTTTTAACTCACTTAGTTTTGACTTAACACAATAACCAAACCGTTCAATTTCATAACTCAAATATGTGAGGGGCCCACTCACCAATCACACACACAAGCACACTAGCTGCTCATCCAACTATAAAAACCCTCAAAGTTTCAGAGTGACGCTAGGGAGTGGTGAGGCTAAAAACACAATATTGAACATGTTTTCCATCTTTTGAACCTTTAAGACTGTAACACATCTTATTAACTTCATTAACATATTTGTCTGGAGTTTAACCATGGATGACATCATGGCTGTTATGTTATTTTCTTTTCATTGACGTTCCTTGTTACATGTTCATTGCTGAACTTATAGAAAAACATCAACCAATTATGCATTATCTATTATTAATATAATGGAATACTTACACTACTTTCCCCCTTCAACAAATACATGTACAAATACAAATACAAATACAAATACAAATACCGGCTGCTTTGCACACCCCTACCGATTAAACATGTACATTAACAAGCAAATGAACATGTAACAAAATTCTAACAAAGAAAGATTTTTGCAACTTTTGCAACCAATCTAATAAAATTATTTGGAGACATCATTCTATCAAAGAAGACTGTAGAGAAGGAGTCAAAATGTTAATTTGCTCAGTTTAAATTTAATAAAATTAACTGAATAAATCAACTGAACTGCATTTGATGTGAGTTTTAATGAATTTGTTTACTCTCTCTGTAAAGTTTCGTTCACCACACATAAATAAACTTAATATTAAAAGGTCAAATGTGAGGTCATCTGTAAACAGCTGAAGTTTGACCCAAATGCAACAAAGTAATCATCCTATACACCAGATATTTATAACTCAGGAAGAAAATGTTAAATATGTAATAGTGTTTGTACATGTTATTAATAGAAGTCTCTTTCACAATGAGAGTGCTTCCATCCTCTGAGGACAAACAGAGATGACTGAATGATTTATGATCTATATAAATGTCCTTCCTAATCAGTTCTCAAACCAATAGATTCTCTGTATTTGTATTAGGATGTGCACCAAAACCCTGACTCCATTGTTAGCTTTTCACTAAAACAGGAAGAAGAATTCCTCCACCTTGCTTCTTATTCAGAATCAATAGATAAATGTCTCTAAATCGTACACTGCACATAGAAAAAGGTCCGATTTAAACCTTGTTATTTTGGACAGCAGCAGGCTCCAGCGGTTTGCTTTATTTTCCGTCTTTTCTTCAGTGAGCAGTCTGACTATTCATGCAGAAACACTCAGCCTGGACTGACTGATCGTCTCCGAGGACAGAGACGATCTCAGACTTAAACACTACTGTCTCTGCTTCCGCTGACTCTGACATTTTCATCAACCCTCCTCAGAAACATTCGAGGCTAGACGTGCTCTTAGAGAATGTGCTGAGAGGTGTTTGCATCAGTCAGAGAGACACTTACTGTTTTAATTTGGTCCTCTTCTCATAGTGTTTTACTGACACTCATTATATACGTAGATTTCACAAAATGCATTTATTAATTACATAATATACATTTTCTTCAGTGCTATGCAGACAAAGTCATCAACTTGTGCATGGAGAGTGAAAACAATCCAAATAGATGAAAGCTCTGGCAGCAGAGAGATTATTTAATAATAATAATATTTTATTGATCAGTGTGTTTTGGCTTCATCAGGGTCAGTCAACATTTAACTTTCAGCAGTTTAAATAAACAGGAAGAAAAATGTATAATGCTGAATTCTTAGTAAAACCCACCCCTTTTATCTATCATTGGTTTATTTATCTCAACCGAAGCTGAAAGTTGTGTTTCACTCTTTCTCCATCCTCAGCTTACCTATATGGAAGAGCAGAAATGCTTTTCTGAGCAAAACAAACATATTAAAGGCTGGCTCTGGAGGATCCTGATCCAGGGTCGCTAAAAGCTCCGGTCTCTGCTCATGACGTCAAAACACATCTCTCCAAACATCTTCTATAATCAAGGACAGAGCTGTACCTGGAAATGAAACCGTTCCCCTGAAGGACTGCGGGGAGAGGATGGAGGACAGTTGCTCATTTTCATGGAAAGACCAGAATTAGCTGTGATATAAATTTAAATTGAGTTCGCTGATCTTATCAGTTCTCAAACTTCATTTAAATGTAGCTGTTAAATCAACGAGATGTTGACCAAAGTGCTGAACATTGTGCAACAGAACAAAAACTCTGAACGCTGTATAAAAGGGTATACAATGATAAAATAATTAAAGCTGTAAAAATTCAGTGTGTGTGTGATCAGTTATGAATAGAATTCTGGTCTAAAACATTTCTTGTGAGTTCGACTAAAAAAGAACATTTTTTTAAAGATCAGATTTGATATTTTACTAGTATTTAGAGCTCTAGTATCTTTCATTCAGCTTTCTAAAGGTTTTAGCAGGTTGCTGACCTAATTTTCTTCCTGCTCCTGGAGCTCTGCCACCTTCAGTAATGGCTTAGAAATTAATGTTATTGATTTTCAGAAAGTCTGTTTTTAGAGTGAATAATTTATAGAAGTGAAACAGCAGAGCAGCCCTGGGGACGATGAAGAGGCTCTTCTACTACGTGATGCTGAGAGTCTGTCCTCGTCGGCCCTCTGGGTCCAGAGGAGCAGAACTGTTAGTGTCTTCCATTATGAGGCCTCGCCTCTAATGAGGTCCAGAAAAGGTGATGCCCAGTGAACCGCATGTTTCTCACCCTTTCGTTTGTCTCCTGTACTTTCCTTCTCTCAGCACAGACCAACTGCAGGGCAGCGTTTCCAACTTTAGAACAATTTTTGAAATTGCTTTCAAGGGAAATTTTTCAGGTAATTCTAGTAATTTTTACGAGTTTCATCATAACTCCTTTTGATTTCTCTTTCAGAAACTGTTTCCATATGAGTGAAAGCAATTCCTGCATCTAAAATATAATAAACTCTTCATTGAAATAAAGGGGAGGGACATAGTATAATTTCTAAACTGATTGAAGCAAAATCCAGCTGCCATAAATCTCCACAGTTAAATTGAGGATTTTGCAGACTAATTGCTTGATGTGTGAAACTTGGGGGGGGGAAGCTCCTGTCACTCCCCACTTAAAACTGTCCACTGGAGCAGAAAGGCCATAAAAAGACCCTGGAAACCATTAGCAGCATGTTTGTCGTTGTGTGATTACATAACTGCATGCAGAGTGCTCTTGTGGAAACGGTAAGCAGACGTAGCTGTTTCTGATGATTCATCGTCAGCTCTGCTGCTGAGTGCGACTGAAGTGATTGGGTTTATTAGCAGAAAATGTTGGGTCTAGTAGCTGAAGTAGCTGAAAGTGTTGCTGGAGATGCAACAGTTTGTTTAGTTGTAGATATTGCCATGGAAACAGAAGCTGTTGTTTTGCCTGATTGATGTGGGAAAGAGCAACTATTTAGAGTTAACACTTTTTTGGGGGGAAGGGGGGGGGGTCAATCATGTTGCAGATGCATGATTCTTATAACTTGTACCTCATAATAAAGGAGACTAATCAGGATTTCAAATGATATAGAATTTATCTCAAGGAAGCATTGTTACTACCTGCAAATAACTGACCAAATACAAGTGTCCTTTCTTCTTATAGTTTAGTCAAAAACAATTTGAACATTCTTTTGCCTATTGATCTCATACTGCTCCACCCAATTTGCTAGTTTTCACACGTTAATAAGAGAAGCTCTCATGTCATTGACAGTTATATAGAAAATGTGATTTACAAACTGAAACCAAACTTTGAAACTTTGCCGTTATACTGCAAAAAATCAGATGGTATTAAATCAAAATCTGTCACTCGTCAGTTTCTGGGTAAGGGGGGGGGGGGTTCCCAGGCACCAAAGATGTTTTGTATTTTATCAGAAATGTTTTAATAGCAGTTTTTGAACATGTACATTTTTTTCCTCTAATGACTCAAGAGGGTAGTAAATTAAAGTAATGTCTGGGCCAAAATGTCAATAGATCTACCTCAGAGACAGAGAAACACAGACAATCTGAGGAATGCTTTTAGTGTGGGCTAAACAAATTTACACTCAGCTCCAATAATTCCTCACACCTTAGTTCAACTCACAGCTTGACAGAGTGGTTGTCTTACTTTTACCTGCAGGTTTGCTCCTGTTTCCTTGAACATTCTGTCAAACACTTATTTTTGATTTGACGTCCCACAGGGAGCAGCAAAAACCACTGACAGAGAATCTCTTCAAGTAAAAGGAAAAGCCCACAGATGTTCACGTTTGTCCAAATAGAGGATCAGAAATGTGATTGTGCAAATAATCCTGATGATTTATGGCTCCAGCCTGTGTATCTGCAGCTAAGCAGCTGTCAGCGTTTAAAAGATGACTGTGAAATATGACGGCAGGTCCTGGAGACTGTGAGGCTGCAGGAGATGGTGAGAGAGGAGGATGAAGAGATGGAAAAGATGACAAAGGAGAAAAGTGTGGGGCTAATGTCCAAGATGAGAAAAGATGATCAATGAAACCAATACAAAAGACAGAATAAGGTAGAAAATGGACAATGAGGAAATGATAACTGTATTACTGAATACTGAATTTTTTTTATGTTTAACATTTTAGTATCTAAAATAAGAGACTATGGTGTTAAAAATAATCATTAGCAGGATTGGTTTGGGTGTTTAGACACTATTAAACAAATGTATATGGTTCCGATGTTTTGAGGTGTATTTTTGAGGCTCTTATTGTGAAAGATTATTCTCTTTAATGCTCAGTGAGATGGACACAGATTTGTCTTCAGTCAGTCTGTTAATCTGCATGTTTTTAAGCTGTTAATACCCAGAGACCTGTAGCTTTTACTGTAATGTCCAGTTAAAGTACTTCTTACCTTTAGGGGAGGTTAGATGTTTGTAATTTGTCATTACAGTTATTCTTATATGGTAAATGTCCTGTATTTATAGAGCACTTTCTAGAGTGATCTACACTCCCCAAAGTGCTGTACAACACAACAGTCATTCACCCATGCACACACACACTCACACATTGGTGGTGGTGACCTAGCTTTGTAGCCTCAGCTGCTCTGGGGCACACTGACAGAGGCAGGGATGCCATGCACCAAGTCCCTCTGACCACCACCAGTAGGCAAGGTGGGTGAAGAGTCTTGTCCAAGGACACAACGACAATGAAACAGCGACCCTCCAGTTGCCAGACCGCCCACTCTACCAGCTGAGCTACACGCCACCCCATCACAGATTGGACCTTCAGCTGTTGGAGCTACATCACTGAGCAAAAGAAAACCAAGACATAGCATCAAGACTAAAGTCAAAAAGTTATTTCCAGGATAAATTCTAAATATTGTTTCCAAAAAAAATGTAACAAAATGATGAGGAGGAATTTTATTGATACCTATACTTTTGGCTCCTCCGCAGCAAAATTTTGTTGAGAAAATGTAAAAAATACAACTTACCTGTTGTTTAAACGTGGACATTTGGTCAAAATGTAAAAGATGAAAAGACATCTTGTGCAAAAAATAAAAAATCCCAAATTTCAGCATCTTTGTTTAGACTAACTGGTCTAACTGGTCAATTAAAGTCCAATTGACTTCCTTTTGACTAAAATTGGATATGCCAAACAGGTTAAGTAAAGTCTCATTTTAGTGTCATAATCTGGGCTAATTAAGGGCAATAACCTGAAATAGCTATAAAAAGAGCATCTCTGAACGTTGGTTATATTATGTAGCAGCAAAACTCAAAACCTTTTTTAATCCTTTACAATGAGAGTCTCAACCACAAGACCTCAAATCATCTAAAGCTTATAATACTGGTTATTAATGTTGTTCTCCAATAAAACTCAGAGAACAATATTAATAATCTCATAAGCTTCTGATGTTTTCTGGTACTGTGTATGTTTAAAACTCTTATTGTGAATCAGAATTAGAATCAGAATTGTTTTTATTGCCAAGTAAGTGAGGTTTCACAAATTTGCTTGAAGGATTAAAATAAGTTCTGATTTTCACTGTAGACAATTATATAGTGTAGTCAAAAGACAGCACCTCCTATCATTAAAATGTCTCATTATTTATAGTTTGCTCTAAAAAAAACTCCTCCAGAAGCCTTAGATTAAATAATAAACTGAATAAATATGGTTGGCTTCAGGAGTTCAATAGGATTTGCTTTCTTATTGAAAAAGCTTAAATTCTTAGTATTTTAACATTTTCCTCAACATTTTGACTTTATGTTGACTTTTTTGTTGTTTAGTTTCAACACATGATTCATATATTTTCTTAGCTTTTCATGAGGTCTTTGTTGTTGATCATTAAAATAATGACAGAACAAAACATATCAAAGGAAACTGTTGGTTGTCTGCATTTCTGGGGTATGCATAAATCATAATTCATGATTCAAATGTTGCAGCATTTGAGATTTTAGATAGTTGGACTGAACTTTCTTACAGCAACCAGCTGCCCAAACATCTGTGTTGATAACATTCCTCAGATGATTGTTGGATGAGATACCCAATAGAAATGTAAGGAAGAGAGGGAGCCTCCTCAGATATCTCTGCTGCAGAGTGTTCTTCGGAGTTTGATGTTGCACAAGCATTTTTCTCATCATGGAAAGAATCTTGATAATCCACAGCTGTTGTCTTTTGTGGAAATTGGGACTTTTTTATTTGTCAGCTCCCAGTGTTGTGATCATGGGCGTTTTTATCCCATTTTGGGGGTGCTGATTGCTGAAGCACCCCTAAACTGAAACCCAGCACCCCTAAAAGTGGAGATTTTTACTTCTTTTTTTTTTTTTACTTTATGTACTTTTAAAAAACACTAGTAAATATATAAAAACCATACAGTATGTGGTTGAAATGTTACATCTGAACAACAAACCTCCCCCGCCTGAGAAATGGTTTGCTCCTCCTTTCCCAGACTCGAGTCGCGCTGCAGGCAGGGCGCATGAGAGCTGGGAGCGTCTCACTCCCAGAAAACATTTCAGGAGGATTAGGAAATTCTGTTGTAGAATTTTAAAACATGTAAAGGTCACTGTGGGGAATGATAAAAGACTACTGGTCCTTTAGATTCTGGAGACCTGCTCTTGTGGTCCAACCCTGTTGCAGGACAGAAGGAAATGGTCTAAGCTGTTTATTTGATCAGCTTTAAGTCAAAGTTACCTTTATTTGTCATCACTGCTATTTAGCCCAAACATAGAGTCTGAAACAGGCAGGATGCAAAAGTCAGAAAACTGATAAATATACATGAAAACAAGCAGAAATGTATAGAAATACATACACACTGAATCAGACTGAACTTATTGCTGATATCACTTTCTGACACCAGAGGGCGCTGGTGAAACGGGATTGAGGGATAGATGTTACAAGTAGAGGATGGAGTGTGGTTGTAAATGAGAGTTCCTGGACCAGCATCACCTCCTGCTTCAATAATGAGTCACCATGACGACAGAGAGCAACACAGAAACCATTGTAGAGCCAGTGGACACATTTGATCACTGTTGCATCCTGCAGTTTAAAACTATGGAGCCCACTTCCACCATTTTGAAAAATATCTCATAATGATCAGATACTAGCTCATATGACTTGACTTTTAAGGAACATGGATCACTTTGTTCCTCTTGTCCAGCATCTCTACTTGAGCAGTACTCCTAGGTACCTGTGGCTGGAGACAATATCTCCTCTGACAGCCACAGGAACTGGTTTAGACCTCCTCCTTCTAAAGTCCACAACCATCTCCTGGTCTTGGAGGTGTTCAGCTGTAGATAGTTGAGTCCCTGATAGTTCTTTGCTTCACAACCTCCTTCATTAGATCTGGTAATTGCTGAGTCATCAGAAAATGTCTGAAGAAAGTCAGATCATAGAGAGAATAGGAAGGGGGACAGGACTTGAGGGACTCCTGTGCTGCTGAAGATCTTCCCAGAGACACGGTTCTGCAGACTGACGTTCTGTGGTCTGTGTGTCAGGTAGTCCACCACCAGGTCCCTCTGTCCACCACCAGGTCCCTCTGTCCACCACCAGGTCCCTCTCACCACCACCAGGTCCAGGTGCCTGCTGATCAGCACCATGGACAGAGGCACCACCAAGCTGCGCCTCATCGTCTCATCTCTGGTGCAGCTCTAAAAAGCTGCCTCTTTCAGCGGATCTTCCCCGTGCTGTCTGTGCCTGGTTGTGTTTTTGAAAAGCGTTCAGTAGAGTCTGGGCTGGGTTTCCAGCGTAGTGTTTAACACTTGGAGGGCGTTTGCCTGTTACAGCTTAGTATTATCCAGTCGCCTGTTAAAGGCCCTTTTCAGTTATTTTCGCTCCTTTAGTTTCATAGCATTTTATTAGGTTTATCCTCCCTCCTTTAGTTTAATTATTTCTGAAGAACACTTTTAGTTTACCTTGTTAATATATAAAAATACAACTGTGAGTTTACTCCAGAGCTTTTTAGTTAGTTTAGATACAGTAAGGATTTTAGTTCATTTTATTTACCTTTGTAAGAACAATACCTCTTCCTGTTTTGCTTTGGACTTAAATGTAAGTATTTGTCTCTGAATCTTTCATGTTTCCGTCCACTTCTTTTGTTAGACCCTCTTTTCTCCTAGACATATTAGAGGGTCGTAACACTAGCGGAGGAGGAGCCTGCAGCAGAGAGGTTTCTGGACACCTGGCTTTCGACTCCAGCCGCGCCGCTGCTGACAGTGTTGACTGGTTTCAGGTAGGTGGTGGTGGTGGTGGTGGTGGGAGAGGAGGTGACAGACAGAGAACTGGTGGTGCTGGAGCTGCTCAGAGTGGAAGTGGTGGTCTTGCTGGAAGCGGCTGTGATGGAGGACAATGTCAGCAGCTACACTGGGCTCAGTTGAAGGAATGGGCTTTGTAAATGCATCCTACTACAACAGGCATCAACACAACATTGGAGCCGGAGAAGGGAGATTTGGGGTCTTCCTACACCCCTGTTCTCTGCTTGCTACCCTGGGCCGGGGGGGCGGTGGTGGAGCTGGTCGTGGTCTGTGGAGGTGGGCTGCTCTGCTGCTGGAGTAGGCGGGGCGTTCTGCTCATCCCCACCCCAGTATGAAAGGGACCATCTCCTGGGTCTGGTTTCATCCTCAGGGTGCTGTTCCCCGGACTTGGGCGTATACAGCATGTATAATGCGCCATCTGCCCTTCTGACCACCACCAACATTCACACACAGTCACACAGGCAAGGTGGGTGAAGTGTCTTGCCCAAGGACACAACGACAATCTAACCCAGCCGGAGCTGGGGATCGAACCCGTGACCCTCCAGTTACCAGACTGGCCACTCTCCCAACTGAGCTTTTGAAAACAGATGAAATGTGTTGAAGCTGTCTCTCACATAGGAGTCCTGGGATCAAATCCCAGTCTGACAGGTGTCAAATTTATTGACTATTTTTCTTTAAAAAGAAAAATGTTTTATTAAATATTAGTTGTTATTAGTTGATAATCCGCATATGCATGAAATTTCCGTATTCTAAAGTACAATGTTTAAATTGTGACGATCCTTTAGTATTTAACATGTCCCTCACCAGCATGCTCTTTGTCCTGTTGGTCTGGATCTGGTCACCCTACTGTTCAGGTCTATGTTCAGGAGATGCTGAATTAAAGTGAGTTGTATTTCCCCAGAGATTAGGGTCATCATATGTATTTTTTTATTCAAATCCATTTGTATTTTGCTATGGCTCAGCATTTAAATAAACTAAAAAGCAGATTTGTGTTCAAATTTGAAAAACAGTTACATTTATCTTGCCTGGCTGAGCAGCTCTCTGGGTGCTGAGCACCCCTAAATCTCTAATCCTAGAATCGTCCCTGGTTGTGATCTCTGTTTTTTGTTTTTGTTTTTCGTCTCTGTGCTTTAAATGATGGTTTATGGAATTACAACAATTTTTTAAATGAGCTAAATTTTGAAATGACACTCACTGGTCAGTGTTCTAGAATTGTGCATGAGAAGCTAATATACAAACCTGCTCTAAAACATTTTACTTGCATGACTGATCACATTAGCGAGCAGCTGTTACAGTCTGTTGTACGCACAGATAACATCCTCCAGAGGACAGTAAACCAGTTATTCCCTGCATGTTAATTGATCCCTATGGGATTGAGCCTGATGCATAAATTCTACGAAGCAAAATTTCAAATTTGAGGACCCCTGACCGCAGAGCAAATCACACCCTGCTCACGTGCCTTTCTGCACACTCCTTTGCCGTGAAAACGGGAAGTGAGGAGCACAGAGCAGCTCAGTTCACTCATCTAATCAGCAGGTGATCACAGGATCACCCTTCAGATGCAAACAAAAAATCTATTTTTTTTTCTGTCATTCTGACCGCCCAATACCAAATGATCCATGGACCGGTACTGGTCCAGGGACCAGTGGTTGGTTTACACAACCAACTGAGCCAAACTGCCAACTCTATTAAAGAACTATTACAACATGACATAATACACAATCTGACAGTGGTATTGTCCCAGTTGTTCATATTTGTTTCTTTATGATTTTGCACAGACAGTGCATTTACTGTGATATGCAATGGGAATATCATTATACATCAACCAAACTTAGACTACAAGTCTGTAATAGTTAGAAAATAAAACACAATTCTTGAAAGATTATTTCAACATATCTCCCCAATTTATTAAATATTACAAATGAATCAGTCTGAAAATATGCAGCATGTTGCTAAACAGGCTAACAGCTTTTGGCTCTAACTATATTTTTGCAGATGATGTAATGTTGTGTATGATAGATCCAGGTGGCGTGTGTGTCTGTGTTTCAGTTTACTTTGCAGCCTTTCATTTATTTTACCTGAATCAAAAACGTCTTTGGAATTTTACCCAACTCAGATTTAGACATTAGGCTACCTGTGATGTTCAGACAAAAAGTTTAACAGAAAACTTGCACATGTTCTCAGCTGTATTTATAAAACAAAACTACCTTAACAGATCTGTCAACAAAACCTGACCAGTGATAATGCAACTCATTGCACCAATAAAGTACAAATATAAAGGATACAAAATGTTAAGCAAAACCTTGTGGGTCAGTGTTTTTCTTTAATAACATTTTCACAGAAACAGACCAGAGCAGATTGATCTTTTGTGATTCCAGTATAGCAGCACAGATAGAAAAGTTTTCATAAAATTTAATTATTTCACATTAATTTCTTATTGACGTTCAGTTGCATGCTGGGAGATAAAAGTGTTACTCAGGCCAATCTAAATAAATTAATAATAACCTCTCTCTTCCTCTCTCCTGCTGAAGTCCATCACCATCTATGTTTTCTTTGCCACATTGATGTTTACATTATTTTCCTTACATCAAATAAACAAGCTCCTCCAACCCTCTTCTATAAAAAGACTCATTGTTTTTGCAGATTAAACCAAAAACACCAGTGTCATTTGCAAAACTTACAATATAAATAATCAGGATATCTTATAGAACTATTATCTGTGAGTAGTTTGTAAAGAACGGGGCTCAGAACACATCCTTGTGGAGCACCAGTGTTGAGTTAAGTGGTAAAAGAGGAGACAGAGACTTCACAGTCTGCTTGTCAGGAGGTTCAAAACCCAGCTGCACGTTGATAGTTCAGTCCTACAGAATATAATATAAATACACTCAACATACACATTCTTGTGATGAAGTGTGTAATAATGAATATTTATACTTCACTCAATAAGTTCACTTTAATTTCCTGAATGCTGCAGTATTGTTCTTTAATAACTAGTGTCATCCTTCAATCAATGACACTACTTAAAGAAAACACTCACTACAAATTACTGAATTAATCAGACACTCAGAGTGTTGTTAAAACAACCACATTTCTTACCTTGTAAATCACTTAAGCTCCTGCCAGAGTCTCATATAGGCTCTCATTTCCTCTTCCCTCCAGAGGAGGTGTTGTGTTTTGAGATAGAGGTGGGATCAAGCAGCTTCAGATGTAATCCTGCCACTTGCTCTCAGGACGAAGAGATCGATCAGACACACAGCAGTCTGTCAGAAGCTGCAGGATATGTGAACCGTGTCCAACTAATGACATATCTGTGTGTGAGATTGTGTATTTTTGTATGAGTGTGTAGAACTGTATCATCTGTATCTGGAGGACAAACTGGATTAGAAGTATTGTAAAGGAAAGGACAAAGCAGGACATGGGTGTAGATTTGGCATGGACGGAGGTGACGTGTCCCCACCAAAACCCAGCTATCACTGAATTGTCCCCACCAATAATTTGATCCAAGGTTGAAAAGTAGCAGTGTATCCCCATTCCTCACAAATAATATGTGCAGCCCAGCCGACCAACGTGCTTACCATCCCTGCTGAATACGCTTCACAAAAACATCCAAATTAAAACATGATTAAAGACAAAAAACCAAAGAATATTAAAACAAAAACACAATTAAAAGATCAATATAAAATCACTATATGATATAATCTATACTGTATGAGTATAAACAAATTAAAATAACAAAACAAAATTAAAATAACATTAAAACACATACAAATAGTGATTGCTATTATCAATGAATGAAAATAAAAGATTTAGTTAAAAGCAGTTTTGAACAATTGGGTCTTCAGCTGCTTTTTAAAGGTGTCCAGACTGTCTATACAGCATGGGTGTAGATTTGGCATGGACGGAGGTGACGTGTCCCCACCAAAACCCAGCTATCACTGTGAATTGTCCCCACCAATAATTTGATCCAAGGATGCAGAAGTAGCGCTGCATCCCCATTCCTCACAAATAATATGTGCAGCCCAGCCGACCAACGTGCTTACCATCCCTGCTGAATACATTTCACATCATTAGCTAGCTTTTTTCAAACAATACTGCCTTGATTTATAATGAGCTTCTTTAGAAAATACAGTATTTTAACATATCCTCCTATGTATGGTTCAATAATGGTTTTAGATCAGAGAATTTGGTTTTTTTTAAATCACTGTTTTTTTTCAAGGTTTTTATATAAAAGCACTGTAATTACTGTTAATTGTAATGTCACAAGACGGCCACAAGAGTGCGAGTGTTTGTCAGCAGAAACAGAAACCAAAGACCAAGAAGTCACAAGATAGTTCACTTCTTTGTACTACCATTCCTACTGAATACATCTCACTTCATTAGCTAGCTGTTTTCAAACATTAATCCCTTGATTTATGAGTTTCTTTAAAAACAACAGTATTTTAACATATTCTAAGTATGGTTGAATAATGGTTTTACATTAGAGATGTTATTCTTTAATTTACAGTTTATTTTTCAAGGTTTTTAAACTAGAAGAACTAATGTTTGTTGTAGTTTCATCTTATTGCCACAAGAGGGTGATACATATCAAGGTTTTTCAACTAAAAGCACTGTAAATAATGCTGTTGTAATGTCACAAACCCGCCACAAGAGGGTGGATGTGTCAGCAGAAACAGAAACCAAAGACCAAGAAGTCACAAGATAGTTCACTGCTTTGTACTGTTATTCCTGCTGAATATATCTCACTTCATTAGCTAGCTGATTTCAAACATTACTCCCTTGATTTTTGAGTTTCTTTAAAAATTTCAGTATTTTAACAAATCTTAAGTAATGCTGAATAAGTGTTTTAAATTAAAGATGTTCTTTAATTTACAGTTTATTTTTCAAGGTTTTTATATAAAAGCACTGTAAATAATGCTTGTTGTAATGTCACAAAACCACCACAAGGTGGCAGGTGCGTGTGAGCAGAAACTGAAACCAAGGACCAAGAAGTCACAAGATAGTTCACTGCTTTGTACTAACGTCCCTGCTGAATACATCTCACTTCATTAGCTAGCTGTTTTCAAACATTACTCCCTTGATTTATGCACTGAGCACTGTGATTGGTCCACCAAATAGAGCACTGTGATTGGTCCACCAAACTTAGTTTTGTGATTTGAATACCAAATACAGCACTGTGATTGGTCCAAAATTAGAGCACTGTGATTGGTCCAGCAGATAGAGCACTGTGATTGGTCCACCAAATAGAGCGCTGTGATTGGTCCCCCAAATAGAGCACTGTGATTGGTCCACCAAATAGAGCGCTGTGATTGGTCCACCAAATAGAGCACTGTGATTGGTCCACCAAATAAAGCTCTGTGATTGGTCCACCAAATAGAGCACTGTGATTGGTCCACCAAATAGAGCACTGTGATTGATCCACCAAATAGAGCTTTGTGATTGGTCCACCAAATAAAGCACTGGGATCGGTCCAAAAAAAGAGCACTGTGATTGGTCCACCAAATAGAGCTCTGTGATTGGCCCACCAAATAGAGCGCTGTGATTGGTCCACCAAATAGAGCACTGTGATTGGTCCACCAAATAGAGCACTGTGATAGGTCCACCAAATAGAGCGCTGTGATTGGTCCACCAAATAGAGCACTGTGATTGGTCCACCAAATAGAGCACTGTGATTGGTCCACCAAACTTAGTGTTGTGATTTGAATACCAAGTAGAGTGCTGTGATCGGTTCACAAAATAGAGCGCTGTGATTTTCCCACCAAATAGAGCGCTGTGATTCGTCCACCAAATAGAGTAGTACGTTATTAAGTAATTACGTAAATTTTATTTATATAGCACCTTTCACAGAAACAAATCACAAAGTGCTTCACAAAAACCTCCAAATTAAAACATGATTAAAGACAAATAAAACAAAGAATATTAAAACAAAAACACAATAAAAAACTTTAATGTTCATATGGTAGTTTGTGGTGGAAAATAAATAAATAAATACTGCATGTACTATTAGACTGAGACTCATCACTGGCAGAAACCTAATCCTAAATAATTCAGGGTCACTAGTCAGAGCTCAGATTGGGCTTTTATTTTGAAGTCAGGAACAAACCAGAGACGTTTCCTGCCTCCACTTAATGCTCTTGTGATGCTAGTGTGTCAGCAAAATGTGTCCACAGACAGACATAAAAACTCCAGTTAAAAGGACTCTAAACTGCTTCTGTTGAAGGTCTCACAAACGTTGGATTCTACGGGACACATTTTGCCATAAAGTCACACAGAAAAAGACTCACAGTTATAAATCAATACCAGCCATCACAGCTGGTAAAAACCAGGAAATGACTGAGAAATAAATATTGTTTTTCCTTAGTGTTGTGTCATGTGCTTTTCTCCTAATCAAGGGACTAAGGGACCATCGGGGGAGGCAAACCAGACACCCTGACATACATCATTAAATAGGATTTGGTTTGAACCTGTGAACATAGACATAAAAAATGCAGTGTTGAGTTATAATTGGGTAAATAATGACATGTCCAGGAGGCAGTTTGAGGGAGCACCAGACTGACTGCTAGCAAATAAGTATTGTTTTTAGCTTCTGGTTCCATATTAAAAATAGATGTATTTGTTTATTCAGGTAAGCAAAGACAGAGCTCCTTTACTTTATTTTAAATTTGACTTTGTAGCTTAATAATTATTATGTTGTGGTAAAGAGGAAGCTGAACCAGAAAGCGTGGCTCTATTTTCAAGCTGTGGGTAATGAGTGGTCAAATTGAGTTTCCTCTGCAGGGTGGCCGGGCTCAGCCTTAAAGAGACATCTGGGAGGGACTAGAACCGCTGCTCCTCCACATCGAGAGGAGCCAGCTGAGGTGGTTCAGGCATCTGGTCAGGACCCCTCCTGGACACCTCCCAAACCAGAACCAGAACCAGAACGAGGACCACAATCAAGACCAGGACCCTTTATAAAAGATTGTGCTCAGGTAAACAGGGGCAAACAGCAGAGGTTTACAACCAAAAACTCCAACTCCCAGCAGGTTTTGCAGTTGCTTTTCTGACTAGGTAACAGACTTTCCCCCATCCTCGCCCCAGTATTCCCAGTTAATAATCGTATCTCAACTGCTGCTGCCTTAGAGACTAAATCACTTTCCCTCTAAACATAGTTAATGATTCAGAACCAGATGGACCAAAAACAAGACCAGAAACAGTTCCTGCACCTGGATTGGGGCAAGAATCTGATCCAGGACCAGAGTCAGATCCAGGACCTAAAGTATGATATGTCCCTGTGCCTGTAACAGAAGGGGGCATCCTGCCTCTATGCTAATAATGTATTGTCTGATATTCAAAACAATCTCATCAGTTTCTTTGTCCTTCTTTGAGCTTCATTCAGTTCTCTTGTCATTCTCAAAATCATCCTCTTTTAATTCCAGCTTGTCACTTTATCCATTGCCACAATTTCTTAAATAATCTATAGGTTTGGACACGCTTCTTCTGCTTTTAGTCAGTTCTTTGTAATCACTGTTCTTCCAGCTGTGAGAAGTATCTTGATCAAGTATTGATCTCCTATCTTCCCATGTCCATCAGGTACAACACCTGGCATGCTAAGGGGTGTTTATTTGAATAAACTGCTGATTTCTTTTATCCGTCTCCTTAAAGAGGAAGGACTTTTTGAAGTAAAGTGAAGTGAATACCAGGAAGCAGAGTTTAAAAGGAGGATTAGAGAGTTGGTGAGTACATTCAGAGGGATTTACTATAAATCCAGTTCAGCATAGTTTTCTTTGTAACAAACCTAAAACTCCAGTGAGAGATTCCAGATGTCCGTTTGTTCAATCAGCCTTACATTGCATCTGATGCTTTTCCTGCTCAAAATTCAATTAAATTTATGGGAAATAAAATTTTATTCTACAAAAAAATGTAATAATTAAATTGAAATCTGTCCCTGAATAAACCTTATTTGGTGGTTAGATAAACCATCTGAGTGCTGTGTGCTGAGTGGTTCAGACAGCAGAGTTTTATTCTGATGACATCTGTGTTGTTTCACTTAGATTTTCCTACCTGGAGATCTTTGATCTGTGATCTAGTTCAGCTTTTCACGGACAGTCAAATCCAAAACTCTCAGGTCTCTGTTGCCATGGTGATCTAGTTTCTCCTCTGTGATACTGAAAAGTCAGACTTTCAACAGAACGTTGTCATCGTTCTGCTCGTTACTCACCTGAGCTCGTCCTGCTAATTAACTCAGCTGTTTTTCATCCAGTAATCACTCCTCTCTGTATAAATAGATCTCAGGTTGTCACCAGACCAGATCCAGTTTGGTTGTTTTGTTTGCCAGTTTACTGAGAGTCTCCATCATAATGAAACTGGGAGCGCTGGTTCTCTTACTGGCAGGTAAGTTTAAATGTTATATTCTTTAGGATTTTGTGGTGGAAACCTGACTCCTCATCTCCTTCATGTTCTTGCTGCAGTTGCTGCTGACCAGTTTAATCTGTACCAGTCTGCAATGGTTAATAATTCTGCAGTGGTGGACCACCACTTGTGTCCTGTGTACATCTGTGGAAACCTGTATTCTCATTTGGAAGTAAGTAAACTTTAAAACCAGCCTTTAGTTTAGTTTATTGATCAGAACCAAGTCTTATGATGCAACCATTTCTTTATCAAATACATCAGAATATCTGCTTGGTCTTTAAAAAAATTTAGGACTTTTGCATTAACTTGCAACTTAATGTTTTGAAGAAGTTGCTTTAGAAATTCCCACAAATGTATTTTATTTTAAAGGCCTCATTCAACAAATCAATGTTCTCGATGTGCTCCGGAGTGAACAATCAGGACTGCGTTTCAGTGGTTGCCCCACAGGATGACCGGCTATCTGCAGAGGTCTTGTTTGAGGACACTGTTCCTGGATCAGCAATTGATCAGGCTCTACCCAACATCACTTCCACTTCACACTGCAAGATCAGGCTGGAACTGAAGGATGAAGCAAACACGACTCATGTAGGAGGTTCATATGTGGCTCGTTTTTTTTTTTTTTTTTTTTACAATTTCATAATTGTTTTCTCTGTTCAGTTGGTGGTCGTAGTTTACAACTTTGGAAAACAATCGGTGATGCAGTTTGTGACGACAAATCTCTTTAATGACACTGTCCTGGTGAGTTAAGAACAAATGTCTGAAATGTTATTGACAGTTGAATTGATGCTGTCCTTATGTTCCAGCGCATCACATTTGCGAAGTCAACCCTGAGACTTTCAAAGTCCTTCAGTCTGTCTGACAAGGACAACGGTGTCATCCTGGATGTAGGAAGCTGCATATTTTCAGGTGAGTGAATTGGAGTGAAGTCCAACAAAAGCTCCTATAGTGTGGGTTTGTAATATAAATTTCTTCCCTGCAGGCTGGAAGCGAAGGACAGTCTGGCATTGGTATACAACATCAACCTTATTTTGAATTGGACTGATATGAATAACTGAACAATAAAGACTTGGAACTCGACTTTTATTTCAAAATGGCTTGGAGACTTTCAGGGCACTGGACCAGAGACTGAAAACTTAAACGCTGTATTCCAGATCTATCTGGTGCTAAGTGACTTAACCCTGCAAAGGGTCAAAATGACAAACTAGCTCAAGGAAAATTTTTTAAAAAGATGCTAAGTGTTTGAGAATCTGTTTTATGCTTGAATACATTAAAAGATCAAGATAAAATCACTAATCAAGTATAAACAAGTTGAATAAAAGTAAAAAAACATTAAAACACAAATAGTGATGGTTAAACATCAAGGAATGAAAATAAAAGATTTAGTTAAAAGCAGTTTTGAACAATTGGGTCTTCAGCTGCTTTTTAAAGGTGTCCAGACTGTCTATACAGCATGGGTGTAGATTTGGCATGGACGGAGGTGACGTGTCCCCACCGTGTCCCCACCAAAACCCAGCTATCACTGTGAATTGTCCCCACCAATAATTTGATCCAAGGATGCAGAAGTAGCGATGCATCCCCATTCCTCACAATATGTGCAGCCCAGCCGACCAACGTGCTTACCATCCCTGCTGAATACATTTCACTTCATTAGCTAGCTGATTTCAAACATTACTCCCTTGATTTATGCACTGTGATTGGTCCACCAAATAGAGCACTGTGATTAATCCACCAAACTTAGTTTTGTGATTTAAATACCAAATGCAGCACTGTGATTGGTCCAAAATTAGAGCACTGTGATTGGTCCACCAAATACTGTGATTGGATCACCAAATAGAGCTCTGTGATTGGTCTACCAAATAGAGCACTGTGATTGGTCCACCAAATACTGTGATTGGATCACCAAATAGAGCTCTGTGATTGGTCCACCAACTAGAGTAGTAATTAATTAACTAATTACCTAAATTTTATTTATATACAGGGTCCGAAATTAACACTCGCCATATGCGACCAAATTGCTCCACTTGGCGAGTAAAATTTAGAGCGTCATCCGCCACATGGTGAGTAAATTTTAACACCAAACTAGTTCTGTTTATCAGTCCTCTTTGATGGATTTCTGTGACGCTCCTCTCCTGCCTGCATGCGACGTACGCGAAACGCGAGAGTCGCACCCTAAGGCATTTCCTCCTATCTATTCACTGTTCATCAAGGCAGCAGCAGTTAGCTTCGTGTTAAAGCTAGCAGCGATATGTGGAGGTTTAGAACTGGAGTCAGCCAGTTTAAAAAAAAAAAAGTAATGGAACTGGAAGAGAAACCACCAGGACCAGTTGCATCCAGAAGATTTAATGAAAAGTGGCGAACTGGAGGTGGTGGTGGAGATAATGTTGACGCTGGCTACAGGGCACAACAGGTGTTGTGCAGAAGTCTGTTCCCCCATGTCAAACCGCGAGCTTCACAGCACTTCTAAAAGATTTCTACAACACGTAGTCGTGTCAAAGTTGATACTTTGTTTAGTTCCCAGTAAATAAATTAATACAAATTTAAAATTGACATTTTTTATTCTTTTTTTTTTTATTTGTTTTAAACACTGACAGAATCGCTGAGCGTTTTATCCGCTCCCTACACAGGTGAACATAGTATTTCTGGGGAGCAGATTTTAGCACAACACTGGAATCTGCGCAGATGAGCTGCTCCGTTTTCCTCCAGTACGCTAAAAGACCCGTAACAACTCATTGGTCCTAGGAAATAAGACGATGAAGGGACTCCAAAAATGAGGCTGTAAGACTGTCAGAAGCAGGAGGGCAGATTTTATGGAGAGAAAACAAGGAGTCTGACTAGATTTCATTAAGAGTTCATTAAAAACATTTCTAAAAAATCTGAAATGACTAAAAAGTAGTTTTTATTAATGATTATTTAATTAAGTTTCATTCCTTTCTGTTTGGATCCAACATAATATCATATTATAGAATAACGTGCTTTGGGTAGATCTAAATCATTTAGAATTTTGGCCGGTAAAAA
>SSNR01000046.1:3344060-3390777 GCA_006937965.1 Callopanchax toddi | reverse complement strand
GGGGGGGGGGGGGGGGGGGGGGGGGGGAATGACGAAACTACAACCAAGATTATTTCATATTATTTCTTAACATATTATTTTTAACATTCTTTTTAAACATAATTAATTTTACCTCTTTCATTTCATATTCCAGATTGTTCCATAACCTGACTCCATACACAGAAACACATTGCTCCAACGCTTCTCAATCTAGGCTTTAGAAATATCTCACTCCCTTTTAAGTTATGACAACTTTGCCTTTTTTCAAATTTCATTTAGATATTTTTTAGTAAAGATTTTATGTGAGCTTTATAAACCAATTTTAATATATTGTGATCAACTACATCTTCAAACTTTAATACTCTCAACTTAGCAAACAGTGGGCCGGTTGAAGCTCAATAACTACTTTGAGTAATGATTCTTATGGCTCTTTTTTGTAGGAGAAAAACTGGTTGCATATGCATTTTATGTGTAGTTGTAGATTTCCCTACCTAGAAGGAATAGTCTGATTTTAATGTAATTTAGCACATAAGCAGACCAGAGATAGATAGATTAGCAAGGATTTGGCACCTCTAGAACACTAGTTTAGGTAGTTAGTGTTATCAGGAAGTTGTCTGTGTGTACAACACAAAGTAAAGTCACCAGGCACAGAGGATGCATCAGAGGCAGCATCACCAGCACTAGTCAAAGTCTGATAGGGGTCACATTGTGGATTTTCATGAGGCTGGGCGGTCATATCATGCAAATGCTTCACCAGTGGGTCATGGCAACTATCGGAACCAATCAGAGCTCCTTCAAATGTCATGAACATTCAGGTCACCCAAAACAGACGACAACAAGGTAGGATTGATGCATTATGAGCCACGTGTTACTGAACCTAACGACGTCTCCGCCTGACGTGGGGTTTTGGACTTTTCGGAGCATCCTGTATCATGAGTGACTGGTATCAGACGGGTTCACCATCCCATAGCCTGAGTTTAACACCAGAGCAGAGACGGCTGAATTTAGAGTGACGCCATAACCGGGAGGCATGGACTGATGATGAGTGGTGTCACATCATGGTCAGCAATGAATCTCGGTTTTGCATCACCATGCATGACCTTCATGTGTGCGTATGATGGCATCTGGAGGAGAGGACCAATCTTCCCATAGAGACAAAGAAGCATGACTCCTGGCATCACGGTACGAGGAGCCAAATGGAGTGACTTAAGGTCACCTCTGGGAGGGATTCTGAGCGCCATGATCGCACAGCTCTACGAAAGTATCATCCCATTAAGTAAAAGTCACACCAGATGACTAAAATCAGACATCTGTGAAACAAAAGTATGATGCATTATCTCACATGCTATAGCTTAACCTTTACTTCATAATTGCTGTAACACGTTTTGATTTAAGGTAAAAGAAATGGCAGATCTCTTACATAATGACAGCCTTTGCTTTTTTGCAGTTTATGTGGCTTCCTGCTTCTCACCTTCTCTTGCTTCATCCCTCTGCTCTCAGCTTGAGGCTTTTTTTTACCAGCAAACCGTACTCTCTGGCTCTGAGCGTTGGCATCCCTTGCATCGGTATGCAGCTCCCGTTCACACTGCTGATCTCTCTTTATGAGGACATGAGTTTCAGAGCTTTTATCCCCACCTTCACTTGCAAATATGCCTGCATTCAGAACCTATACTCCAGCTTTAAAGACCTGTGGGAAGCCTTTAAAGAGGAAGTCAGTAAAAGGGCATAAACATGCATGAGCTGAAGTTTGTGCTTTTTGAGGTTTTACGAACAAGTTAGGCTTTTTGGATTGAGTCTTGCTTGAGCAAGTTTTAGGAAGAAAAATATTGTTTTTTACATGTTTTGTTACATTGAAGCATAAACTGAATTCTATATTGCTTGTAGCCAATGAAAAAGCTAATAAGCCTGTTTAAAAACCTATAAATTATCAGCTGTTTACCCTCAAATCTGTCATTTATTTAAACTTTGACACATTTAGCCAACAATGAATAAATAATGATTATCATTAAGAAAGTTTTACATGCCTGTAAAGTGGGACTATGTACACTAACATGAAGACTTTTTCTGTTCTGATGTTTGACAGGCCATATTTTTATTGTTTTTATTCAGATTTGCATTAGAATAAATGGAAATCTGTAAAATAAACTAAAAATATCCTAATAGAAGTTTACCAGGATCTAATTCTCTCCTGACATGTTCCTTACAGTCACAAGTCAAGCTTCTCATAGCAGGATTTCATTTTGATCTTTTGTATTTCCAGTCTTTTGTTTTCTATACAAACTATATCAAATAAGCCATAGCTTTTAAAGATTGTTCAAGAATAAACAACGATGTGTTTCATAATGTGCTACTTACGAGCTTATGAAAATGTAATATGCTTTCAAACAAACTATCAAATTTACAGAGAAAGTGCAACAGAGTCTCCTTTATCTGGAGCTCAGCCATCCAGCAGGACGCCTCCACTGAGAGGCCTTTATGAGCACAGACACCCAGCGATGCTGAATCCTACTGGTTGTGTTAAACTGCTGATTTCCTTCTGTTGAAAAGTGTCTTTTTAGAACAACTATTAAAACATTTCATTTTACATTTTTAAAGACGTTCCCATGCAGTGTGCATCATACGTAGTGATGGGAGTTATGGCTCTTTGAAGGGAGCCGTTCACCTCAAAGACACGTTCATAAACTTTTAAGTTTTTTTTTTGTGTGCAATCTTTTGAAAAAGAAATGGAACTATGTTTGGGGAAACCTTTTGTTGCAACACCTACGTGGACAGACTCCTACCTAAGTTACTGCATTTCTAAAACCTTACACTCCCTCCAGGTCCTCTGACCAAGTTCTGCTCTCAGTTCCCAAAACCAGACTGAAAACCAAAGGAGACAGAGCCTTTTCATCTGTAGCTCCAAGACTCTGGAACTCTCTTCCACTCTCACTGAGGTCTGTGGACTCAGTGGTAGGGTTGGGCGATCAGACGAATGTATCGACCATCGGCGATGGGCTCAGCCAACCGCCTCCCGTTTTTCAAGAACGATTTTTTCGTCCCACTATAAATTAATTTCTTAATTATTAACAACGTTTGGTTGAAGTCAAAGGACGCAGCCCACGTAAAAATAATAAATAATGCTCTTTTTAAAACGTTACACGCAAACTCCTCCCAGCTGCAAGCAGCCGCTTCTTTTTTCCTCCTCCTCCCCCCGAGAGGTGGAGCAGCGGTGTTTACTCAGTCCGTAGCAGACAGACAGAACGGCAGCAGCTTGTGTTAAGAAAATAAATGTATCTAAATAATATCTACGGTGTGGTGGGGAGGAAACGATCAGAGACTAGCTTTGTTCCAGTTAAACCGTGTTTACGCATCGGCTACCGGTGCTAGGACTATTTAGCGAGTCATAACATCGGTCCGGTGTTCAATCAGCTAAGTCTGATAAACGACAAAAACAAAATTAAACTGAAATATGAATAAAAAACCTTCAGTGAACGTCGCTTCCATAAAATAAATCTCTGCTGCAGTTTAAAGTCTTTTTGAGCGATTTTGGTGACGGAGCAGCAGCAGCTAGCTGCTAGCTCTGTGTTAGCTTGGTTAGCACACAGCAGAAGGGTAAACACTCGATGTCGGAGCTCTTTGCTGCCACTAGACGTCTGTTTAAAGCCAAAGTAGCCCCAAACAGGCGGCGCTGTGTTTTTTACAACTACCGGTATTTCCTGAATTTTGGGACTTCTGAGTTCTAATTTGGCAAATCCATTAGTGTGTGTTTACATTGCTCCGCCCGCAAATATGTCAACATGTCACCTGCGCGAATAAATCGCCCATCGTCTATTTTTGGACTGACGACGGACGATTGGAAAAAAGTTACACATCGCCCAACCCTGGGCTCATTTAAGAAGAAGTTAAAGACTCATCTGTTTAAATCTGTCTTTGTTTAAGTCTGTTTTTATTTGTCATGTTTATTCAACTCCTACTCATTTATTCAAATCTTTTAACTATGTTTTCTCTTGTTAAGCGCTTTGTGATTTTTATCTTGAGAGGCGCTTTATAAATAAAGTTTTACTTACTTACTTACGTGTGCGTCACTAATTAGCTTCCCCGACAGAACTGATGGGTTCATTTTATGCTGACTGATGTTTTAAATGAAGAGTTTCAGCCAGTAACCCAGTTTCATTGAATATTGCCTCCCAGCCTCAAACGTCACAGTTAATACAAAAAAAAAAAGATTTTTTTCAAGGACTCTGTTCTCCTTGTTCACAGTGAAGAGCTGTACAAAAGATTTGACTCGTTCATGAACGTCACATCACTAGTGTTCTGTTTATCTGATGATCTATTCTGTTTATTTTTTCAGTCGGAGAGTAACCAAACGAAATTTCGTTGTGCGAAAACATAATGACAATAAAATATTGTGACCATAATGTTCATTTATTTAGAGAACACAACTAAATTGAGAAAAAAATGGTCCCAAATATTTGACACAATTTATAGGAAGCAGAATAAATAAAAGGCAAGTCAGTAGTGACATCATAGCAGTGTTTAGAGATCAAGCTTATGAGATTAATCAGCTGTGTGAACTTGAAAGATCAATCATCACCACAAGCGTGAGTGCGCACATCCCGTAAGCAGACCTTCACACCATCATATATCAAATAAGTGGAGGATTTGCCGTCCTACATTAAACTTTATGACTTACCTTATCATCATCTGACTGGTCCAAACTGGTCACATCAAAGAAGAGGCAAATCTTTGCATTTCATCTTAGAAGTGTTTTAAATATTCTTAGAGAACAGCTGTGCTGAGCGACTCAACCCAAAACAAACAAGTCAAAAATCCAAGAAACAGTCTTTCATCAGCCTCACTGTCCAAAATAAAACTCATCATTTGGGCTTAGATTTGATCCTTTTCCTGCGATAGCATTATTCAGTGGTAGAAAACGTAGAACGCTGTTAGCTCTGAGAGATTCGCTGTGTTTGTGCATGTTCTTCTACATCCAGCTGGCCTCTCTTCGGAAACAAAGAGTAGAAGAAAAAACTCTACAGGCGCGAGAGAATCTGTGCCCTCGTGCAACCGTGCAGCAAAAACGAAGCTATGATTCTGTGAGCACAGACGCAGATTTTTGCCATATTTTGTGCTAAAAAATGGGGGGAAAAAATCAATGCATAGATATTTCACTGAATATTGTGAAATATTCATGAATGACTGTTACATCATATTTAACAAAGCTTGCAATTAGAAGCTGGAGGAGCTGGGTGTTGGAGTTGCGTGAGTCCGTTCACTGACATTTTTACATAAATTTATGGTTATTTTTGTGTTTTATTAAGCCCCTCCCCCCCAGTTTGGTGTTGCTTATGCATGGAAAAAGTACCTAGTTATTGTTAGGTATTAAAAACTAAAGAATTTTTTTTGTTTTTATGCACAAACACTAAGCCTCTCGTTCATCACTGCACACCAGTATTGTGATGTTCTATCCTCATCAATGAAGGGCCCCAGATCCCATTCACCGCCTCACACTTTTCACACTCTCTAACACCACACACTCCTTTTTCTCACTCAGTTTAAGAGGAAATCACAACTAGTGATGTAGCAGCACACGATGAGGAGACTGACACCACACAAATAGAAACGAGCAAAAAATTCCAGAAACGCGTCTGTCGTCCTTAAACAAAGGGGAATTGTAAAACTGTTTGACAATTATTGGAAAACCTTCAGGGAAATGAGCAAAGGCAACATCCACTTTTTATCTGAATTGTTTGTGCAATTTAATCTAATAGTACTTTGCAACAAAAGCGTTGTAATGTCGGTTTTCTGGGTATTTGGTTGCAATAAGGTACATTTACAAGAACATATTTGGCAACTAGAAACATATTTTAGGGAGCACATTCGACAATAAACCCCCTTCTGATCCACTGACATGCTTCTCTCAAAGAATTAGGACTACTTTTGAACTTGGTTAGTAATCAAACAAAGCTTGAGCTGCGTAACGTTTGAGCATTACATCTCCTGCTGTGAAAAAAAAAAAAGCTACTTCTCAACAGATTACATGCCTGTTGGGTCAAAGAATGGTGTACTGTAGTAATTTCTGAAGAAAAAAAAAATATTAACTTTGTTCAGTGACTGCAACAAAAGAAGAAAAGGGAGATCATCACACAGAGTAAATGAGATTCACAGGCTCATCCATAGTCGGGCAATAGCCCACTTCAACAGATATGAAGGCCAGGAGAGAATGGTAAAGGTCAAGCCTGCAAACAGCAGTGAAATGAAGTATAGGCTTCATTTCAGACACAATGCTGTAATGTCAGGAATGCATAAACTTCTTGCAGAACAAATGCCTCCGAAAACAGCTTCACTGCAGAGGCTTTATACTACAGTAAATTCTGCTTGAATTTTCCCTGGTTTTTATATTATTTTCATTTTACACAGAATTTACAGAAGTAATACTTTCATCCTATGGTTCTTATAATTAGGCTGCACTTTATTTTTTAAGTATAAACATATAAAATGGTAAAACATTGAAAGGCTGCAGTCAATTCAGTATAATTATAATATATTTTATGCTGAGAAACTTTAAATATCGAATAGGAACAAACAACAGTCATGTTCACACACTGCACTGCAACAACTGATTTCTAAGGAAGTAAAATAGCCTTGTTTTTAGACATTTTGACTTATTTTTGTCTAAAAAGAAAATCTATTCTTACTTGAAATAGGCCAGATCTTCTTAAATATGGTCAAATTTTCTAGATTTGAGCAAAAAAAAAATAAATCTCCCTATGGGGTAAGCAAAATTTGCTTGGCTAGATTCCTTAAAAATAGCAAAACTTTCTGCATTTGGAACTATTTGCTATTTTTAAAGCTGCCAGAAGGAGGATTTCAGCTAAAGATCAGTTCTTGAATTCAAAACAAGACGGCTCCTTCCTAAATATCCCTTCACCCCCACCTCCCGCTCCGTCTAACTCCACCTCTGAAATTGTGCGCGCGCATTACCTTATTTGTTGTCATTTGTTCTCAGCTGTAACTGAAGAAGCGCTTGGTAGCCGAGGAATAGCTAACTTTGGTGCAGAGGTTTGTCCCGACTGCTCCATGGTCGCTCTTATCCGAACTGAAGTCAGAGCGCCGGGTGTGCGCGCGGCCCCCACCTCTGCGGATGTGCGTGATGCGCATACACGTCGAGTATCAACACCAAATACGGAAATTTGAATTTTATTGGCTGAAACAGTTCGGCGGCCTGAAAAAATGCAAAGGGGTCTACGGGACGAGGGGGGGGGTCTTCATCAGACTAACATATGTTGTGGAACTCTACCCATAGATCACAGCTTAGACCTGAAATATCATTTAAAACATTTAGAAAACTTTGATATGTAGAAAAATACTCCTTCTGGCAGCTTTAAGGAATCTAGCCAAGCAAATTTAGCTTACCCCATTGGCAGATTTTTTTTTTTTTTTTTTTGCTCAAATCTAGAAAATTTGACCATATTTAAGAAGATATGGCCTATTTCAAGTAAGAATAGATTTTCTTTTTAGACAAAAATAAGTCAAAATGTCTAAAAACAAGGCTATTTTACTTTCTTAGAAATCAGTTTTTGCAGTGGGGTTTTTGTTGCATGAAATAAAACATGTTTTTATTCCTTTTACGTGTGTTTGCTTAACTAGAATATTGTAGAGAAAAACACAAATATCCCGACTACACGCGAACATTTTAAATTCTGTCCCATTTGTCAACTCTGGCTCCGGTCTGCGCCGCTAGCTGACAAAGTAAAAATTTGCTGTGATTTTACTTGGAAGTTACAGAGTGTGCTCTGCAACTTCAGAGCAAACATCAATGCTGTATCACAATAATTGGTATTACACGTCCAACTTCTTTATTCCGACACTTGATGTGCCTGATAGCATCAAAATCCAACAATGAAGCCCCGGAGTTTTATGTCTCCATAAAGACAAACCTCTTCTAATCTGAATACGTCTCAGCATCAAAACCCCGCGGTGAATGTTCATACATACCCAGTGACAGCAGCAACACATGTGAATTCTGTTAGCGCCAAGAACATGAGATGGATGTAAACTAGAGGTCATCAAGAAAATTTGCTCAAGGAGCAGAATGTTTTTAATCAGACGGTGTGAGGATCAGCCTTTGATTAGCCATGTTTCTGCTAATTACGGACGCTCACCACGCAGAGCTCAGGAGGTTGATGATTTTACCTGCTCAGCTGCATAATCTCTCACTCCTGCGTCCCGATCATGTGCTTTAATCAAGTGTTCTGATTGGCTAACGTGCTCCCAACTTGGACCCATCTGAGCTGGGCTACAAGTGACTCCTCCATCAGAGTGAGTGCACTTTATTAATAAATAAAATACTGGATAGATTGATGTGGTCCTAGCTGATGATCAAACAACGACCCTTTGTTGCAATAAACATATCAAGTAGATATGCTTCTTGGCGGGAAGAAAAACCTCCCTTTTTCCTCAGATGAGAGCCAAAATAAATCTTTGTTGTGTAATTGTCCTTACAGTCAGCTTCATTGCTAAGCTTATTCCCACTCAGAAGGGACATGGCGTATAAATGCGCTATGACAAAGAGCAGAGCAAAGGGAGGCTGACAGCACGCAGCATACAGTTGAGACAGCGAGCAGCTAATCTTAAAACCCCTTTCCCACTTGTCTGAGCACATTTGCCTCTGGCTTGAGGTTTATCCCTACAGATGTATATCTGTCAACAGAACGCAAGCAGGGGCCGCACTGGGTTATTTGCAGCATATTGGCTCTTTTTAGTGGATTATCATTTGCGGTGGCATACTGCATAGCGCCCGAGCTAGCACTTGGCAGCTTGGAGACATTCTGCAGGGATAAGCTAACCCTCAGCAGCGGGGGAAAGGGTATCCTTGAACGTAAACCTCCCTCCACTGCTATACCTCGTCGTCAGCTCAGGCAGCTTATTCCTGCTGACTGATCATTCTAACCCACAGGAGATGTGCTCAGGCACACATTTCACAGGCTCCCCATGTCTCGGTGTCTGTGGCATTATGTGGCTCACTTTTGCTGAGGTCCAATATGTAATCATTTCAAGAGATTTTCAAGGCAATGAGGTCCGAGCTGCTGAGACAGAACTCAGTTTCCACAAAAAGGCAATAAAATCCGGTGTCGTCGTAAAGTACGCTCCGAGTGACAAATTGGCTGAGCAGGCAGGACAGTGTTTTAATAGTGTCTGCTTTTTAAACATTAAAAGCATCTGCTGGAATTAAGCTGTTGCCCAAACAAGTAAGCTAAGAAGTTATAAAATAGAATAGTTTATGATATTGCTGTAGGAGTAAAAGTGTGCATGACCAAATACATCATTTTGGTTTTTCTGGCTTGCCTGTTATGTTTTCTATGCAAAGAATGCTTGAAAACATTTTTCTGTTATCTAGTTTTATAGAATAATATGAGCGCTTCCCTGTAACTGAATTTGAATGTCATTTTGAGTGAATTGAACATTTTCAAATATATTATTTTAGGTTGTTTTATGTTTTATTACGAACAAAAAAGAAAATGCATAAAGGTGCATATCTATATAAATTATACAGTGTTTGAAAAGGAAGCAAAAGCTTATTTGGTCCTACTCCTTTCTACCCAGATCAAAAAGTCCAAATAAGCTGTCATCCTCCTGTACAGTGAACCTACACTGTAAAAAAAAAAAAGTAATTTTTACAGTAAAAAAAAACTGGCAGCTGTGGTTGCAGAATAATTCCGTAAAAAATACTGTGCACATGTAAAAAATGTTGCTGAACTAATCATAATTAGATGAAATAATACAGATGAAACGCCAAAGGAGACAGAGCCTTTTCATCTGTAGCTCCAAGGCGTCTGTATTACTGTGGTAAACACGGTTTGTTCAGTCAAAATGTTTACGGTTCACAGGATTTTTTACTGAATTTTTCTGGCAACCACAGCTGCCAGTTATTTACTGTAAAAATTACTTCTTTTTGTTTACAGTGTACACTGAAAAAAAAGAACATTGGTCTAATCTAAAAAAACAGGGGTCTAACTTTAAAAATTGAAGTAATCGGTCACAAGTAATTTAATTAGGTTTATCCAAGTTATTTTTTTTTAAGTTTACTTTGAACAAACTTAATAAATTAACTTAGAAAGAACTTAATTGAATTACATGTGACCGATTACTTCAATTTTTTTAAGTTAGACTCCTGTTTTCTTTTTTACAGTGTAGTACAAACTTCACACCAACATTAATGAGTGAAAATATGCACTAGTATCAATACACACCCCTACATGCCACGCTACATATTTATTATGACTTATAGCACCTGAACTCTGTGGTGGGTCTGTCGATTGAGAGCAGGTCTGAAGATGGAGAGAAGGTTTCCTCTCCTTAAAATGCACAAATTTAGTAAACAACATGACATAAACCCTTTCTCAAAGTGAAAACGCAAAAAGATTGTTTCCTGCATGACATAAGACCAGTGCAGGAGTTTGTAATGAAACCTCTGAAACATGGCCTGCAGCCAATACAGAAAACCCAGCATCTCAGATCAGCCTCAAGTAAAATGAACATGACTGTTTGTGCCAATCACTCAATGGCCTTGGGACGTTTTACAAAAAACACTGTTTCTCACCGAGTCAATAAATGCAGATTTGATATGTGCAAAGAACAATACGATATATTGACCGAAAAGGAGCTGAATTTTAGACCTGAACTCATAAAGCTTTGAGTAGGTTGGAGGAGAAAACTGCCCTGTGGTCTGAGGAAACTAACTTTATGAAAATTACAACATAGCATTATAAATATGATCCTGATCATCTAGAAATAGAACAATCCTGCTTGCTATCTACACCAAAGGTCTACTTTCAATTAAGTCTGTGGTTGGATTAGTGCTCGGTTTGGGTTCAGGTCCCAATCAGAGATGTGACGGACTGAGATGATCTCTAGATGTCAAGTTGAATTTAAAAAATTTAAATAAAATTAAAATATATTTTTTTTATAAGAGATTAAAACAGTTATAAAAGTAATAAATTAGTAAAATGATTCGTAATTTTCTTTTATGGCCACTGTGTGAGTCAGACGCTGCATTGTGCTGTAGGGAACCAGCAAAATGAATTTAATCACATTTATTGTAGAAACTTTTACTGGAAATCAGTGCCTTTACCAGTTTGACTCAATGTTTTATGGTTACATGTTTCTGACGATGGTCATAAAATGTAATAAATGTATTTTTACAAAAATCCTCACATGTTCTGCTGTTCGCTAATCTGAAAACATTTACTTTCTTTCCAAAAGTAAATTAAAAGTAACAAACACTATATACATAAACAAAAAAAATGACCATACAAGGTTGAATGAAAAGGGGCAGAAGGAAGAAAACATCTTGTATTATCTGTCCCCATTTACCAAACACAAACCACAATAATTCATTCATATTACAACTTCTATACAACAAATTCATCTCCATCACAGTCCTGTTCTAGTTGTCAAAATCAAAAACAGATGCAAACTTAATTTCTAACTTCATATTTCTTCAATACACTGAATTTAATCCCTCTTTTAAATATGTACGGAGACCTTGATTCTTTTTTTTTTCCTTGTTGAGATTGTTCCATAATTTCACACCATTTACGGAGATACTCATTTCCTTTATTCTAGTTCTAAACTGAGGTTACTGAAGATTTCAGTTCCTTTCAACATATAGTCACTTTCTCTTTTTTCAAACATATTCTGAATGTTTGTTGGTAAGCTATTTGTGTTAGCTCTGTACAACATTTGTAATATTCTCCAATCAACTAAATCCTGAAATGTCAATATTTTATATTTAAGAAAAAAAATGAGTGTTAGATTGATTTCTATTATTATTAATGATTCTTAAAGCTCTTTTCTGTAAAATAAACAAAGGTTGTGTATAGGTTTTACATGTGGATCCCCAGAGTTCCAGTAAGTTAAGTACGGAACAATCAGTGCGTTCTACAAGGCTGCCATCCCAGAACTATTCAATAAAAACGTAACCCTTTGTAACACAGCAATGACTATTTGTCATTTTCAGAACTTAAAAATAAGCCCATCTTCTTAAGGGCACACTATGCAGTTTTGCTTGTTTGGCACCCCCTAGTGTCCGTTTTAAATAACTGTCATAAAAACGTTAGCATTGTCTTTGCTCAGAAACACCTAAATTTACCTGTTGAAATGTCTCCTCAGCCTTCACTGCTTTCTACTGGAGCGGTTCATTCAAAGAAATCAGCTGTGTTCAAGCAGGAAGAGATGGAAAAAAAGCAGAAATTATGAACTAAACACACTCTGGTGCTAGCATAACAGCTAGCCACATTGGGTTAGCCTAACCCTCGTGAGATACGTGACTTTGTGAGACTTCAGGACACCAGACCGGAGACTCAGGCCCTGTCCCAATACTCGTACTTCCACCCTTGTCCCCTCAGTTGCGCATTCCTGCGGAGGTGCACAAGTGCTTAGGGTGTCCCGATTCTCTTGGGTGGAGACTCCAGACCTTGTCCCCGCCCCTTTTTCCACCCTCGCTACAGACTTCGCCAAAGTCTGCATCGGTGCGCACTTCAACGAAGTGTATTACCCATAATTCTAAGTGCCTTCATAGAAGACCGTAAGGTGGAAGTGCAAGTATTGGGACTGGGCCTCAGAAGTTGCAAATGTGGTATTCTGGATCCAAGTGAGTGATTTGTCATTAACCCTGTAAAGGGTCATATTAGCACAGACTGACTCAAGAAAAAGATGTAAAATATGAAAAAGTTACATAGTGTGCCTTTAACACTAATATTTAAAGTGATAATATGCAAATTTTTCATATTTTTAAATCTTTTCCTTGAGCCAGTCTGTGCTAATATGACCCTTTACAGAGTTAATGAAAAGTCACTTAGCCCCATCTGGTGATTACAGCTGGAAAACCACGATTGCAAGATCTCCGTCGCCGTCACGGTACCCAGGAAGTCACGTGTCTCACGAGGGTTAGGCTAACCCAAAGTGGCTAGCTGTTATGCTAGCACTGGAGTGTTTTTAGCTCATGATTCCTGATTTTTTTCAATCTCTCCCTGCTTGAACGCAGCTGATTTCATTGAAGGAGTAAATAACCGCTCCTGTAGAAAGCTATGAAGGCTGAGGAGACATTTCAACAGGTAGATTTAGGCGTTTAGAAGCTGAAACGATCTGGTAACTTGTTTAATGCAGTAATTTAAAACGGACACCAGAGGGAGCCCAAAACAAGCAAAACTGCATATTATCACTTTAAAGAAACTTTCAAAGGCTTTACAAGACTGTTTTGCATTTTTAATGACGATAGCCTCAATTCCCTAACTAATCAAGAAGGGATTTTTTTTTCATTTGTGTTATGAAATTTTTAAAAAATCATTCATCATCCACTTCTCTCTCTCTCTCTCTCTCTCTCTCTCTCTCTCTCTCTCTCTCTCTCTCTCTCTCTCTCTCTCTCTCTCTCTCTCTGTCAGTAGTTTTGATGTCTGTGAATTTGATATCGGATTAAACACTTTCTCAAATGAGACACTTTTTATTTGTCCCCTTCATTACTGCCCAAGCACATCACGGTCAAACACGCACCGACTCTAGAAATGTCACCTGTGAGGCTGTTCTTGCCAAAACGTCTGACGAGATAAAACATGATGAAAGGCCTCTTGCTCAAACAAAAGGGGGGGAGAAAATCCCTGGTGGTGTTGGAGCTTTTTGGGCTTAGTAAGAAGAGAAGTGATGAAACACTTAAGAAGAAGGAAAATCACACCCAACCGGAGACTCCAACAACAGAATGTGCTGAATCTAAAACTTACATCTAACCGGATCTACAAAGAGAATAAGTCTAGCTGCACCACATGGCTAATTAGCATTACTAGCCTGCCTGACATCTTTACCTGATAACTGCTTCTGACAAGTCACAGTGTCTTCATTAGCTGCCTTTTGGTGAAACGTGTTCTGATGGTGTGATGATGCACACCTCGCTGAGTGACACAAGTTTTCGACAGTGCACTTATGGGAGCAACACAACCCCAGAGCAGCCGTGTTGGGGGAGGGACATTTAAAAAGGAGGAGCGTTTTAATATATTCTGTCAAACTGGCGTTTTAAACGTTTGGACAGCATGGCGCGCCAAAGGCGATAGTTATAAATAAGAGTCCGGCGACGACTATAAGCAAAACTAGTAAGAGTGTATTTCTCCTAAGAAGGATGAGTCTGTGTGAAATGACTCACGGCATTATGGTGCATGAGCAGAGCTGCTGAGGCTGAAGTCTTGTCTACAGAATCACTGCAGTATGTGATGTGGCGCACTGCAATTTAACTGTCGATTAGGCCGTGAACACGCCGTGGATTCTGCTCCTTTATACCTGAAGAGGTTATGTTTTCGCTCCCATCTGTTTGTTCGTCTCTTGTGGAGCATGACGTCTCAAAAGCTGCTTCAGAGGATGGACGAGTTAAACTGTAGGGCAGCACGACCTGGTGATTAACTTGTGATTATTCTCCTCCAAACTTCCCACGTGAGTGAAATCTGAAGAGCGCTCCCCTATGGGCGCCTTGTAATTTGACCATTAATCGTGTGGCCAAAGATTTTCTGACTTTTAGACGGCATTTGAGCGAATATGCATGTAGTTCTGATTGTGCATGCTCTGTTTACAAGCTGTTATTCTTTAATTCATTGTTTGACTTCTAGCTTCTCATAGCAAGCAGTATGATTTATACTTTAAGGGCTGTGGCCTTGGCACTTCATGTATCTAACCTTTAGCCTCATATCATAAATATTTTAAGTAGCCCTTGAAGTTGGCGCAATCTTAGAACAGCTCTTGGACAAGATAAAACTCTCTCTCTCTGTCTCTCTGTCTCTCTCTCTCTCTCTCTCTCTCTCTCTATCTCTCTCTCTCTCTCTCTCTCAGGTCAGTTAGCTTTCCGTTGACTATTTTTAATCTCAGAACTGCTGCTGTCTAAGCTAATGATTTTAAAAGCTCTGCAGCAGCATGATGGTATGCACGTCCTTGGAATTTTTAGGGGCTTGATTCTTTAATACTGTATTTATAGATGGATTTTTGAGCATAAAAAAGAAAATAGACTTTTTTTAATGCCACTGTCACTCAGTTTGAAAGACTTCAGAACACAGATGGAGAAAGGACAAGTGAAAATGTAGGAAAATGACGTTTTTTTCCTCTCCCTAAGGCACCTGAGGCAAGTGCATGAAAGATTCTGAGCATTTTTCTAACTCAAACTTTTTGGTGCTACATTTGCTGAAGTGAGACAACAAAGGTTGAGCAGCCTGAAAGTAAAGCACCATCCTGAGTTTGATGACGAAGTTTATTTGGTTTGTTTGTGCTTTAGTGAATTTAATCCTTCAAGTTCACTGACTGAAGTAAATTTGATCAAATAAATGGGAAGGTGAGCTTACATGTTTTATGAGCTTAACAAAACTATGAGACATTATAATTTTTTGATGAAACAAAAACAATAAAATAGCAAATCCACAATTTTCAGAGACTTCCAGTTGATTTCTAGGTAAAAATCAGCCTGTTTCAAATCTAAACGTTTACCTTGCTGCCTGGTTTTGAAATCCTCCACTAACACTTCTTGATATTATAAAGGTTAATACTTTTAACCAGATGTTAAAATGATCCTATTGTTGACAAAAGTCAGAAATCCGTCTACAGAATTTATTTTCAATTTTTTTTATTTTATTTAAATGACCTGTAAAGGTTATTTTCCTCACTAAATCACAATCAATATCATTATTAATCTATTTATAGCAACCTATAGTGCAACGGTAAGTTCAGATTTCATTGGATTAATGATCCCTTAAAGAGATATTCCACCCAAAATGTGTTTTTGTCATAGTTAGATAAAAACAATTAGTAACCAGCCCAGCTGTTATCCTGATCCAGCAGTACTCCTTTAGCTTTAGCTTAGCACAAAACACTGTAAGTGAATGGTAACAACTAGCATTGTGAGAAAAAAGTCCTTAAAACTCACTCAGTAGTGATACTTATTCTGCTTAGTGACCTCAATAAACATATCGATTGCAAGTGAAAATAAAAAGTAACATTTTACAGGTACTATTTTAGACCTGGGACTACTTTATGACAAAGCACAGCTGTAAGCCTCCACCGAAAGGTGCAATGACATGACCAGCAGCCCCAAAGACGCCTACATCCGTAAATACAAATACTGACTAGGCTAAACCCGGTAATGCTTTTTGAAGATAATCTCTGTGCAGCTTTGTCTTATTTCTCATCATCTGTGAGGTTTGAAAACGACGTGCGGATACGTGTTTATATGATTGAGGACATGTTTTCTCACAATGCTAGTTGTTACCATTCACTTACATTGTTTTCTGCTAAGCTAAAGCTAAAGGAGTACTGCTGGATCAGGATAACAGCTGGTTACTAATTATTTTTGCCCACTGATCTAACTATGAGGAATATGATAAAAGACACAAAAAAATCACTTTTGGGTGGAATATCCCTTTACGTGATAAAACATAGTCTGGTGCTTTTACTTTGGAATCTATTTACCATTCCATTTATTTGTTCCCCTCTTGGGCTTTAATGAGGCAATTACTTTATAATATGATCAAAAGTATTTATTTATTCTGTCAGACACTAAATTCTTCTAAAAAGTGACCATAGCAGATTATGGATGCTTGATATTGGCTTTTTTACCGATATCCGATATTGTCTAACTCTTAATTTCCAATACCGATATAAACTGATACCGATATAAGCATAGTAAAAAAAGACAAACACAGTATTTAATGCTAGGTGTGCCAAATAAATAAAGCATATCTCTAAAACTATACATCACATTTGTTATATTTTGACATTTTGGGAGAGAAGTAGCCGAACAGTTTGATGTATAATATGTGCATGGTATGTAAAGGTCATGTGTGTCATCATTACAAAAATTGATACCGATATTTAACGATATTGCATTTTAATACCAATATCGGCCGATACTATCGAAAAACCGATACCGATACCCATCCCTATAGCAGGTGTTTTGTTTGGCTAAATAGGAACAAACTACCAAAACATGTATTTGTGCAGTCCTTTCCACATGCATAACAAGAGCTAAAAGTAAAAATGTAATTTAAAAAGTATTTTTTATTCATGACTGGGCGTATCGAGACCACATTAACGACGTTTAACCTGTAAAAATGTCCCTTTTCCAAAGCATTCCATATATTTAAGATCCCATTTTCAAACCTGTTTGCATTCATTTCAGAGCAAATCTCAGTTCTTTTCCAATCTTGAAATATCCTTGAAAAATGAAATCTCTCATACTAGCGCTGCACTGCTCTTTAAGCAACAAAAAACTTCTTTGGCTCTCAGCAGTCCCTTTAAAACACACCTCTACATTGTTTCAACATTAATGATTTTTGCTTTTAGTTTTATATGTTACAGTATAACTCCTGAAAGCCAGCGAACCAGTTCTCAAATGTCAGATAAAATAGTATCCTTGAAGCCCCGGTCAGACGGCCATGAAAAAGCAAGTGGGTCTGTGTTTAACACAAGATAATATCTCAAGAACCTTTTAAAATAAGTTATGTACCAATAAACATTTTGTAGCTGAAACACCACAAAACCATGCCTGGTTATTTCATTCTAATTGTAATTGTCTCTGAGGAGAGGCATGTCTTTAGGCAAACCGAGGATGAGACGTGGTCAGACGCCTCATCGGGTCACAGCTGTGCTCAACAGACGATGGCATTTCAAGTTGGACCGCTCTATGAAATGAAGCAAAGCTGCAGAGGCCAATATTTGCTGACAGCGAGAATGCGAAAGACAATATGCATTAGGGCAAAAATAAACAGTCTAATGAGATTTGGCGCTGCTACAATGTGGAGCATCTGAGTTAAACTGCAGCTGATTGGATTTATTTCATTTCTTTAGCTTATTGTAGGAGTCTCCTGAGGATTGCTCTTATGATGTCAGGATACAAAAACATTAATTTCCAACGAATAAAATGGAGGGGATTTACTTAAAACATATTGAAAAATCCACTTTGATCACTCATGTCAGAATCAATAGAGTGACTTTAAATCTGCACTGTCACCAATGTCATAGAGGGCACAGTAATATTGTTTTTAAAAAAGGGAAAGATGGGGGAGTCAAAGCTTTATTCCTCACTCAGACGGCACCATGCACCGCCTCATCTGGAAGGGGTTAAGTGTAGTCCTGGTCGTCTGTAGGGCGGTGGCTGCGTGCGTGTCCGGGAGCGGGACGGTCTGCGGGGAGACGGGCTTTTGTCATGAGACGACACAGATAGATACCTCACCTGCGTCTCCAGCAGGCAGGATGTGCACGGTGCTGATGCATCTGGAGAAAGGATCCTCACACGCACACACAAGCACGCAGACAGACGGTGTACAGCACTATCAATTTACTAAAGCGCCTCATAACGCAGCCATATGAAGGGATTTTTAAAAAATGCATGTATTAAAAACAGATTATTAGTTTTAATGAACCGAAATAAAGAATGAAATATCTGGACTCTGCAAACAAGACGCCACCAGCCTTCCGTGCATCACATTCACAAGACGTGGCCCAACAGAGAAACGTGCATTCAGCCAACTTGTCCTCAACAAGGAGATGTGGAAGTTGATCCCATTCAGATTTTAAAAAAAACAACAACTTGTGCAGCCGCATTCTGCACAACTTCCAGGCATTCCAGAACTCTCATAGCGCGCTGCCTGCAGCCCGAACTGCGGCGCGAGCACGCGCCCGTTTCAACTCTCTTTTGCGCCGAATATGCAAGTTGCACTCACGTGCGCAACGATCGCAAATGATCTTTGTGCTTGAGCCAGCAGCCTCCACCTCCCCGCGCGCCACCACGCCCGTCTGCTCTACAGCAACATCCGGCGCTCACCTTTAAAGACGTTCACGCACAGGCTGTAGAGGATGAAGACCAGGCGCTGCTTCAGCATCATATTCTTCTTCTTGTTCCTTCACCGCTTTACGTCAACGCTCCACTCGCGCTTGACTCTTCTTTTTCTTCTTCTTTTTTTTTGTCTCTCTTCTGACTTATCCAGCTGAACGGCGCAGTTTTCGGACTGACCGGAGTCACATGGGTGAACTCTGCCTTTCCTCGGAGAAGTCCGCGTGTAATTTTTCGCAGATCGTGTGTGGGGAGGGGAGGGGGGGGGCAGTGATCACTGTGGTGAGGCAGGACGGCAAAGATGCTCGTCGGCAAAGTGCAGCTCCTGCTTCCCTTTATTGCCTTTCACTTTGACTCGCTGCAGAGAGCTAGAGTCCCGCCCACGCTTTTTGACTAATGAAGACGCTTCACCAATGGAAAACACCTAGAAATACTTCTGATCTCCGGTAAACAATTAGATGGTGCACAGTGACTTTATCACCGGAAGGGACAGTAAAATAGTAGTGATCAGGAAACGGATATACTGCTTTAATGTCCCCTTTTGATTTAAAGAAATAAAGAAAGAAAATCATTAAATATAATGAGATCATATGGGGTTAGATGTGTAACATATTATATCAGGCTCTCGTGATGATAAAGTCTGGTTCAGACTGTAGGATCCTGCAGGAACACAAAAATATCACTGTTCGGTTTATTTAATGCAATCATAAATGCTACGGGGCACTGATTATTATATGACTACATATAGTTTTCAAATGTAATATTCAGAATGCTTATTTAGGATAAAAAAATCAGAGTTGTATTTAAATATTTAGAATCAAAATTAAATGTATAAAGTTTCATCTAGAAGTTTAGAATCGCATCTATTAAGGTTAAACCTAAATATCTGGAATCAAATCTAAATGTTGAATCCTAATTATTTTTCATATACTGTTATAAAACAGTAGCCTAGTACAGTGATTCCCAACCAGGGGTACCCCTGGTGGTACGTGAGCGCATTACAGGAGGTACGTGGAAACATTTAAGATTTAATTTAGGCCTGCACATAACCAGTCTGCAGGTCCGTAACCTGATTTCATTCATGGTACCAGAACCGACTGCCCGAACGCGCCTTTGTCGACCTGCGCGGTCTCTATGAGGAACCTCTTGATCTGACGAGCTTCTCATCCTGTTGCAGCGCAGCGACTGAGTGCTCACATGGCCTCTGAAGCTAGTGGACACACGCGACAGGACCTGCTAAGACCGACACACACACACAGACTCACAGCATCTCCAATGCGCGTGGCACCGCACCAGCAGGTCCTTTGACGCTCGCTTCAACACACACAATCACAGTACATCCGATCCATGCACGCAACTCACACATGACCTGTAGGGGTGCGACGGGTCACAATCAACAGCGACAGCTTATAATCAAAATCATCATCATTCACACACACACACACACACACACACACACACACACACACACACACCCCTGCAAGGTGCGGACCAGAGACCAGGTCCAGGTTCTCCCTTGAGAACCTCTGATGAAAAACTGTGTGCACCCCTGTTCCCAGATAATGGTTATTGGACAGCATTCACTGTGCCCTGGTAAAATAAAATATAAGGTGCTAGAATGTGTATGCTTAATGAATAATAAACCCAGCTGTTATCAATGCAATGAGCAAAAAAAAAGGCCTAAATAATAACTAAGGACAGACTAGAGTTAGACTTATTCAAAAGAGTGCCAGTGTTTGTTATAACAAAAGGAGGTTTATTATTATATTATATTATATAATTATTATATATTATATAAATAGAATCAAATGTTTGAGAATTAAATGTTCAAGTTAGGGAGAGTCAATCAAATGATTTCTATTTAATAATCAGTTGTATGCTCTCTTTTTGAAGAATCAACATATTTCACTAAGGGGGTACATGTGGTCTGAGAAAATGGCTCAGGGGGTACGCAAGTCCAAAAAGGTTGGGAAACACTGGCCTAGTAGACTTTGGTCTAGCCAAGCTCCATTGGAACCTCTGCAGCCCACTGATTGGTCCGGTCAGTCTGGTACCGGGCCAATCACAGCGCTCTAATGGTTTGGTGGGCGGGATTAGCTGATGACGGCAGGTTTGCGACTCTGAATTTAAACAACATGGTGGCAGCTTGGGATAGTTAGCTCACGTTAGTTTGAAACTGCAACTTTGGACATTTAGATTTTTAAAGACGCGAACAGATAGAGCCACTTAAGTCTTTTATTTAGAAAGAGGATTTATTGCCTGCTTTGCCGACAGGATACGGTAAAAGTTTAATCTACCAGCTGATTCTGTTTTTTGCTAAACGGCTCTGATTAGTCCTAGCGCTATCCAATAGCACGTGAAGACGGTTTGATTGACAACCGTTGATCCCGCCCCTATGAATGAGTCGTTTCAGTGGATCGTGTCCAGACTAGATATCCACATATATAAGGCCCGTTTCTATTGTCGGAACTTCGGGGTAATTTTACCAGAACTTTGAGGCCCGCGACTGTTTCCATTGATGCGGGCCATTTCGAGAGCGCCGTCTTCAGGGACATTTCAGGGACCAACCGAGTCCCTGATCAGGGGCAGGTACTCGGATCGGCCCGATAGACGCGCGGAGTGGGAAATGTGGTTAACTCGTGCTGATTGGTTGTGGGATGAAGGAAAATGATGAAAGCACACCGCTTGCAAAATGACCGTGTCTCCGAAGTTGGATTAGTTCGTCATGAAGTATATTCATCCTTCTGTTCAGCACTCCCATCGCTATGGATAAAAACAGAGAAATACGCTGCAATCATCGCTTCTTTGTCCATCGTTGATCTATTTATTATTCTCCGCTTCCTTGTCTGTTGGCGCCTTTACGCTTGTCAGTGACGTCGATGCTGACGTCTTACAAAAGTTCCGGAAAGGTTGAGGCTGTAATGGAAACACGAGCGCTGAGCGGAACGAGCCAGCTGATTTGTCCCGGTCAATTTCGCCCTCTAGGATTTACCCTGAACTTCCGATAGTCGAAACAGGCCTAGCTTGCCAGTCCTACCAAAATAAAAGTGGGTGAAGAGATCCCCTATCTAACATCTCGGTAGTCTCTATGGTGGGAAGAACATGTGTCTGTTCAGATAATTTATCAGTGTGCACGGAGAACTTAGACACAAACAACGATTTATAATCCATGGTTGAATGGACTCTTACCATCAAAGACCTTATTGGGGATCTCTTCACCCTGCTTTTATTTTGGTAGGTGACTTGTAATTTGCTATAGTCTGAATTAAAGCTAAATATTTAGTTTAAAACCACAACATTTATTTATAGATTTTAACTTTTAGATGTATCTTAATATAATTAGATTTGATTTGAAATATTTGATAAAACCTTAAATATTTATATTTGTTTGTGAATACTTAGATGTAAGTACTCACGCTTAGACGTATTGATTTATTCAGATTTGATTGTAAATATTTTGGATGAAATTGGATATATTTAGATTTGATTCTAAATTTGTCAATGTAAGTAGATTTTTTCAGATTTGATTCTAAACATTTAACTTTATTATTTGTTTTAGATTTTTAGACACATGTATTGTCATTTTCTCAATAAATATGGTAAAAAGTCACATTAAGATTTTCAATCTATCTAGGTATAAGGAGTTAAATATTGCATGTTTTCCCCCCTCAATACATCGCTTCACAATCGAGGCCCCGTACAAAACAAGCCAGAACCGAACAACTCAGAATACCCATCACCACAATCAATACTTGTTATCACTTGGAGATTTCTTTGCAATGCGGGCTACATATATTTCTGATATACAATAAAGAGGGCAGTGTGTAGTAACAACAGAAAGACATGTCCATGCAGTGTGAAAAGGCAGGCGCTTTCCACGGGTGGTGACCTGGTGTCTGGGTGCATGTCAGGAATCAGTGCACATACACAGGGGAGGTTAATGGGCTCCTGGACATCCTTCTTCCTTCAAAGGTTCCCGTGAGGCACAGAGAGATGAGTGTGACCATCCCTAAAGACAGAGGTGTGTGTGTGTATGGAGGGGGGGGGGCTGCGATGGCAGCTTCAGCCAGGGATCGTTTTCAAAGCCGATCACAAGGATTTTACACATGGTTTAACATTCTGCTGGGTGAATTTGGTTCAATTTTGCACAGTGGTCCTGCACGCCACTCCCACTTCAAATCAAGCTGCTGACCCAGCCGTACCACCGGAGAGGAGACGTGGTGCTAAAAATATATGGGCCAGACTTTGACTTCCTTCCTGTTCAATTGATATGAAACATCTCCAATATTCATCATCTGAGCAAACGGATGGGTCAATAACTTATATATATATATATATATATATGTATATATATATATATATATATATAGTATGTGATGCAATCAATTGTTCTTTTAATCAGGAAGGGTCGGAGGGGATCCTTTTAGATGTGTTCTCTTTCTGTGCTGATGCTGCGTTTTAGCCTTTTAACGTGGAACCATGCATATATACATCCCTAATCCCACAGGAGCCATCGATGCCTTTCTGAACTGTAAACCTTGAAGGACTGAGTGCTCTTGTGTGACATACATTCTCTTTACTACTCACTTATAATTCGGAGCAGAACTATACGGAGCTAATTACCATGAGGATGGGGGGGTAAAGAATCAATCCCATGTGTCCTGAAGGTCAGTTTCTCGTCATTTCATTAGATCTTCCAGGGTAGAATTCTACTCATGCACCTTTTTAACAGCGAGAGTTTATTGACCATGTGGGTTCAGCAGAAAAGCACGGGGTGCTGACACAGATCTGGAATGCAGAGGAGCACGTTCCCCATCCGCGTGGATCTCTGGGGCATTTTATTGCATTGCATTTCGTTCTTAAAATGCCCAGTTGTGCAAACTGCCAGGTTTAACAAGGTTACAAGCTACACTCGAGAATCTCGACTACCTGTTTTGACACCGAACATTATGAAAACAGATTGGAGTTATTTCTGAGTTTGAGACAAAAGTTGTCGCCGCCCCGACTGATTGGTATGCAGCGTCCCGTCGCTGAGAGCGTTTCATCCCCCTCAGTGATCCAAGTACAGCCATTCCAGACGCTCGGTGCAGTTAATTTCAGGATAAACAGAACGCTCTATGTAAATGATTAACTGTTAGACACTGGATCAGGAAGCAGCCGGGTCTGTGTTGTCGCTCATGTAACACATCAATGCGCTACACAACAACATCAAGATAAAAGATTTTAAAATTTTCAATAGAATTTTGGAAATAAAATTTCCTAATCCAATCTGTCAGGCACATACATGCCTCTCTTTTTTTTCTCTTCCTTTCTTGTCAGTGTTCCACTGGGAAATAACAGCTGCTCTCTCAAGCTTTGTAAAGTCTGAAATTGGACGGTGTGCTGAGAGCGTTATGTGCTTCTTGGATTTTTTTTTTCTTACCCCAGGAGCAATATTTGTTATTGATGGCAAGCGGGAATACAATTCCATCTGTTTATTGCCTTATTCATGGGACGCTGCAAGTCAGCACTCTATGAAGATGTCTTTATATGTGGTTAAATTAGAAGTCATCACTCAGACATCGTGTCTGAAGATATATGCCACGTCCTGATTATTGTTTTCCAATAATAGTGTAAATAGATCGGACTAACCGTATCAGGTGTCTTATTAAACGTTATAGTGAGAACAAGGTGAAAAACCCAAAACAGAGCACCTTAGCGGCTGTGCACAAAGCAAGTTTGAACTTAAAATAACTACAAATGGCAATTTGCATTTCCTGATGTGCAACATTATTGTTCAAAATTCACAAATCCATTTAAATTTACCAGTTAAAGTTCTTGTTTTGACTCTGTCTGACTGTTACAGGCATGCTATGCAGTTTTGCTTGTTTTTAGCACCCCCTAGTGTCCGTTTTAAGTCACTGTTGTAAAAATGTTAGCATTGTTTTTGCTCAGAAACACCTAAATTAGGGTGACCAGGCGTCCCGTTTTACCCAGGACAGTCCCGTTTTACCCAGGACAGTCCCGTTTTACCCAGGACAGTCCTGTTTTACCCAGGACAGTCCTGTTTTACCCAGGACAGTCCCGTTTTACCCAGGACAGTCCCGTTTTACCCAGGACAGTCCTGTTTTACCCAGGACAGTCCCGTTTTACCCAGGACAGTCCCATTTTACCCAGGACAGTCCCGTTTTACCCAGGACAGTCCCGTTTTACCCAGGACAGTCCCGTTTTACCCAGGACAGTCCCGTTTTACCCAGGACAGTCCTGTTTTGAGTCCCGTGTCCCCAAGGATTTTTACAAACCCATCATATTGTCCCGTTTTTTCCCAGCCTGTGTCCCGGTCGTCCCAATTCTAAACCAAAGTAATGGTTAACAGTGCAATTCTCTTATTAAAATATCAACATTTTAAAGTAAGTTCAGGTAAAAATAAGTTTTATCAATGAAGGAAAACAGTATAACAGCAGAGAAACGCAGAGTGACGGCAGTCAGCGAGTCGACTCCTCCCCTCCTGTCTCTGGCTGCAGCAGCGAGTGTTCCGTGAGTCGGAGAACGTAAACACAGTGTGTGGAGCGATTTTAGCACCACAAACAACAATGATGCAGTCTGTGACATCTGTTGGAAGACTGTGAGATACTGCTGTAACACCAAAAACCTTATGGAACATTTTAAATAAATCACAAGACGGAGTCTGAAGACGTGATGAGGAGGAGATCTGGAGAGGAGAGGAGGAGACAGGTTACAGACCAAGTGTTGTTCAAATTTATTGTACTTAAAATAAAACTCTTAATGTTAAGTTTAACAATAAAACGATTATAGGAAAGTATTTCATGGGTTAGATAAATAACAAAGGATTGATCAAATATATCCCAGTCAGACTGTTAAAGTTGCATTATTACCCTGAATCGGTCCAGTTGTTTTGACTGATGTTAACTGAATATTTCATAATGTAGGTGTTGACTAATGAATGCAATTGTGTCATTCATTTATTTAATTATGTATTATACTGGCAAAACAAAAAATGTGATTTTAAAATACAGCATAGTTTCTATAAAAATGTTGCACTAAAAAGATTTTAAAAGAATATCCTTATTTTGAATATATATGTTCAAATATGACTTCTTTTGCATTTTCCACAATAAAAAGCCGTTATAAGTCACCAGCAACGATACGTCAACTTGTCATTTTTGGTAAAATTGAAGTGTCCCAGGTTTTAGTTTTGAAAATCTGGTCACCCTAACCTAAATCTAACAGTTGAAATGTCTCCTCAGCCTTCACTGCTTTCTACTGGAGCGGTTCATCACTCATTCAAAGAAATCAGCTGTGTTCAAGCAGGGAGAGATGGGAAAAATCAGGAATCATGAGCTAAAAACACTCCGGAGCTAGCATAACATCTAGCCACATTGGGTTAGCCTAACCCTCGTGAGATACGTGACTTTGTGAGACTTCAGGGCACCGGACCGGAGACTCAGAAGTTACAATCGTGGTATTCTGGATCCAAGCAGCAGATGTTGCTGAGTGGCTTTTCATAAACCCTGTAGGGTCAGATCAGCACAGACTGGCTCAAGAAAAAGATTTTAAAATATGATAAAGTTACATAGTGTGCCTTTAAATATTCAGAGCAGGGTCTTCCATCCAAACAAACTTCAAAACTTTAGGAACATCTTGCAGAGAATGTTCTCACCTCTGGAGCAGTGGATGACACAAAATCAACCTTTTGATGTATGGAAATTTAATCCAGTCAGCTTGGCAAGCTGCAACAAGCCTCTCCTTCCAAACTACATTCCCCCCTAAGATCCTCAGTGCTGTTTAAAGCTAATGAAAATGTAGCTCTGCAAACTACAAGGCAAAACCTTGAACAGCATCGTGATGCATAATAAATGCAGAGATTTTTTTTCTTACTGTGCTGAAAATATAAACATTTCCACGCTGTTCCCTAAAAGACCTGTTATCCAGCATGCCCTCGGATGTCAAGTAGCCTGACATAAATCACAGTTCTTGCTGGTGAAAGTACTTGACTGAAATATTTCAGTAATATTTACTGTAGTGAAAAGGATTCCCCGTTTCAAAGCTTCTGACTCAGGCCAAGGAACGATTTGTTGAAACTTTACCCTGGTTTGATGGCTGCAATCGAAAAGCTAAATTATACGTGGCGACACGACGGACCTCCACCTTATTTTCTGCTGAGATTTCTCTCAAAAGATGAGTCATTTCTTGGTCAGGAGAGGTGTGCTGTAATTACTCTGTCATTACCGCAAAGCATCAGGAGCGGAGGGCTGTAATAACTGAACTGAGATCAGACTTTTGTCTTAACTTGACAAACAAAAGATGTTTTCAAGAACACCCTCAGCCCCTCAGGGACCAGAACAAATGCATATTTGAGTTGTCCCCCCTTCGTCCGTCTCGATACAGCTAAAACCTGGTAGCCTTTACAGAGTGAAGTGCTCACGCCGCTGATAGCACACGGCAGCTGGTCTTCTCACAGACCACTGCATGGAAAATGGGCTGATTTCAGGATTTAGCTTCCCGTGGTGGATTTTTTACCTCGGCAATTATCGGGGCCAGAATCACTTAGTTATGGAATTTCCTGAGAATAAACGAGAGGTTTGAAGCCCTCGCCCTCTGATTCGGTGTTAGATTTTTGCTGTTGGTTAAGCCAATTATGTTGCTTTAAAAAGCGCAGACAGCTGTTTACTGTTTGCTCCGAGCTGAGGACTTAACCTCTGCTCCAGCTGTTGTGGTGATCTTTTGAAGCCTGGAAGGATGTCACCTCAAACATCAACTTGACTGCAGTATGTTCGCTAAATGATACCGACAGACAGCAGGAACCTGAATGATGCTCATCTTAGAGCTGCTCTTTTCCACCTGAATATAAAAACGAGGGGGAAAAAAACGGTGTCACATCTGGCAGGGAGGAAAAAGAGCCAAAGAGACGTTGCACACAACTTCTTTTGCTCACATTAGCAGAAGTTTTGATACTCAGATTGCTGTATTATACACAGGATTAGGATGCCAGTGCCTCAGAGCTCATCAGCACTCTCAGCACCTCCTTTGCTTATCTTTGCATAACTACACATCCTGGTCATGTTTCCTTTCTCCTCCTGACCATCTGTTCCCTGCTGCCAATCTTCTGAATGTGCCAGCTTCTGCCTCATCCCCTCCCCAGCAAGCAAATCTTGGTATTGATATCATATTTTTTCCTCTTCTCTCTTTTTTTTTTCTCACGCAGATGCAGAAAAGTCTGAAATGTGACAAACCTGTCGAAACACAAGTCTTTCAAACTTCGGTTGTTAGGTGAGCAGTTTGGGAAACTTCTCGAGCTGATAAGAAATTGGCAATATTTTTGTCATGAACTTGCATTAAGCTGTATTTGGAGTTCATGTTGTCAGACAAGTTTTATTAACCAGTGTTCAAAAAATACGAGGAGAAACACAGACTTTCATCATCGCAGTGTTTCGTTGCTGAATTTTAATCAAAAGTCTTCTGAAACACGAATCCGCAGGATAATTTAAAAGGTTTCATTAATTTATTTTATTCCAACGGAAGAGATGCAAATTATAACTCCACTAGTGGCAAAGTGCTATGATTTCTGCAAATATTTTCATTTTAAACTAATCTTTAGCTAAATATGTATGTGCATAAAAAAGAAGTTTGCATTTTGCTGAATTTCACTGACGTTTTGGCCTCCAAAAACACAAAACTGTACCCGATCCTCTGCAGGCTTTTGCAATCTTTGCTTTGTCCTGGAACCACCGCCTGCATCCATTCCTGTTGAGCTCGCCTCAGGCTTTAACAGAATGACTAAAGCTCCCTTTGAAAGACCTCTGTAAAACCGAGGTCTGCTTAAAATGGATCCTGCTGATCATTAGTGTTTTCAAATCTTATCCTGAGCTTTTTTAAAATGTATTATTATTTAAAGGTTTTCCTTGGGTTTGCTAAATACAAGCATCTAGTAATTACCACTGAGAGAAATAAGAAGGAAAAAAAATAAAATCAACTTTTAAAAGACTTGTTTTGAAGAAAAAGTGAAATTCCACCCATGCATTATGCATAGCTAATGCATAATTCATATATAAATAAAAATTTCATCAAGGAAACACGATGACTGAGGTACACGCAATTACAAGCTTTGCTCACATCAAAGTAAAATAAACTGATATAAATAAGTGATGGTATGTAAGGAAACATATTCAGGCAAATAGATGCGCCGTGAAAACACAGATTTTCATCATGAAGTTTTGGGTCAGTTGAACATCCTGCTGATAATCCACTCGGTTCACGTTGCCAGATTTTAAAGTTCAGCCTTGTTTTTTAGTGGTTTAATATTTTAGCATGGTGTCCATTTAGGGATAAGCTCAAATCTCAGAAAAACATCATGAGACTTCAGACCAAACAGCCTCAGATGTTGGACTTTAGATGAAAAATCATCAAATATCAGAAAAAAAAAAATAACACAGAAAAACACAGAACTGGAGATTCCAGCTTTTGATTCTGCATTAAAGGTCTCAAGGTGTTATTTTTCCAGATACCTGATGATGATTATTTTTTGTCTCAAGACTGTTTTCCTGAAATAAATACAAATGAAATAAAGAAGAGCGATTACACAGATTTTTAACCATCTGGGGCATCTTTGATCAGTTCCCGTTCAAAAACAATACTTCACTGTTCAAACTCAGAGTCGATTATTTCACACTGGAAGCTGAAATTTAAACACATTTCTTGATTGTGGAACTTTTTTTTTCTTTTAATTTAAGAAAGAGACATTCAGTGCTTTGTTTGAACGAGGACATAAAAACTGATCCGGTTCCAAAAGTGATAAAAGCACTGAAATCTATTGAACTTTTACAAATATAATGAAGGTTTCATAAATCACAAACTGTGTGTTTTAATTAGTCTGTTAGTCTAGTTTTAAGTTTTTGAACTGGAGCTGATCAAAGCTGGCCCAGGCGTTTCAATAGACGGCCCACATGGGCCAAAAGGGGCCCATAACCCGCATATTTCTGGCCCACCAGCCACACGGACTTCTTGTTTGTTCGGTTTTGCATGAGTGAATATGTGTGTGTAGGCCTGCACACACCCCTAAACCATAACTTTTAATCATCTATTGTTAGAAGCTGATGATTTGAACCTATAGTATGTGCTCACCCACCCCCACCCAGCCACCCCAGACCCACAGAGTCTCCACGGAGAGTGGTCATGTGTCCCATCCTGGTTCATAACTGAATACCTCTGGTCCAGATGTTAAAACATTTCTCTTTCATTCATTCTCTGCAATTGTCTTCGTCTGATGACTTTTCCCTGATGTTTTTTCTGTCATTTTGTTCCCAGATACGCAATGATTTACATCTCATGACTTGTGTTCTGATATTTTTATTTAAAGTCTGACATCTGAGGCCTTTTATTTTAAAGATTCAAGCTGCTTTCCTGAGACCTGACGATTCTATAAAATGAAAACAGTTCATACTCCAAAAGGATGTCAGCCATGATTATACACTTGCTGCACTTATTCATGTTGGTAGACACAATATTTAAAGGTCCCATATTATGTAAAATTCACTTTCTAAAGATCATTTAACAGTCAAATCAGTCCCAAAGACGTGTCTGAGACCCAAAAATGAGAAAATATTTTCACAGTTTTCACTTCCTTATTTTGGGAAATGTGTTTTGAGTTCATGCTAAAACGGGTGGTTTCAAAATCTTTCCCCTGCTGATGTCAAGAAGGGAAAAGACCACTCCTCTCTAGAGGACAGAGCCAATCACGAGCAGCTTTGTCTACCTGAGCCCACCCCCGCCCTTGCACGGGAGCGCTCATCCTCACAAACGTTAGCAAACAGTCATGGTGAAGCTACGAGCAAAACACGACAGTTGCTTCATAGATGGTTGATCAACGAGCACAAAAGTATTTTTTACTCCCTTCATCTGAGACCCTGAAGACCCACTGACGTCTTGTGAACACGCAGAGAAGAGAGATGGGCGGGGCTTAGAGAGGTGCTTCTCCCCAAAAAGAAAGTTTAGCTTCAGGAGGTTGGATGAGGGGGAGGAACAACTTCAGCTTCACTTAAAGTAAGGGTCAATTTGACCAAATGCAGAGCTTTAACATGTTATTGAGATGTAAAAGAAATGATTCAGAGTGGATAGAAAGTGAAGAAAATGGGACCTTTAGATAAACAAACTACAGCAGAAGTAGCCGTACTACTACTACTAAGTAGTACTAAGAGCATAAACCTAACTGAAAATGACAAAAAAGCTTTTTTTATTTGTCTTCATTTTTTGGTATCTACTAGATAAGAGGTATTAAAACCTGGAAAATCTACAAACAGTTACTTTTATTCATCAAGTCTCTCAACACTTTCTCAGCGTTCCATTTACAATTTTCCTCATTCCACTCATACAAAGACATCTGGTTTAGAGGTGAATTAGCCTTTTCAGCTGATGGCTAATTCACCTCCAGAGTCTATTAGTATGGTGCTCTACCTGCTGTTTCTCAAACTGCACCGCTAATTTTAGACAGCTCTCCAGTTGCTGTAAAACAAGGTGAACCACAAAAACAAAGGAACACTTAACATAAAAACTTGTTTCGTTCACATTTGTGTGGATTCCTAATGTCATATAAATGCCTATCGAACTTGGGGTTCTGGTTTGTTAATTCCATTCATTTAGTTTTTGTTTTCACATTAAAACGCCAGAAACAAAACGAACCTTGCAGAAAATAATATTTTCCCTAGGTATGACAATCACTAGATTAAAAGGAGGGGGAAGAGAGAAACCTTGATTAGTTCTCTTGTGATTTGTGAAGTGTTCATTTCCCTGATGAATATTCCAAAGCTGTCGCTAAAAAACCCTTTTGAGCTTTCAGCTTGACACCTTTCATCAGCTCTTTAAAGTTGTTAGATTTTCACAGGTTTTCAAACGTCAACTTGTTGAGAATCAAACTGATTTTATTGTTTTGCTGCTGTTTCTACTGGCCTGACAATAAATGTCCATTATATATAACTTTACTAAAGGCACACTATGTAAATTTTTAAATCTTTTTCTTGAGCTAGTATGTGCTAATATGACCATTTACAGGGTTAATGAAAAGTCACTCAGCCCCATCTGCTTCAGGGTCTCCGGTCCGGTGCCCTGAAGTCTCACAAAGTCACGTATCTCGCGAGAAGCAGTAACACTTTACGGCAATCCATGTTTACATCGTTATGACGTCTGGCTGTTAGCGCTTCAATTTTAGGGAAAAATACCAGTCCCAAAAAGAAAAACACCTTTTCAACTAGCAGAAAACAAAAATCGTAAGAGGGAAAAACCAGGGTGAACATTAGCATAGCGTTTCAACAAATGGTGTTTTGCGTTCTTTTGTTACAGTGGCAGTGTGCGGTCACATTTCCGGGGGAGGCGCGGCCTAGAGATTATACCCGACGATGGAGGGGTGAGAGCTCTGGAACGGTGGTTGTGTAAAATAGCTAGCTTGTTTTTCAAATTTGCTATAGCACCTTTAAACCCAGATACGTTGCACACTGCAAACATATAACTTGCACTAGTAAACCTGGGAAGTTTTTAAAAATATTCTAAATGCATCATCATCTGCTACCTTTAGCTTTCTTAAGTTTCCCTTTATGACATTATAACTGGGCTGTAGAGTGGAGGACAATAATCCCATAAAGTTCAACCTTAACATAATGTGTGCATTTTTAGAACTTTATTATTAGCATATTTGCTTGCGCGTACATTTTGCAGCATTGATGCTGAACATTGATCAGCACCAATGACCCTTCACCCACCTTGCCTACTGGTGGTGGTCAGAGGGACATGGCGGGCGCCGGTGCATGGCATCCTCGCCTCTGTCGGTGTGCCTCAGGGCAGCCGAGGATGCATCACCACCAGTGTGTCATCACATAAGTTATCTCTAATTCTGTGTCCCAATTATTTTACTTTATGAACCACATTTAAAATCTGATCAACAAAATAAATCGAAGGACATATTTGCATTTGATCATCTTTAGTTCTATCAACCATTACAACACTCTTCCTGGAGTTGAATTTGATATACTTCACTCCATAACTAGAACACACTAAGCAACCTGCACTGTAGAGGGAAAAGACCACCAGATCATCAGCATACATGAGATCATTGATCAGATCATTTCCCAGCATGCATCCAGTCCGACGCTCCCTTAGTTTAACAGACAGTTCACCCAAGTTAAAATGTGTAGGTGACAATATTCCACCCCGTCGAACCTCATTAGTGGAAAAAGGATCAGAGATACAACTCCCACATTTCACCTGCATGCTCTGATGTTCATCTCAGTATTTTAAGATTCATATTAAATATGAGGGGACGCCTCGTTCTTTAAGTTTCCTAAAATGTACTCGATCAAAGGGGCTAGGTGCATCAAGAAAACATAAACACTGATTTATTATGTTGTCTGTACTGACTTATAACACAGATCTGTCCCTGTTTAAACCCAAACGGTGAAACTGTAGTTCTGACATGTCGTTGAAGTTTATCCAGTAGAGCTTGTGCAAAGACTTAGTATATTAGCCAGAGTGAAAGGTTGGTAATTCTCTGAACTATTCAGGGTTAAACTCATACATGAAAACGCTGTGATCCTTTGTTCAGATAGGGCAAACACTGATGCAGTGTCTGCTACCTGTCATTTTGTCAAGAAGCTTGCTAATTATCTAGATGCTCTCTCTGTTTGTACACGCAGAATGACATTCCTTCAAGGTGTTGACCTTTATGAACATGTTGGATTTTGCCCCAGGAAATAAAATTCGCTCTACGTCACTTGGTGAGCATCTCGTTGGAAATTAGAAATATTTCAGGAGCCACAAACTAAAAAAAACAAACAAAATCCAAAGTCTTTCTGAATTGTGATGTGGGACAATCGGAATGCGAGCGGGAGTCTGGTTACTGCAGCTAAATCTCCGGCTCTATCCTTAATCAATTAGATCTGTGAAATCCGTTTCTCTTTGCATGTTTGCTCTTGTTTGCAATAATTACAACCTCCACCCCAAACAGGCATGATAAACACCTCCTGATTTGGAAGTGTTTGTTCAGATCGGCGGGACCTGCTGCTTGTCTTGCTGTTTATAAACCGTGGAAATCTACAGGGATTACACAGGCTCATCACCATCTGTGGCATTACTCCAGAGCAGGTCTGCAGCAAGAAGAGTCCTATCAGGGCGCCGAGAGGGGGAGGCACAGGCAGGCTGACATATAATGGTCTGCTCTCACCTCATCTGCAGAACAATGTCATCAGCATTATGTGCTGTTAGCAAAGACGCACACATGCAATATGCCTCCCTATGTCCTCATATAGATGTTTGATTTATTATTGTGTGGTGAGAACATTCAAAATGTTGCAAAACTCCTTAATCTATTTGATCAAAACCAATTGTTTTGTTGGAACAACTGTCACTAAGAGATAATTTCATCTATAGAGATCTTTTGTAAAAGAATCTTTTTGCAGTTAACAAAATAAGTTGATTGACTGTTGATTGGCAGCTGTCTCCGATCAGACTCGATATGACTGACAAACTCAGTCGGCACGTCTGACAGCGGCGGCGTCTGACAACGACAACTTTGGTGAAATTTATAAAAGTGACAAGAATACAATCCAGGCGTGTTCCGCTGAGGTATAAAGGTTAGCTATTTTAATAAATACATTGTTTGTGTGTGATGAAAACTGAGGTTTACTCATAAACTATCAAATGCACATACAGTAAAGGTTCATAACAACGTCCTGCCTGCATAACAACAGAATGCAAATGTAACATTAAATGCCCTTGAGTGTCTGTCTCATCTGATGCTGGCAGGTTGACTTTTCATTAACCTGTTCCTGGGCTTTAAATAAATATTAAAAATAAAAGGAAAAACAAACACTACAAAAAATGTGATTCAGATTTCAGGGTTAAATATCTGATGTAGATCATGTTGAGTCTTGTTTTCTTGAAAACCCCAAAAATAACTACCAAATCAAACCTTTTTTCCTTTAAGGTGCCATTCTATTATGTTAAAGGCACACTATGTAACTTTTCCTTGAGCCAGTATGTGCTAATATATAATCTGCTGCTTGTGTCCAGAATACCACGTTTGCAACTTCTGAGTCTCTGGTCCGGTGCCCTGAAGTCTCAAAAAGTCACGTATCTCACAAGGGTTAGACTAACCCAATGTGGCTAGCTGTTATGCTAGCGCCGGAGTGTTTTTAGCTCATGATTCCTGATTGAACACAGCTGATTTCTTTGAAGGAGTAAATAACCGCTCCAGTAGAAAGCTTTGAAGGCTGAGGAGACATTTCAACAGTTAGATTTAGGTGTTTCTGAGCATGCTAACAGCAGTGATTTAAAATGGACACTAGGGGGTGCTGAAAACAAGCAAATCTGCATAGTATGCTTTTAAACATCAGTTTAGTGTTATTATCTTTATTATAATACAGTAAATGTGAATTTTCTTTTCAAACTTAGGTAATAATCACTCCTTTATTCCCTTCAGACAAACAGGACAAAATCTTATTTAAATATTAAATATGATATAGTATTTAAATGATACAATAAACAACACTTTTCATTCCAAAACTGACATCAAAGCATAAATAAGTTATGGCTTTATGTTTTTGCACTGGAACGTTGGTGAAAATATAACTGTTAGATTATTTTTGTTTAATTACCATCATTTTTCTTGAGTTATAATGCAAAAAGAAGCAAATATTTGGGAACACCAGCTCAAATTTTGCTACAAAACCTAAAAAAATTAAGACTTCTTACATTTTTGCTCCAAGAAAAATTCAAGCAGACCATTTTCCTTCATCTGAATTGTAAATTTTACTGCTTCGAATAATTCCAGAAGTTATAAAAAACTATTGTGCTCGCCCTCACAAGTTTTCAGTCCAGGTGCACACTTCAAAATTATTCTGACAATTAAAGGCAGAACATTTAAAAAGCAGAATAAGGACTGCTGAGCACTCACTTATTCTGAAACTTATTATTTTTCCATTAAAATAAAAAAGTCAAGACTTTAAAGCACAGATAACGCTATTACTGTCTGTGTCTTGGGACCTGCAGGCCAACCATTAGAAAATGTTAAAATAGTTGGCCTTGCACGCATTCAGTGTTTCTGTGGGTAAAGAGAGAATGACAAATGATTCTCCCTCTGCAAACTGTGAACTTAAGACTTGTGGAGATAATCATATAACTCTTAGTAATGGACTTCTTTCAAAGCAGCTGAAGAAATTTCAAAGGTAGGCTGAGGCCACAGAGGGAGGTCTTTAAAGTGTGAACGCAAAAGGAGAACATGAATTGGTGGTGATTAAACCACATTTTGCCCCATAATGAAGGACTTGTCATAATTCTGGTGTCCCATGGAGAGACGCAGACCTCAGACTTAACCGTAGTGCCTGCAGTGGCAATGAGGGTTTATTATTTGGTCAATCAAGTCTTAGAAATGCAAGATTAAAGCTTCTGACCAAATTTTAATCCATATTAGATCTTGTGGTAAAGCACACTAAATTTAAGGCTCAAAACTCGGATGAAACAGGTTTAATTGCCGCTGTATATTAATAGCCTTCAGCTTTTCTGTGGAGCTCTTTACTGCAGATTTAAATTTCTTGGTAAAGAACAGATGGTTTTAATAAATCACAGCAATCAGAGCACTTAATAGCTATTATAAAAAGTTTGTTTAGCAGTAATACGCCACAAATGTTGAGCATCTCTCTGGTTTACAGCACAGGACTGACCTCCAGGGACCTTTATTAAAAGTGTACACTGTGGAATATTCAGTCTCTGTCCTCTTAGACCTCAGTGAGGTTTTTGACATTGTAGAACATGCATTTTTAATTAACTGCTTTTATGATGAGTACCAAGGATGCAGCACTGTGCTGACTCAGCAGCCCTGTTTTCCACAGTTTCTTTGTCATTCTGGTCCATTCATCACCTTTCAGCATGTGGGACCTCTCATGGTTTGCCTTTAGGTCTCACGTTCACTTGTTTTTCTGTTTTAGTTCTGTTTTAGTCACACTTACAGGTTACAAATCAGTGAACAACTTTCAATTTCAGAGTGGGATAACCTGAGTAAATACAAACTGAAGTTTTTACATTTTTAAACTCCAGGTCGGGAGAGAGGTCCTGCCTCAAGTGGAGGAGTTCAAGTATCTCGGGGTCTTGTTCACGAGTGAGGGAAGGAGGGAGCGGGAGATCGACAGGCGGATTGGGGCAGCGTCTGCAGTGAGGCGGACGCTGAACCGGTCTGTGGTGGTGAAGAAGGAGCTGAGCCGTAAAGCAAGGCTCTCGATTTACCGATCGATCTACCTCCCAATCCTCACCTATGGTCATGAGCTTTGGGTAATGACTGAAAGAACGAGATCGCGGATACAAGCGGCCGAAATGAGTTTTCTCCGCAGGGTGGCCGGGCTCAGCCTTAGAGATAGGGTGAGGAGTTCGGACATTCGGGAGAGACTCGGAGTAGAACCGCTGCTCCTCCATATCGAAAGAAGCCAGTTGAGGTGGTTCGGGCATCTTGTTAGGACGTCCCCTGGACGCCTCCCCAGGGAGGTGTTTCAGGCAAGCCCCCGGGTCGACCCAGGACACGCTGGAGAAAATATATCTCTGGTTTGGCCCTGGAGCGCCTTGGGATTCTGCCGGAGGAGCTGGTAGAAGTGGCTGGGGAGAAGACCGTCGGGGACTCCCTAATTGGGATGCTGCCCCCGCGACCCGGACCCGGATAAGCGGAAGAAGACGAGATGAGACGAATTTTTAAATGATTAAAGAGACACCATGCAGTTTTGTTTGTTTTTGGCTCCCCCTGGAGTCCGTTTTAAAACACTGCCTTAAAAACGTTAGCACCATTGTTTCTGCTCAGAAACCCTTAAATCTAACTGTTGAAATGTCTCCTCTGCAGAGAGTCGGGGGGAGCTGGTGCCTAACTCCACCAGTCAGGGGTCAAGAGGCGGGGGACATCCTGGACAGGTCGCCAGTCTATTGCAGGGCCACATAGAGACAAAAAACCAGTCACACACCCACTCACTCACTCCTAGAGACAATTCAGTGTTGCCAGTTGACCTGAACTGCATGTTTTTGAACTGTGAGGGAAGCTTGAATACCCGGTGAAAACCCACGCATGCATTGGGACAACATGCAAACTTCTGAAGAGGCCATAGAGCTGGGACATGAACCCATGACCCAATGGCGTAGATTTGCTCTAGACATAGGTGGGGATCCAGGATGGGACGGGACAGAGGAGGGTACTTCGAGCTCGCGCAGAAACAGGAAGTGTCGCAAGCCGTCCGGATCAGCCCAAAAGATGTCCGATGGCTAGTCCAGCCTGGTCTTCAACCAGACCCAGAGCAGGTGCCTTCAGCGTGAGTGGCTCAGTGCTGACCTCTGTTCAGGGGAAAGGGGTGTGTCTGGGAGCACGGACAGCAGCGTGCATCTTTGAGTGAGGGGCTCGCGCTGGTCGATCCAGATACGCCTCCTTCACCTGCAGTGCAGCACCTTGGTCCACTGGGCTGCACTTATTATTGATGGAGATGCAGCTGCGCTACTTCTGCACCCTTGGATCGAGTTATTGTTGGGGACAATTCAGTGATCACTAGGTAGTGGTGGGGACACGTCACCTCCGTCCTGCCAAATGTCTCGTTTCTGCTCTTCATCCTGCAAAGAAAAGCTCTGCGTACGTTTGTATAGATTGTTCATCTTTATACATTGTTGTTACATTGTTTGCTTTTTAATTTTAATTAATTTTTTTCTGTAAAGCACCTTGTGATCCTATCTTGAAAGGCGCTATATAAATAAAACTTCTTTTTCTTCTTCATGTACGCCCATGCCACGACCTCCTTGCTGCGAGGCAACAGTACTAACAACCACGCAGTCCCTGAATTAAACAACTAAAGAAAAATAATCCCACAATAAATCCAAAGTTTTAGAAGTTTAAAACCTCTTCTTTGCAATGTGTAATGATTTTTAATTTGGAGTTTATAAACTTTTTTTTGGTGAAATCATTATTTGGAATATATCTTTTATTTCTTGCAATTTAATCACTCTTTGAGGGGAATTTTTTTTTTTTCTTTCATAATGCGAGCCAGTTACAACAAAAGCACGTAGAGAAGTATTTTCTTTTAAACCGAAAGACTGGTGTAATTATTTTCCTTTAACCTTGCTGAGTGTCCTTGTTTCTGTTAAAAAAGTCATGACTTGCCCTCGTCGCGGCCGAGCTGAAGTTCGGCCTCTTTTTTCTGACGCTGTCCCCAGAGCCCCTTCTGCTTGATTTAAACCATTTGGCCTCTTATATTGTGAGGTCAGGTGTTAACAATTCACTTGTTCTCGAGGGGCTGACGAGTCTGAAATCATAAATGAGTTTTGCCAAAAAACTATGAATCTGCCAACAGGTTCTGCACGTTTGGAGACTTTCCTCTTGCGAATAATTTCCTTCTTTTTTGTAATGCTCATATCCAGCTTTATAAATTATTCACATTAGTCTTTGACACATCATCAGGGAAGTTTAAACTCCACAAAGTAATACTTCACAGAATCAGAAATGATTGTCGGCACGTGCTTTTTGTTCTGTCTGACACACCAATATCTCCTCTGCCCTCTGTAAATGTCTCTCATTAAAGATTTCCGTCCTTGTGTCAGTCTCTTGTCCTTTCTCAGATCACAGCTACTCCGTGCTTGGAAATGAAGGGTGGAGAGACTCTTATTGCCTCTCATTAGCTTCATCCCCATTCTATCTGCTTTCATTTATTGCTCAGTGTTAACCTTTCTCACTTGGTGGCATTAGTGGAGGGCTGCTGTCCACCTTACAAAGAAACTGTATGATACGCAGGATTCCAGCACATTGATGCCTGACATCTAATTTGAATCCCAGAAGAAGAACGGCGCCAGATCACACAGCTGATACTGATTTATGTGCTTTTCTTTTCTAATTTGTGTTTCTGAACCCTGTTACCACGTCAGCATTCAGGCAGTTTCCTTTATAATTTTTTTGTTTTTTTTTTGTTTTAAAGTGCATATATTTAGATTTTCATAGCTTATAAACCACAAAACATAATTGGCTGAAGAGGAATGAGGTAACATTCAGTTCCACGGCTTCTCGAATCACTAACAATTCAAGGCACAGAAATGTACACTAATTATGCTGTAGGATGTATGCAATTACAGAGCCACTGCCTTGTGCTTTTGTTTAGTTTGACTGATGTGTTTTGTGTTGATGTATATACAGACGCTCTTTCTTTTTCTCAGCTCCCAAACAGAAGCGCTGACTCTACGTCTGCATGACAGCTGGAGTTTGGAGATGACTTTGAAAAGCTGCTCCTCGAATAAAATATTCAACTATAAACATCTGTGAATGCAACTCCAGACATCCTCAGAATTTCATCTCTCCATGTATATGTTCTTAATAAAGGAATGTACACCATTTTTTTGACATTCAATCCTTGGAGAGTGTACTTATACAAGGGGGTCAAACGAGCTGGAAATATAAGATTGGTTTTGATTTTTGGTAATGAAATCTGCTCAGACTGTTTCATATGTTTCTGCATTTTAATCGTGGAAGGTTTGGGATTTATCTGTCGATTTTCCTTCTTCTGTCTCCACCTGAGGTAGCTGTGGCTCAAGAGGGAAGGACAGGTGTCTGATCAGAAGGTGAGCAGCTCAATTCCAAAACCCCGCAGGCCAGGTCAAACTGTAAAAAATCATAGCCTCCATAAGTTGTTTCAATCTGTCTTTATAATTTCACTCAAATTGTCTAAGTGCTTATAAGTTCTTTTCTCAGACATGTATGTTCTTTGCGTAAGTTTTTACATCAGGAAGAAGAGCTGATAAACGACGCGTCACACCAACACCAGTGACACTTCTGATGAAGGCCGCAGGAGCGAGTCGAAACATGTCAAGGTAAAAACTTACGCAAAGAACATACATGTCTGAGAAAAGAACTTATAAGCATTTTTGAAGAAAAAAGACAAAATGAACACAGTAAAGTATCTAGTTAAAGGTCCCATGACATCGGTTTCCACGTTTTCTGACTTATCTATCATGTTGCAACATTGAGTTCTCCCCTTAAACCTGCCAGAAAGAGCAAAAAACGGCGTCCATCTGTCTCCTAGTCCAGCCAGTGAGAAGCTCTTCCAGATTTCAGACCCAGGTTTCAAACCGTTTTTTTCACTCCAGCCCGCTATGAGGTCATAGTGATCCGGACTTGCTTATATGGTCAATTCTCCTCCCACATGCACGTTAACGACACCTGGAGCGAGGCAGTGCCGCCGCCATTGCCCATAGACCGTGTAGTGTTTAGTTTCAGTTTCGTTTCTCTTTCACGCGACGGCGCTGCCCCCTGCTGCAGCAGAAGTGTCAGGCTGCCAAATAAGGAGAAACCCAGCAGAACCGGAAGGCGGCGCTTTCTTCTGATCTCTGAGTTGCTCGTTAGGAAATAATTACAGCGCATTTTGAGTTATAATGGTGCAACGCTAATCTAGAGGCATCAAAGATTACATCTGTGTCATATAAAGTGATTTAAATATGGAGTCATAGGCACTTTAAGTTTTGTTTGTTAAACCTACTTTTTTGTGTTTTGATTAGAAAAACTTAAATTTATTAGTTTATTAGTAACAAATTGTTACATTTTTCTCATTCTCGTGCATTCAGTCAACTTAAAATTTCAATTTATAGATTTTTTTAAATCTGTGTAATTTGGCAGGTTTGGAGGAGTAGGATTATTGGTGATACCATATACGTTAAATAATTATATATATATATATATATATATATATATATATATATATATATATAAACAATATATATATATATAAAATATATATATATATATTATATTATATATATAGTATGTATGTTGAACAAGGGACTGCATGGTGGCGCAGTCGGTTAGCACTGTTGCCTCGCATTAAGGAGGTTGTGGGTTCGCGTCCCGGCTCTGCGGCCTCTCTGCGTGGAGTTTGCATGTTCTCCCCGTGCATGCGTGTGTTTTCTCCAGGTACTCTGGTTTCCTCCCACAGACCAAAAACATGACCATCAGGCTAATTGATTTAGTAATTTGTCCTTAGGTGTGAGTGGGTGTGTGGCTGATTGTTCGTCTCTGTGTGGCCCTGCGATGGACTGGCGACCTGTCCAGGGTGTCCTCTCGCCCCTTGACCGCTGGAGATAGGCACCAGCTCCCCCGCGACCCTCTGTGGAGGACTAAGCGGTTACAGAAAATGGATGGATGGACGTTGAACAAAATAAACTGATTTTTTTAAACAGCTAAGCTAACAGGATTTGTTGTTTCAACTAACAATTTTAGATTAAAACAATGCATGGTTACAATTTATGATATTTGTACAACTTGACATTTAGAGTTGAAAGAAAGTGTTTGGTTAAGTTGAAATGAATCAAATTTTTTAAGGCAGCCGGTGAACTTTCATTTCTAAGTTGAACTGACTTACTTTTTTTAACAGTGAAAGGAGTCTGGATCATCTTGAGCGTGGTGTAGACACTGCTAGCTGACAATCCTTTTAAGACTGGACTGATCAACTTGTGACATACGCCTTTGCAAGTGAATTCAAGTAGATGTGAGCCGATAAATTCAGGACAGTGTATGCTAGCATTAGCAACTTGAAGTTGATGCGAGCGGCTAAGGGTATATGGAGCTCAATGAACAGAGGGGTGACATTAGCCTCGTTTCCAATGCAGGGTCCGGAACGGGTCAGGTTGCTATTTTGTCTGTTTCCATTGTAAAACTGGTCCTTACAACCAATCCGGACCATGCCATTCATGGGCCATGAACGGCGCTCTTCAGTTGTCGGTCCATAGGAGAATGGAGCGGTTGGGGTGGAGCTGTGGTGTTAAAACAACACAGTTCACTGACTGGGGGACAGAAAAATGTCACTGCTTGCAACAAGCAAAACAAACTCCAGAGTGCCGTTATTTTATTACTTTGTTATTATAGTAACACGTTATTTTATTAGTGGTTAGTTACATGGATGTGATAAAATGCCAGCAAGTAGCAGCAAGGTTTGGTCAGCTTCAGAGCTCCAAACATTCAGCGATCAGCCTCGTTCAGGACGAGCTAGATGGATCGGAAAGAATTAAAGAGTTTATAAAGAAATTTCACAGGATGGCAGACAAAGGATTCAAACAGACGGCAGAGCAGTGTCGGGGCAGACTGAAGAAACCTAAAGCCTCGTATGGACAGCGCTGGTATGACGTAGCACGCATTTACATTTAACTCCGCCTGCAAAGTGAGAGTCCAACTGCTGATGGAAATGCTTTCCTGAAATCGCGGACCTGTACCGGACTACGAGAATCCACCGGACCCACACCGGACCCTGCAGTGGGAACAAGCTGATTACATGCTCCTGAGTTATAAAATGGTCCATTTTTTTGTTGCTCATACAAATTGCACACTTATTATTTATTTTTCTTTACATAATCCATTTTAGCCCTACGGTTCTAACAGTTTAATTATAGACATTTATCTGTGTTCTATTTATTCATATAACAATATTTCATAAAACAGAAGAACTTTTTAAATTTACAGTTTTAACATTCAGTGACAAACTCTTTTATTATTATTTTTGACTTAGAGAGGTCTCGTGTTTGTTGAACAACCCAGAAACTAATTCTCTCTGCTTCGACGCATTATGATGCTTTCATAAATAATTACAGGTATTCAAGGAGTAATTACATTTTCTTTATTATAAATGACATCAGTGTGCCATGCTTGTGTATTCATGTCACTTTTGTTGACTGAGAAGGTGTCAGCTTCTATTAAGTCACACACAACTTGGATTGTGTTCAGCATCTCTGAGCTCTGTGTTTCTGATTACCATCCATCCATCCATCCATCCATCCATCCATCCATCCATCCATCCATCCATCCATCCATCCATCCATCCATCCATCCATCCATCCATCCATCCATCATTTTTGCACCAAACAGAGGCAAACTAAGCTCCTCTCCTTGTCCCCGAGGACGAGCCACTTATTGAAAGAAGGTCATTTCTCTCACCTGTATGATCTCATCCTTTAGTCATCACCCAAAACTCATGAACGTAGGTGAGAGGTGGAACATAAATCAACTTGTGAATCTGTTTCACCTTTCCTCTCAACTCTCTTCACCACGGCAGACAGGTACTGGTTCAGTTTATAACCTTTTCTAAAATATCTTCGTGGTGCAGCCAAGAAATCGAGGGTTTCTAGTTTGTTTTGCAGCCAAGAGTGAAACAGATGTGATAAAGGTTAGCACCTCCAAGTCTGAAGCCATGGATCTCAGCCAGCAAAGGATGATGTGCAAACTCCAGATTGTCTTTTTTGTTGTTGTTGTTGTTGCATGGTTTGATGATTCTCAGAAACACAGAAACTCTAGCTAAATGGTTTAGTCAGCTAACTGGTGAGTCACAGCTGTATTCAGCATTTCTCTGCACCTAGCAGGAACAGTGGATAGCTATGTATCCGTTTAAAGGAATGATTCCTCTTTACCAGTGAATTTGGTCAACTTCCCTTTAAATGAAGAATTCTAGTTATTTACCAGCTCGAAAACACACAATGTTTTATTCATGCTCCTAAATGCTAATGTTTTAGATTTATATTTGGTGTTGATTTAGATTTACATTAATTAAATTTGTTTTATGCTGTTGACAAATGTCGTGATGTTGTCCTGAGTATTTTTATTCACATGCGTTCTTAAATAAGCTCATCTGTCATCACATAGAAATAGAACACGTAGCTGACTGATTGACGTTTCTTTCTTGTACCCAAATAAATTTACCAGCAGGAATAAATAAAAGTAGCCTGAGCCTAAGCAGCAAACTCTTATTTATGAGTGACTCAAGGTGTTAACCAACAGGAGGAAAAAGCAATAATTTGTTGGGATGAGGCCAGGGTGAATAAAATGCAGAAGACTTATTCAAAAATCTGACAGTTTATAAGTTTATTGAGTATATGTCATATTCTGCCCCCTAGTGTCCAGTTTGTGTCTGTGTTCCTCCTCCTGTGTCCTGCACTAATCCCCTTTGAGGAGGGGGTACTGTTATATTCTGCCCCCTTGTGTCCAGTTCGTGCCTGTGTTCGGCCGCGTCTCAATAATCGCACTTCCACCCGTGGAAGTTCCCGTGGAGGTGCGCGAGTGCTTAGGGTGTCTCGATTCTCCTGGCTGTAGAATCTGGACCTTGGTCCCGCCCCCTTTTCCACGCTCGCTACGCACTTCGCCGAAGTCCGCATGGGTGCACATTTCAGCGAAGGGTATTACCCATAATTCCAAGTGCACTTCATTGAAAACCGTAGGGTGGAAGTGCGAGTATTGAGACGCGGCTTTCCTTCTCTTGTGTCCTGCACTAATCCCCTCCAGGTGTGTCCCATCTCCTTAATTGGCTCCCTCCTTATATATGCTGTTTAGTTCAGTCACTCCCTGTCGGTTCCTTGTGTTGTATCCCCAGCCTTGTGTCTCCTGAGTCCAGCCAGCAATAAAGCTGTTTTATGTTTAACCTCACCTGTTCCTGCGTTTGGGTCCTGCACTAACCCAGTCCATGACAGAATAGGAATATTCATGGAAAAGAGCTTGTGACTGATATCGATTTAATGTGACAGATTTGTGTAGGATATTTTAGTCAAGTTCATATTAGATGTTATTTATCCCTGGCTCAACTAAGTGCTTTTTGGTTTCGTGATAGGAGAATGTTGATTTTATTTACCGGGTAGTCATTAATTAGAGTTCTGCATCCATAGGAATTTGAATATTTCATGACAAATGAATAACCTGTCCGATTTAAATGTAGAATCATCGTCATTTTGCTGCTTGCTACCGATTGTCAAGTTATGATTTTTTTTTTTTTAGCTAAATCTAATATTTTTGTCAATTGTTGTCCTTGGGATATGTGTCTTTTCTCATTCTTGTAAACACTTGTTATTTAGCTATGAATCAAAGAGACAACATTTATTGTCACAACCTTCTGTGGTAGACAGTAACACCCTTGTTCCATCTATTACCAACAGATGGCTCTTTAGAATGACACTCACTCTGTGACCTTTAGACAGGACAGTTTTATTTTGTGACAAGGACAACACTCTCAGGAGCGGCTGCGTCTTCAGTCAGCATGCATATTTATCAGCCTCTTCCGAGAGGGATTAGAGCTAAATTACTGCAAGGTTACTCATCTTGAATTCAATAAGTTAGTCTTGCCAACTCTGAAGCTGTCTGTGATTAAACTTATTGAGGCAACAGAAAATGAGCTCCGAACAGTTTTCAGTTTCAGGAAGAGATGGCTGTTAAAGGGAGAGGAGAGTGCCAGTGAAGTGGGTGTTGACTCTTTGGAGATAAACATAAATTTGGCATACCACAATAAAACAGATTAGCAGGAAATGCTCTTACACTGGCACATGCGCTTGCACACATACATTCATGCAGTGTCCATGTGAGTTTATTTGCTGTCAGAGGCCAGTTCATCCAGTCACAGCAGTCCTTGGTGCTGAACGAGTTTTGTTGAAATTAAACTTTGTCTTAGTTAGTTGAATCCTTTACCCATAAAAGCTAAATAGATCAAACAGTTGAACAATATGGTTATATTAATAAAAATAATACTATAAGCATGAATCACAATGTCTAAAGAAATTAAAACATGCACCATGAATTATTGCGCTTGAGCATCCTGAAGAATATATGTGAAGAATTTAAAACTGTATTTATATTTTGCTGATTAACATTTAATGCATTTAATGCAGATTAAATGCTGTTAGAAAAATGAAGGGCATAGTATCTCATTAAATTAACCACACACAATAAGCATAAAAGGCCTAAACCCTCAGTTGAGGTATTTATTCATCACTGCTTGTTATGATTTTCATTAAAAAAAATATGGATGGCACAATGGTGAGCAGAGAAACGAGTCGTGGCCAGAGATTTAGAACACCAAATAGAGTAAACTAATAATAATAATATATAAAAATCATTTACAC
>SSNR01000046.1:3308198-3344039 GCA_006937965.1 Callopanchax toddi | reverse complement strand
CCCCCCCCCCCCCCCCAAAAAAAACAAACAAACATTTGAACACATTTTAAAGTGGTATGTTCAAATATGCATGAGAGAAAATGTCAAATTATTTCAGAATCATGAACCTGGTTTTTAACACATTTTAAAATTTAAGATAATTTATCATATTTAAGGTTGAAACTGTGAACAAAAAAGTAAATACATATTCTGTATAGAAATTACAGTTATTTGAAAATAGCTTTTCAGGTAAACAAGGGTGATTAAGAGTGTACGTTCACCTGGTTTTTACCTGTTCTGTATAAGTAAACCATGGGTTTATTAAAACTTATTCGGTCCTTTTTTGAAGTATTAAAAAGTAGGGATGCTCTAATTGATCGGCCACCGATCAAAATCGTCCAAATTCCGGGAAAAAAACGTGATCAGAGCATCCCTATCGACACGTGACCTACCTGTTTATAACACACACACTGCGCCATTTTAAGTGTATGAGTTGCATTGTTATCAAGTTTTTGCTTCTTGTGATCTGCAGGGTAGCCCTTCACACAACTTGAGTGTACCATTTTCTGCAGGTTAATACGCTCACAACACACACAGCAACCGTTTTGTCTTCTGTTGTTTACACTCATCCATCCCATGATGCAACACGCCATACGTCATTTGACAAAGGCCGATTAAAAAGTGTACAAAACCTAAATGTAGCAGCTGAAGCAATCGGTTGCTTTGGTTTTAATTGGCCACAGCTGTAATGGTTTTAGTTAATGACCTGCTAGCCAATCATAGGCCAGGGATATATGATATATTTTTAGCATTAGATTCATTATTTTATATATTTATAAAGGGTTAGAATTTTGAAAACGACTTTAAAATCTACACACAAACAATTAAGCTCGCAGCCATCAACACTAAACTGAGTTAAGGGATCGACTCATATTCCTTTGCCACCTTAAAGTAACAGTGCAGCTGAGCAGAAGCAGGTTCGACTGTCACCTCTCCGAGCGGCTGGAAACTGGACATGCTGTGATGGGACGGGCTGGGACGGGCTTGACGGAGCAGCCCCCTGATTCGCTGCTGCCTCCGGATACTAAAACCCAGAACACAGCACCTGCTCCCGTTCTGTTCGGTCACCGTCCTACTGCAGGTCGGGGCTCGATTGGTTTCGTCTGGCTGGAGAAACCATGGCAGACCAAGAGGATAATATCACAGTTCCTGAGTTCAGCTGCCTTCTTCAAACGGATCCAAAACTCAAAAAGTACGAACAGGACTTCAAGAGGAGGTAAAGAAAAAAAAGAGTTCAAACTGTGGTTCTGTTCTCAACTTGTCACCAAATGCTGCCACGGCTAAATCGAGCGAATAGCCATGCTAACGCTGGCGTTCGTGTCTTGAAATGAAATAAAACTAATGTTGAGTAAATGACTATTTTACACCAGAAAGTCTCCTCCTGCGTTCAAGTTTTGCAGTCTGTGGCTAACCTAACAGTCCAATCACCCCCCCTTGTTTCTCCTCTATTCCTCCTCATTCTCTCCTTATCCTTATTTCCGTCCAGCCTGCCGGCGTTAACATGATGCAGCTCATAAAAAATCCCGTTGCTAGAATCTTCATTTTTGCCTGACAAGTTGCTGAAAACCGAGTCGTCTCGACTTCCTGCGTATGACGGTTGAAGAGACGTGTGTGAGTCAGGTGATGCGCACGTCGAGGAGGTGCTTTGGAGATGATTCTGTTGTTTTTATTTGCAGAATGAAATAAAAGTAGAATTTTGTGCATCCAGATGGTGAGCCATGTTGATGCTGTGCAGCTGGTCGTGGTAGTGGTGAGGCTATGCAGTGTGAGCAGGGGGTTGCACAGTTTGATCGTTTAACCTAGATTTGACCTTCACACACAGTCACTGACCATACTGGTAAAAAGAGCAGCTGATGAGCACTTAAAACGCAGTTTTAGTCAACTATTGCATGGCACGGAGTACTTATTTCTCAAAGCTCCTTAAAAATATAGCAGTATTTTTCCAAACCCTTAGCCAAATACACTATATACTCGGGTAAAATTAGTTGACCCAATCAGTTGCTGAAAATTCATTGATTCCAGTAGGGGAGCCTCTAAAAAGTTTATGATGGGGGCAATCTGATCAGATGGGAGGCCCACAGATAATCCTGGGGTTGCACAGCAAAATCAAACACTATAGCAGAATTTCAGTCATTTTTTCTTGCCTTCAAAATTATACACCCCTTTCCAATTTCTTAACTCATAATCATCTTCTGGTGCTTTAAAGGGATAAGGACAAAACACACGGGCATCCTATGACACATGCAAAAACATCCCATATGTCTTCAGTTACTTTTTAAAATCATGAACCTCACATGCTTTATACTGTGATGCCCAGTGAACTTTCTATTTGTCTCAATGCAACTGAAAACCCCCCACATTTTTATGCACTTTTTTTTCTCATTTGGACATCTGGGCTTCCATAGAAGCTCTTTGCTGCACTTTTAGCCGTTTTCTCTCCATATTTTGTTCATGTGACTGATCAAGTAGAACATAAAGTTGCCATTTACACGTACTTTACACTGTCTTAATTTTTTACAAAATTTAATCGGTCATATATTTCTTATCCTAAATAGACTTTGGCATTTTTATGATTGTCTGCATTGATTCCAGTATGATAAATGTAATTTTGGTCGTTTAATTAATGAAAGCCACCTGCCAACCTAAATTGATGCCTGCAGCTTCCATAAAATGTGAACTCTGTATAGTGTTTCCCAACTTGGTAATCATGTTAGATAAATAAAATGTAAAAATAGACCAAAATAATCATGCTTATAATTGTCCCCCCATTATTAGTAGCTGTAAGCAAAAGTAAAAGTGACGTATGTTTTAGATGGGACTGCAACAAATGATTAATTTGATCATCGATGAATCAGATGGGGTCTCGACACGATCGGATAAATCTGGAAAAAAGTCCCAGGGAAACGTTTTTTCTCTCCTTCACTTTATTTAGCAGAACATTATTAGAAAACAGTTCAATGGCGTGCAAAACAATATACTATCTCCTCAAATGTCTTACAGCTGTTGAAATATTAAATGATAAATGAAAATAGTTTTAAATGGCTTTGCTTTATGAAAGTGCTGTAAGGACAAATTTGACATATTACCTACATAAAAATAGGTATTTTTGTTGCTTAAAAGTGACCTGAGCTATTAGAAACATTAAATTAACATAAAATCTAAAAACATCACAACATGCTTTAACCTTAAATATCCCACAGCTGTTAAAATATCAAATAATAAAGGATAAAAAATAGTTTTTAATGGCTTTGCTTTATGAAAGAAAAGTTGGACCAAGAAAGCTGATCCTGATTCAGTACAGCTATTAAAGCTAACAAGCTCCTCTCTGTGGGCTGAGTGTGGACGGTGCCCAAAACACTGGAGTGGACTTCAGTTGGGCTGAAGCCAGCAGTTCACTCCCCATTTGTATTTTGAAAGCGTTTTCATTTCCAAGGACGCGGTGGAGAACCGGGTGGACATTTGTAAAGCTGCGGGTGTTGTTAGCAGTGCGGTACGGGTGTGTTGTGTCTGTCTCTGCGCTAACATGATGGCAGAAAACTGTGCATTAATCCGAGCCTGAGGAAGAGTCGCTTCTTTTAAAATTAACATCGTTTTTTGCAACTTACCTGGACACTGCGCTCTTCCCTTCCTCGCTGATGACTCCGACATGCTTGTGTTTTAAGATGCCGCATCATCACCGTCGTACTCCCGAACCACGCAACGTTGTTGCACGTAACAAACTACTTTGTGTTGTTTAACATAAAGTGCTCCTAAACTTTTATTAAAGTTTATATTGTTTTTAGGTCTACCTTATTCTGCCATGATCCATTTGTGTCGTCAAAACAGCGGCTTTCTCTCTCGTTCTGATCTGTTTTGCTCTGCTCCGCTGCAGCCTACAGACGAGTTGCGCGCATTGATTGTTAAATAAAGGTTGCACCAAAAAAAAAGTTGCGTGACTGGTGACCAGATAATCGCGCGACACAACTCGATGACTAAATTTGTTGCCAATGCATTTTGTTGCCAACGTATTTTATCATCGAATTGAATCGACTTTATCTATTCGTTGTTGCAGCCCTATAGTATTAGGCTGCATGGTGGGGCAGTGGTTAGCACTGTTGCCTCACAGCAAGAAGGTCACAGGTTCAAATCCCAGCTGCAGCCTTTCTGCGTGGAGTGGCATGTTCTCCCCATGCATGCGTGGGTTTTCTCTGGGTACTCTGGTTTCCCCAACAGATCACAACATGCCCTATAGGTGGTAACCCAGGACTCCCTTGTAAAAGAGTTTCTATAACTCAATGGGACTTTCCTGGCTAAATAAAGGTTAATAATAAAATAGACAGTCTGGCCAAGAAGGAGCAGTGGGGGATTCTGGTTTTTCTTTATATTTGTTTCTGTGGCTTTAATTAAAAAATATTAATCCTAAAAGTCAGGTTAGGAACATTAGCTGTGACTAGCTTACCTTGAAGCAGTATTTTTACAGATTCAGTGAGATAATGCTTGGACATGGTCGCCAATGATGTTTCGCAAACTTCGTCATTCTTCAGTTGCTTCAAATAGGTGACCTAATGTTGATCGTTTCCAACATTTTTGTTCAAAAGTAGCATGAAATCAAATATTATTTGCTTGTGATCAAACTGGAGTTGTAAATATCTTTACAAGTCCTGACCTTGTGTTTACAGTAGTTATGAATAAATAAACACCCGAGTAGATTACAATTTTTTTGCTTATTTAAAAAAACAAACAATTTATGTCCGTTTTTTTCATTTAGTTTTATTTTTAACATATGTTCAACTTCAAGGTAAACGTTTCTTTGTATGGTTGTGTTGTTTTTATTATGATTACAGGGTAAACAGGAGTCTAGCTCTTTGCCTTAGATTGGAACAATTCAGTTTATTTGCCCACCTCATGTAAATTCCTTATTTTTTTAAAGATTGGCATATTTTAACCTAAACATTGACAGTGATTTATGATCTGATGTGGACTTTTCTCATTTTGGGACATGCCAAATACTAAGCTTTAAAACTCTTTTCATGAGCTTTCTACCATTTCTGTATTTCTATGACCATGTCAGAGCTTGTTTCTAATGTGGCAGGTTAAGGGACCACCTGCTTTGTATTTTAAAGCAAAGCGAGTAGGGCTGCAACCTCGCAGAGAGATGAGCGTGTCAGTTCCATCTAAGACACAGCTTGGGATTTCTAGGCTTCACTGCACCCCAGACGTGTCTCAAACACCTGTCCCGTTGATAAAAGTTGCTCATAAATTATTTTACATATAGAATCACTGCAGTGTGAAGGTTAATTCTTGGAAAAGCTCCCAGTGTTTTCACTCCAACAACATATGAACTGAAGCAGAAATCCTTTTTTTTGGGTTGTGGTGTCACGCTTTGTCCCAGTGCTAAGAATTTAGCAGGCTTATCAGAAAGAGACCTATGACCAGAAGGATTGATTCTGTAGATTTCACCACCAAGCCAGGGATTGAGGCTGCCCACATCTCGGCTCTAATGAACTTGGGTTCAGATCCAGCCACAGAGCGCAGACAGTTAAAATGATTCCTGCAGATCTTGTGAGTCTTCCACCCTAATTAGTTATCCGTGGCTGCAGCTCTAGTTTTGTGTTATTGGGATGGTATTTGTAGATTGATTGTGAAAACAGCTGTTGATGCTTTTGTGTGCAGGTTACGCCCACAGTGAGCAGTGCTCTGTTGAAATGTTCCAATATTTACCCTTCCTGTTACAAAATTCTGCAGGATGTGCTGATTGGACTTTTTTTTTTGTTTTTTTGTTCTTAACTTGGCACCATGTAACGTTTAGATTAGGCAGCCTTTTCTTGCAGCAAAAGATTTCTGTAAATATTTAAATGCGTCATAATAATTTGAAATTGCAGCTGGTCTTCTGCTTGTGATGATGATGCAACGTGTTTAAAGTAAAACAGATCGTTGCCTTTGATATAGAGATATGGAATGGATGTGCTCTGACTGAAAAGTAATTGACTGAAAACTAAAAAGAGGAATCAAATATGGAAAAAGTCTTTGCTCAGAGGAATTTCTCTTAAGAAGTGGAGCATTTGTGTGACAACACCTTTTGTGTTCTTATTGTTTTACCTTCTCTTGACAGTATTGGCAGCATTTATTTTCATGTCACCTTGCTTGAGGGTCAGTAAAGTTGTTAGAAAATGTTGCTTTCGGCAGTCAACCTCTCTGCAAATGCAAAGGCCCCCCCCCCCAGCCTCTTTCTTGTGACTCAGTCAGTAAGGACATCATTTGAAATTCGCCTCTCTGCTGGCCTGTATGTGAGCTTCTGAAAAGCGAGCCGAGATCAAGAGCTGAAAATCTTTCTCATGTGCTTCTTTATGTGGTTCGGATGGACTTGACAGCACTGTGCTTCAGCTGTCAACATCACTCACACGCATCACAACACAACAGACCTGATCACTCAGTCTATATTTAGGCTCCAACAGAGTGCATGAACATGTTACAGGGGTCAGGAGCTCTGAGGAGAGACAGTTCCAAAAAGTTCTTGTTGAGTCATGTCATGATGATTTAAATTGTGTGTTTTAATTAGAATGAAGCAGTTTGAAATGTTTAAAACATTAAAAACGGTAGGAAATATATAGATAAGGCTTTCCTTAAAGGGTCAGGAGGAACAGTTTAAGGAGGTTTGGAAATCTTTCTTGGATTACATTAAGGCTGAAATTTAATTGAAACAAACAACTTGCATCTTCCCCAAATTACCCCCCCCCCCCCTCTTTTTGGTGTGTGTGTGTGTGTGTGAAGTGCACAATGATATAGTAAGATGGCATGATGTATAAGGATGCATAGATGCATGCCAGTATTTTAAGTTTGGATACAAGTATTGATCCATTTGTTTTTGTGTTAATGTGATATGAAAAACCAATAAAAAAAAGTTTAAAAAATTAATAAAAAAACAAAACCGGTAGGAAAAATGTACTTAGAATCTTTATTTTTATTCAAAAATCTAATCGTTTGTGAAATTTTCTTAAGTTATAAGGTTTTGTTTAAGCTGACAATAAGTTTCCCAACTTTTATGGAAACAGTATTTCATCTACCAGATCTGAGGGGTATCACTTTTGTTTTTTTGTTAGTTTTTTTTTTTTTTTTACATTGAAATCACAGTTTTATTAGGATTTTGACATTTGTTGTTGTTGTACAATTTTTGCAAGTTACTCAACAATGCAACCACACTTTCTCTAGGCCCTAAAAGAAAAACCAAAACAACATTTAGCCCAGAGGTGGGAAATTCTGGTCCTCAAGGGCCACCGTCCTCCAGCTTTTAGCTGTTCCTCTGCTCCAACACACCTGATTCAGTGGCTGATTACCTCTTCAGCATGACTTCAAGTTCTACAGAAGCCTGTGAATCGCTCATTGATTCAAATCAGGTGTGATGGAGCTGAGAAACGTCTAAAACAAGCTGGATAGACCCTCCAGGACTGAGTTTGACACGTTTTAGAGGTTTACTTGCTTCAACACACCAGATTTAAATGTTGAATTACCTCCTTAGCAAGGCTACCAGACACCTCCTAAATGCCTTCTAATTCAGATCAGTGTGTTTATATAGAGAAATGCCTAAAGCATGCAGGACTGTGGCCCTCGAGGACCAGGACTGCCCACCTCCAAACCAAAAATATTTCTGAAAAGATTATAACCGGCTACAGTATCTGTAGCATATCCCTACTACATTAACAACATAGACTTTGTTGTTTTTGTAGTACTTTGCATTGACAGCATTCGCTCAACAGAAACATTTAACATCATCTGATTATTCACATTTAATCATTAACCCTGCAGCAATATAACCTGTAAATGATTCAGCATTACTTACATCAACAGGAAATTATGACATAGAACAAATGCTGGTAATGCTAACATGTCACCACAGCTGGTAATTAACATAAATGTGTAATATTAAAAAGAAAAAGCTATTAAATCAATCAATCTTGCCTTTGATGCCTTTTTTTTAAAGAACAAGGGTACTTTAGACATTTTTCATGAACAAAAATGCAGCCTTTTCCTTTAAAAGCACCTAATGTTACACTAGGTAAGAACATGTCACACAAAGCCTCGTCTTATGTGATGTAAAGTTGTTTGAAGTTGGTTAATTTTCTCTGTTGGGAAATAATCTTTGTCCTACATTCACTTGAAGAAGTGGCAGCTGCCTCTTTGAACCAGATATTGTAGAAAACCTTCACAGGCCAGTTTGTTAGTGAGACAAAATCTCTAGAGAGCCAAGTCAAAGAAGGATCCTCCTGCCACAAATAGTCCTGTACTTGTCTTCCATTACTAGTGCCAGGAATGGTAAGAGCATGACTCTTTGGCTTTAGATCATCCTGACTGGCTGTTATTCTGCTCTGTTTTATTGCCTCCTCTTTCAGTTTCTTGAAGGGTTTGTTTCTTCTGTGTCTCCGAGGAGGAAAAATCTGTCGCTGAAGATGATCAATCCTCCTCTGTGTCATTTTGTTTCAGAGTTTAAGTCAAGTTTTTACATTTTTTCCCACTTCAGATCCACTGAGGGTAGTTGTATCTGTAATTAACTTGTTGCTGAATTACTTTGAAGTGCTGAATGTTGGTTTTACAGTAAAGCTTTTGGCAACTGATGTCTTGAATGTGGTTCACTCTAAGGACTGGTTCACAGTCACACTGCAGGATTTTCAAATTGTTGGCAGATTTTTAGGGATGCACCGATATGATACTAGATCGGATATCGGTGCCGATCCAGGCGTTTTGGCTCAAATTGGCCGATATTGGATCCCATATTATTTACTTTATCCTAATTATGAGCAGAGAAATAATGAGGCAAACTACATTACTACTACTACACTACTACATTACTTTAAACTGTAACTTACAAATGACAAATGTTAGACCATTTTCAGCATTTTTTGGTCCAAGTTATATTATGTGTGAGGTTTATTATGTCTGATATTACAATATTTTAGTGTTTGCATTAGTATCGGTGGATATTGGGTATCGACTGATCCACAAAGCTCTAATATCTGAATTGTTATCGGGACTGAAAAAGCTGGATTGTTGCATCTCTGGCTCATTTCAATACATGGCGATTAAAAAAGAAAAGAGGCTGTTGATGGCAGTGTTAATTTCATTGGCGAAAATTTTTCGTTATTTATTTCGTCACGAATATATTTTACCGAACGAAAACTAAACGAAATTCAAAAATATAAAACGGAAAAAGACGATGACTAAATTAGCCGACGTTGTCGTCAGGAACGAAAGACAAGACGAGAATTGACAGTGACGAAATCCAATCGGAAAACGGGAAGAATTTGACGAACATACCAAAGAACCAATCAGCAATCGGAGCAGGCGGAAGTAGATGAGAAAGGAACCAATCAGAGTCCGCCTTGTCGAGACGCGCCAGAGTTTGTAAACAGCAGACGCTGACAGGAACAGACTTTATTAAAAGTGGGTCAAATTAACAGAACAGAGGCAGAGTTTTGACGCTAATTTTAAGATAATGGTGGTGAATGTAGCAGAGGCTTCAAACAGCTGTCAGGGAGACAGGAAATGTGGAGTTATGGAGTGAAATGACCGAAGACGGAGCGTTGTGGCGATCACGTTCTGTGGGAGGAGACGGACCGCAGCGTGAGAACAGCTGATCAGACTCTGTGAGTTAAAGCCTCATGCAGACTTTTGATCTGACACGTCATGAGCAAAGTTCTGACAGTTTGATTACTGTGGTATTTATTTGCTCAGGATCACTGTGTCTTTCCTGACAGAACTCAACACACAGTAGAATATTCATTACAGACCTTTGTGATTGAATTAATAAGGAAATATTAAAGGTCTCTAAATAAGATAATATTTAAACTACTTCCTCAAATTTTCAACAAATAGTTTATTTTAAAAGTGAATTTATTATTTTTTTCTGAAGATTAGTCTTGGAAAGGAGGGGGTCTCTTGTAATTGGGGTCGTCCTATGTACCAGTATGGTAGTTAACAATATTGGGAACATTATTAAAGGGCCCATGTGTTTATTAATACTTAATAATGCACTAACGTTAATAAAATTAAAGTGTTACCCCAATTCATTAAAATAAATGTAAAATAAACGCACCAGAGGAAAAAATATTCATATTAGTCAAATATGCCTATTTTATATTTAGTAGACTAAAACAAATTGGACGACTAAAACTAGACTAAAATGAAAAAGAATTTTAGTCAAAAGACTAAAACTAAATTAAAATTTCACGCCAAAATTAACACTGCTTGATCGTTTTGGTCCTACAGTGTGTGGTGTGCACAGCAAGTATAACGCACCACACACGAATCGGTTTTACCCGTGAACGTTTCCACGTCAGGCATAAAGTCTCGGGCATGTTGTTAGCAGAGCTGTGAATACACAACTATTCTTGGTTTCCTCCCATCAAACCTACAGAACTACACCCTCCATATTTGTCTTATTGGTTGGATTTGCCAAAAAGCGGGTGATGGTTTATTTGCCTGCGTTTGTTATTTTGATTTTGTAAGTTTGTAAAATATCTCTTGAACTAATGGACAGGTTTTATTGAAACACAACCAAGATTTTGCAATATTGTAAGATCATGCATAACATTATTTTAAAGATTTGCACAAGATAACATAAAATGATCTCGGTGTAAAAGTCTGGTATTAAAGGTGGTGGGTGGTATGCATTCTTTCTAGGAAAGCAAAGTTTATGATTTTAAAATGTTTACAGTCTTCATAAATGGTTTCAATGGAGGAATATCCAGATGGTTTTGTGATACACACCATCCTACGCATCAAATTAAATGATGCCTTAAAGCTCAAGTGCATGAGCCATAAAACAGGCTATATTAATAGGTTAATGTGATATTTTGTGATACTGCTTTACCATTTAGAATAATTGCATATATTTCTGATAAATTTAAAACGGGCTGGATCCAGATTAAGTTCTGCCTCGATCTTATATAAGAACCTAAAGTGTCAACACATTTTAAAAGCCTTCAAATAAATGTGATAGTTTTAGGCGAAAGCAGGAGCCATAAAGCAGTTTGAACCGAAAAAGAATCCATTTCAAGACGGACTTGTTTGCAGTAGAAATTCATGGCCAGCTCTCAAAGAAAACGGAAAAAAAAAAGCTCAGCCATATGTGATGTGATGGTTTAAGGCGCTGCTCTCATGCATGGTGTGTTGTATAGACAAATGTTGCCTGTTAATACTGTGCACAGCCCAGTGGTTGGTATCAGAACAGAGCAAATTGCTTAATTTGTAACCAAGTGAATTGGTTAGGAAGCTTTAGAAATAAAATACCAGTGCCAGGGAGGAGGAGTGGGTAAAGAACCTGTTCAGTTCTGTCTTTAAACACAGAGTTTGTACATTTGTGATGTATGATCTGCCCTCATCATTTAGCTTTCATCTGAATCAGAACTGAGAACACTTCATCCATACAGAGCTGGATTCTGGCTCCTTGTCCTCTAGTTCAGCTGACTAGAACTCATTTTTAACCATAGACATGATTTTATGCGTTTAAGTACAGCTTCATTGAAACTGCCCTTATGTGAATGCTCCCTTTGTCCTTCGTTTGAGCTCATTCCTGAATCGGTGACAAAGTGAAAAACGATGCATGATTGGTCGGACCTTAAAGGGTTCCATTTGGCCACTACTATCTCTGTCCAAAATGCTCGGCACAGGGAGCAGCAGCTGAGAAATCATGCAGTTTTTTCAGCTCACCGTCACAAACCCTGGGGCTTTCATAGGCTGTTCTGAGCTTTGGTTCAGGGCTGTAGGGGAGAGAGTGCACTTTAGATGTGCTGGCTGGGAGAGACTCTCTGCACTCGGGGAATCTGATACAGACACTAGCTTGGCTGCAGGAGCCAAAGTGAGATAAATTGTCATGTAGTTAGTCAGTCTTTAGCAGTTTAAGGTAATTGACAGAGGTTTATCATTTTGGAAATGCCTGTAGTCACACGTCCTTACAGTAAGTGAAGCAGGTTGAGGAGGGACCTTCAGATAGAGCAGATTTAATAAGTGCTGCATGAACTGGAATATTTTAGAAAAGAGCTGGGAAATGTTTATAAAATGAAACAAAAATTAAACCTTTCACACAGTTAAGATCATTAATATTTGTCCCAGATACCCAAATATTTCAAGATTAGGTATCTGCTGATACTGTCTCAATCCAGTACTTGTATAATTACAGATTACAGATCATAAGTACATTAAAGGCATACTATGCAGTTTTGGCTTTTTTTTTTAGCACCCCCTAGTGTCCGTTTTAAGTTACTGTCATGAAAACATTAGCATTGTCTTTGCTCAGAAACCCCTAAATCTAACTGTTGAAATGTCTGCTCAGTCTTCACTGCTTTCTACTGAAGCGGTTCATCACTCATTCAAAGAAATCAGCTGTGTTCAAGCAGGGAGAGATGGGGAAAAATCAGGAATCATGAGCTAAAAACACTCTGGAGCTAGCATAACAGCTAGCCACATTGGGTTAGCCTAACCCTCGTGAGGTAGGTGACTTTTTGAGACTTCAGGGCACCGGACCAGAGACTCAGATGTTGCAAACGTGGTATTCTGGATCCAAGCAGCAGATGGGGCTGAGGGACTTTTCATTAACCCCGTAGGGTCATATTAGCACAGACTGGATCAAGAAAAAGATTTAAAAAATATGAAAAAGTTGCATAGTGTGCCTTTAAAGTACAATTTATTTTAAATTTTAGAGGATCACAGTGCAGGGAGACAGCTTACACAGATCACAGGGTTTGTCTTTGTATTTCTGAAAACATATAATATCCTCACTCTAGTCTGGAAAGACGTTTTTAAACATCAGTCATTTCTGGTGAACACAATTTATTGATCTGCGATTTGTAGTTGTTAGACACAGCTACAGAAGGGAGTTGCACACAAATAGGATCCACAAACATCAGCTGAAGATAAAACTGACCATGCTTACTAGCTGTGTTTCAAAAAGTCTTCATGAATTTATTTGAAACCATCAACTGTGAGGGCAGCTCTATGCAGCGTTCTGACCTGTTTAAACTACATGACAAGTTATTAAAACACAAACAGCAGAAAGATGGGACAATCAGGTCATGTGTTTCCTGCTAATTTGACTTTTAAAAAAATGTTGAATTGAAGTATTTTGCCTTTTTAAATTAAGCAAATTTTTTCAGACATTAAATTTTAACTGTTTAGGAGATTTTAAACGTAACACTCAAGAGTTTTTTTTCTTTCCGGCCCAGCAAAGAGCTGTTACCATAAAACCGTAAACAGCAGGTCAACAAAAGAGATCAGGAGCTGAGAAGATTCAGACTCTGTTCAGGAGCTGCTTTTTTAATTATTTGGTTATTTATTTCCTTTTAATGCTGTTGCCTAAATATGTTTTCTGTGTGAGCATCATGTGCTAATCAGGATGAGGTCTCAGGTTTTTATTTAGTTTTTGTGAAATTAGTTAAAAAACCAACAAAAAGCCCCACTGACAAGTGATTATATTTAAAAAAAATCACGAGGAATGTCGTCTGTTTAAAAATCAAACCACCATCCTTACACGCTAGTGGAATTACTAAGTGTTTGGAAGTGGAGCAAAATGTCAACTGAAGAAGAAGCGGAGGAGACGGCTCTGCTTACAGGGAGGGAAAAAAAGAACTCCACTAACCTCAGTGCAAAATAACAAATCAACTCAAGATCAGTTTGAAGCATACCCAGAAAAACCCTGCAGATTTACTGGTTAATGCACCTTTTTTCATTTTTCACATGTTCTGTTTGGTTCAAAGGTATGAGCTGCTAAAGAAGCAGCTTTTCGTTCTGGAGGAGGCGGAGGGAGGCTTTGACCAGTTCACACGCAGCTACCGGTCCTTCGGTGTGCATCGACAGTCTGACAACAGCCTGTTCTTTAAGGAGTGGGCTCCATGTGCTGAGGCCCTCTTCCTTACGGGGGAATTCAGTAAGTAGCTTGAGGAGATGTGTGTGCTGCTGATAGATACTGTGTGTGTGTGAGAGTGAAATACAGGTTATATTCTCTAGGTTTACCGAAGTTTTTGCTGCTAACTTACTATAAAATCTTCATTTTTATATTTGTTTCAAAAGATGCAGCAACGCTCACCTTCTGTTGCCTCATTATATTCCTATCAGTTCATTTATTGAAAAAACAAAAACATAAGAAATATTGGATTTAAAGTGTTGGGATTACTTTATTTCTCGACAGAAAGCATGCAGGCCCATTCAAGTTTCATATGCAACATCTAATGCAAAAGAAAAAAAAAAAAGAGTGATGAAAAATAAACATCTCTAAAAGTCAAGTTACACAAAGTGTTTGGACCAATTAAAAACTAAGATCAGATGAGTTGCATGTGGACAAGGATCATTTAAAAAAAGAAATTTGAGCCCCTGAACTCCAAAAGGGCAAAAAAGGAGAAAAACATCAGTTTGGTAAAAGCTTACCAATTAATTTGAAAAACCCCAGATGGGACTAGGAAATGTGCAGGATATTGATTACACAGGATAAACTTGCATATTAGAGGCAGATCTTTTGAATGTGGGGTTATTTGTTAATATTTTAGTAACTGGTTATTTCATCATAGTTTTCCAATGTGTTGAAAGAGTGCAGCTGCTATGTTTTCTCCAAAATCTCCCTTCCCTTCCTAAACTGAATAAGTCACTCATCAAACATGATCTTAGGTTACGTAATGGATTTTTTTGGGAGATTTTACAAAAACTAAAAAACAGAATGTTCTGCAACATTATTATTTAAATAAGTTCCAAGGAGCTCTGTCTTCTTAAAAAGATTTGTGTCTTCCTTAGAAAGCTGCTGTATTGAATCTGATCCAGGTTTTCTGCCCTCTGGTGGAAGGTTTAGGTGCTGCATTTTGCAAGTACAAATTTTATTATATATAAATGATTACCATTAGCCAACAAATGTTTCAAACTGTAAAGATCAGAGTTTTCTAATAATTTCATAACTCCCTTCTTTAAAAGGTAAAAATTATGTTGTAGTTTTGCCTTTATTTATCTTTAATGTGGTTCAGTACACTACTTGGTAGAAACAACATAAACATGCTGCCAAAAAAGCAATAAGTTTTGGCAGATGAATCAAAATGTATCAGACTAATCCTAACCCGATGAGATCTTTACCAGTTGTTTAAAGCAGTGGCGGTTCTAGACCAAAATTGGGGGGCCAGGCTGGGGCCAGCTGCTTTTTTAAATTCTAAAACACTAAGCACTTAGCAGGAGGCCACAGGGGACAAGCTTGTTGTCAGGGGGGCACTGGCCCCCTGGCCCCCCTCTAGATCCGGCCCTGGTTTAAAGGTATATTCTGCAAAATTCACTTTCTAAAAATCTTTTAACAGCCTTATCAGTCCCAAAGACTGTGTCTGAGACCCAAAAGTGTTAAAATATTTTCACCGGTTTCACTTCCTTATTCTCATTTTTGGGAAATGTGTTTTGAGCTAATGCTAAAACAGCTGATTTCAAAATCTTTCCCCTGCTGACGTCAAGAAGGGAAAAGACCACTCCTCTCTAGAGGACAGAGCCAATCACAGAGCACCTTCGTCTACCTGAGCCCACCCCCGTCCTTTAAAAACCACGGGAGCGCTCATCCTCACAAACGTTAGCAAACAGTCACGGTGAAGCTACGAGCAAAGCACGGCAGTTGCTTCGTAGATGTTTGATCAACGAGAACAAAAGTCTTTTTTTACTCACTTCATCTGAGACCCTGAAGACCCACTGATGTCTTGTGAATGCATGCGGAGAAGAGAGATGGGTGGGGCTTAGAGATGCTTGGCTCCCCAACTGCCCCGCCCAGGAAAGTTTAGCTTTAGGAGGTTGGATGAGGGAGTGGAAGAACAATATTTGCACTTAAAGTAAAGACTAATGTGAGCTTTTAGCTTTTACATGTCATTGATATGTAAAAGAAATGATTCAGAGTGGATCTAATGTGCTGAATATGGGACCTTTTAAGATGTTTTTATTTTTGAATAAAAGTAAAGAAACTACTGAGTATTTCTGCCTTGTAAGTCAACCAAAATGCCTGTTCTATCACTCAAGTTAGTCTAATAGGTCATCAGTCATTGGCATTTAATTCTGCTAATTATTTGTCTTCAGTTGTTTTGTTTTGACTCACTATTGCTGTTTTGCAGCTCACTCACTCTGTTTATTTTGTCTACTGCTTGTGTACCCGTTTTTTTTCCCTCCTGCAAGAATAAAGTACAATCAGAAGTTACTATATGTGTAGGCAGATGGCTGCATGTACCGCCACACCAAGGCTCCACGCGCTTCCTTCCCCATGACCGTGACAGCTTGTGAGCTGACATCAAGCCAACGAGGCTTCACAACTGTTTGGTGCTCCACCACCACACAGCTTCTCTGGAGCTTGGTGGTTCTGGTCGTAATCAGAAAAACACCCAGAAACCTCTGGCATGTGATTCACATGGACCGGCTTCTAAGGTGCAGTTTTGCATGTGTTAGAAGGAAATAAACACTTTAAGTTGTCCAACAATGTTACCATCACAAAGTAGAAACACCCACACAGAGACGTGCAGAAGAAACTGAGAAGAGAGCAGCGAACCAACTCACACAGAGCTGATGGTAAGGGAGAGGACCGTACAGAAGCTAACTTTCTAAAGGGGATGACCTTAAATTATGTTTTGCAGTTTGAGCGTAGCTTCAATGTACACGAATAATGCTAATTAAACTTGTACATTTCTCATTATTTCACATGTTTTTAAATCTTCTCTAGCTGATCTCTCTGTGCTGGTGACATTACATTTTATATCACCTAACATGATGATGGTTTGCTGCAGTTGGAAAGATATGAGGAACCACAGCAATAATCAAGATTCTGTCCTTTAAAACCTGGAGAATTAGATGGTTGGAAACAAAACTACAGAGACGAACATCAGACCATCAGGACGTGGTCGGTGTTTGTGAATTTACTGTTTTGTTTTGGGTGTTTTTGCCCTCAGGGAGAAAAAACTTCTTTTCAGGATCCTGCAGCGCGACATGACTCTTATCTCTGTTCAACAGTAATATGGTATTAGGAGTATTAGTGAAAATAGCACTACCCTTAGATTGATACTGTATGCAAAACTGGAAACTTGTCAATTAGGTCTTTGTCCGTTTTTGTGCCAGTTAGTTCTGTTTCTGCTGTTCCCTCTTTCCGTATTTCTCCACTTCCTTTTCCTTTTTAATTATCTTCCCAGGACCTTGGGCAGCAGCTCAATCCCAACATTCAATTCTGTGAGAGATTACATTTTGACACGGCTCAGTCATATTATTTGATTTCAATTTCATAGCAAATGTGGAAACAGCCCAGCAGCCCTGGTCATGAATATGATGCAGGTTGGGTGCATAATGCACTGTTTTTCAGAGGAGTTTAAGCAAAAGGAGATAAATAAATAGTGAAAAAATAAAAATGATTTGGCCCGCCTGTGAGAAGTGCAGGGGTTGCGCTCGGTCACTTCTGGAGCGTCTCCTGTGATTCATTTTCTATCTTTTGCGTTATTTCGGCTCATGAATAGCAAACAGAAATGCATTACAAAATGAAAACAACATCTTAAATTGGCGGGCCAAGGTGGTCACTTTATAATAAACGCTTTGTGTTCTGTCAGTCGGTGACAATTGGCAGCAGATTACAAATGTGACGCCTCTCTGTTTCCTTACAGATGAAACTCCAATAAATTCAGTTTTATCAGGTTTTCTTTTGTTTGACGAGGCTTTCTGCTTTAGACTTTGCTGCAATAGACATGTGACGCAAAAAAAAAAAAAACGGTGCAGAGATGAAACACAATGAGGAGGAATTATGTAAGAGGTGTTTGTGTGGAGACGGTTTGTGGAAGTTGGAAAACTGTGGCGCTGTCACCATAAAACTGAAGTGAAATAGAAGAAAACCCACAGTGGTGTCAGTCAGCTAAAAGCTGTGTTAGCAAAGTGGCAGAACTCTGGTAGAATAATTAAAACAAAGAATCTAAAACATTGTTTTATTATAAATTAAAAATAATCATGTTTAAATTTAAAAAAAAAACAACTTTGACTCCTGGTAGCAACGGTATTTGTTCAGAGCTTTTTGTGCGAATGGATAATGCTTTTATTTGTTATCTATTTAAAGGAACTAGAGTCATGATTAAGAAATGAAAATCATGAGCGAGGCGCCCGGCGCTGTGAGTAACTGCAGCCCGACATGGGCAGAGACTCCTCCCTAATGTGGCAGATCTAGTTCGTCTCATTCGGGTTCAACCAAAGGCAAGCGGAGACGATTCCATAAATAAAAATACATTTTATTAATACAAAAGGAAATATCATAAAACAATGCACCACACACACACACACACCAGGCCATGGCTCGAGTGGACCACCACCCTAATAGTTCCAGAGGGGAGCTAACAGAGTGCTAGAACACCAGTTCTCCCTTGTGGCTCTCCTCCACTCCTGCGCTCTTCTTCTGAACTCTGGGGGAGAACCAGCATTCTGTCCACTCAAAGCGTTGATGGCTCTGAGCACCAGGACGTCGGCTGATCTACCACTGGCTATGGCGCCAGCAGCGAGGGTCCGGTCCCGCTCTTTTACCAGTCTGAGTTCCATTGTGTCACACACACAGCTCGCGCAGAACGAGACGGCAGGGCGTCCATCAGCGGGATTGTCCTAAAGCACAAAGCTATACCCCGAGCTGCTGACATGAGGAACGCGGACTCCAACGTTACCACTACCCCTGACATGGACAATGCCCGCCACCGGCCCAAATGCCAAGCGAAGGCAAAGCGGAAGCTGCAGAGTCAGTCGAAAGCCTCAAACTGCTGCCCATGTATCCGTATTATGAAAAAAAACCCCAACATGTTGAGCGACGAAGTAAGTTGGCCGTTGGCACGCAATGCAACGGTTCATTTCTCCCACCTACTGTGTGCATTTTCTTCCGGTTTTGAAGCTGTCGAGAACGCACAAGCAGCGTCGGTTCACGTCACATCTGTAGGACAGCGCAGGAAATTCAGGCCCGAACCGCAGCGGGTTTACAGAACACAGTCTGTTCAAGACAATGGAACCATACATGGGTGGTCTCATTTTAGTTTAAAACGCTTCATCACCCATTAACTTACAAAAACTGGACATGCATGATTATTTATTTTTTACCAATCCTGCTTCTAGTTCCTTTTATTTTAAATTTTGTAAATTTCTATGGAAAATTTGGAGGAATTGTGGGGAAAAATGCTACCACTTCCCAAAAAGCAACAATAACTGGACACTTTTTATGTCTCCAGTCTTTTATATTATTTACTGTTTTGAATTAAAATGCATCTGATCAGAACTCGCATCACGGTTATAAACAAACCCATTTAAAATGTTTCCATTCTGTCTTTTCACCCGTAGATAACTGGGAGAAGTTCTCCCACCCTTACGCCAAGAAAGAATTCGGCAAATGGGAACTGATTCTTCCACCCAAGCATGACAACTCTCCAGCTGTGGATCATAACACCAAACTCAAGGTATGGAGCAGAACGCCGTCGTGCTTCTTTTCACGCCCTCGCTCGGTGGCATCTGGACGCGGCGGCTCTGACAGTTGTCGCCATCAGGTTCGGGAGAGATTGCGCGTCTCGTGAACCGAGCGAAGCCTAGCGTGTTGCCGTCAACAACGTGTCATAATCACAGAGCAGAGAGTGAAGTTATTGTATGCAGGCAGGCTGCGCAGTGGAGAGCAGACACACCTGAAGAGCCCAGCTGATGGCTTTGTTTCGGCTCCCATCTGTGGCAGGTGTCCCTCAGGGCTGTGAGCTGCGTTTGTCCGCTCCACCTGCTCACAGTCGGTGTACATGATTGGCTTTAAGCTCCGGTAAATAATTCCTCAGGGTTAAATACAAAAGATACACCTCCCTCTTTATGTATTGTCTCAGCATGGATGAGAAATAACCCAGAATTGCAGTGCCAGGCATGAAGAGGATGGCATCGGAACAACAGTCTCCTTGGGAATGGGTCATCGTTGGCTCACTCCCGCGCCCTGGACTCTCTGCCCAACACCCATTGTCTGGAGAGGTCAGTCTAAGGACGATAAGAAGCAGATGGAAACGCTGGCACCTGGCCTTTCCTTGTGCACCCCCGCTGCCTCTGAATAGCTGTCTTGCTGTGAGCTCCACTTTTGAATTAGTTCCACGGCTCTCCCTCATGGATGCAGAAGCCTAGCTCCATTCACTCTCATGGAGATCAGTGTGTCCTCTCAGCCCCCCCCTTTTGTTCGGGGCCTAATTTTTCTCCATAAACAGGCCCTGTTCTATTCTGGGTGCATTCATTACAATGAGCCTTTAATAAATCAGCTATGGAAGACGGCAGAAGAGTGAACTCAAGTGTTCTATAAGCGATCAAACCCTTTTTTTTTTTTCTATCCACACTTTCTTTCTTGCACACTGTCCAGCATTGAGTTGTTTTCCTGTTCAGGCACCCCTTCATCCTGCCCAGCAGTCCAAGTTTTCTTTAATGTCTCTAATGCTGGCCAATTTGTCTGAAGGACTAGTGCTCTGACAGGCTTTATGCCAGTCCATTTATCCAACTATCTTTTCCTAATCCTATAAACTATGAAGCATGTCATACAGAGAACCAAGCAGCTAACCCCTAGGTGGCCTGCCCATAATGAAAAAACCCCAGAGGGGGGTCTGACTACTGGCTCACAGGCAGGTGGCATCGGAACGGTCATTACTTCACAACAGCAGTCAGATTTCCTTGGGTTCTAATGCCTGTTTCTGCAGGGGACGAAATCGGGTGAGCACATACTGTGGGTAGTACATTGATTTCTTGGTGGGCTTTTCTAACTCTCACACTGCTTTTCTTCTTTCTTATTCGACAATGGAGGCAAAGAAACTTGTCAGATTTCCAGACAATGTTTATTTTACCCCGTCCAAAGCTGAATTGCAGGCAAAATGGATGAAAAGCAAAAAAAAAACAAAAAAAAAACAACCCCTAATAATTTATCTTTTCTAAATTGCTCCCTGGCTCAGATCCCTTCTATGGACATGCCAGGGAGTCGCTGTGTTAAAAGAAATAAAGGAGTTGCACCCATCAGAAAATAGAATGCAACATAATCACAGCTGATTTCAGGTTCACCCAAACAAGAGTTCTGGTCAATACTTGAGCTTTCTGTGTGTTGGGTGCTGTCTGGGGGGGATGCTAAGGCAATAATTTGAGAGGTTTGCATCAAAGAGCAGACTTTCTAGAAGGGAGATGCTTTTTATGATGAAAGATTTTTGAAAATGTTTGCTTTATTGGTTGAGCACTCTTCACCATCTCTCTCTGTAATGGATGGGGAGGAGCGGCGCCGTTCTACGATGTAAGCGTTTCATGGCTGGAAGGTGTAAATAAATGCTGATTGTAAAATATCCAGAGAAAAACATGGAGGAGTCGCAGAGGAATGTTTGAAGCATTGGATTATTTATTTTTCTTTAATTTTGTGTAATGATGTTTTTACCTTTTGATCTTTATAGTTGTTTTACCCTTTTTTACAACTCTTTGTCTCTTTTATTTCTGGTTTATTGTTCTTTATCTCCTAATTACACTGTGTTGTTATTGTTTTTGTTGTTCTTTCATCATATAGTAAATCACTGTGGCGTCTACGTCCAGTCCCTATCACTCCTCGAGCGTCCTTGCTATAACATAACACTCATTTATCTTATTTCCCCAGGTGGTAGTTCACACCAAGGAGGGCGAGCGTCTGTACAGGATCTCGCCTTGGGCCAAATATGTGACCAGGGAGGAGAAATCTGTCATCTATGACTGGGTTCACTGGGATCCCCCTCAGCCTTACTTTGTAAGTTTGGACTTATTGAATGTTTAAATGTTTCATATGCTGGAACGTTTCTTTTCAGTTTTTTCATTATTTAAAAAAAAAAAAGTCCTGATGCTTGTAAAACTTGAGTCAAAGCTAATCCTTTAATGCAGGGGTGGGGAACCTCCGGTCTACGGGCCGTATACGGCTCACGGACCCCTTCTATCAGGCCCGCCACACAATGTCAAATAAATAAACAAATCAAATCGACAATAACTCTTATATCTGGGCCAAGATCAGAGTCAGTGAACGCAACATGAGGTCAAGCGTAGCGGGACAGACAGCAGACTGATGGGTGTCAATCATGGCGACTGCGGTGAAAAATGATCCAGAAAGAAAACTTGTAAAATAAAATAGACAGCATTTTTTTCCCATCCAAGTTAAAACAAACCTGTGGAGAAACGTTACCGGAACCAGCAGAGTTTACTGGACCGACCAATAAACGCACAGCGCTGAGTCTGAGTCTGGATGAGTAATTCGATGACCAGACCGAAGGTCACACAAAAAATACATACATACTTTTCAAAATTGGTCTTGTTTTTAACCAGGGTTTTTAGCTTTTTATGGTAAACAGAACTATAAACCCTCACTGACTTTATTGATGAGCTCCAGTCATTAAACGTGACTACGTACGTACGTACGTACCATATTGACCCAAATTTAAGACAAGGGTTTTTTCATTGAAAATAATGTGAAAATGCGGGGTCGTCTTAAAATTTGCGTCTAGTTTTTTGGGGTCATTACACGACCAAACCAGCAGAGGGCACAGGCTTTTTGGTCAAAGCGACATCAACAGGAAGCAGCTCAGATCAGGACCAGTCCTGGTCCGGACCAGCTCAAAGGTACAGACCCACTGGGGATTAAAATGCCTGATGATCAGTCCAGCCAGGTCCACATCCAGGCCCAGTGCAGGAGCTGTCAGTGTTAGCAGCACAGCGCGGACTTCTATCCAGGTGAGGACTCGCGTCAGTCATCCACACACGCCTCCTTCCTCACACAGCTGCACAAGGGTTGTGTCCGAATTCAGGGGTCGGATGCTTATGAGGACGTGTGCTTTCTGGTCCACCTTGGTTGGGTCCTTGCTCGACCGCTAAGACCGGAAATAAACGGCTTTGAATTCAGACGGTCTAGCCTCATACTTATCCCTGCCCCTCAGTCCAGTCGCTTAGCAACCGTGACAGCGCCAGCAGACAGGCTAAAGCTTATAAAATGGATCTAAAGAAACACTTTAAGCTCTTTTATGGTGACTTATTTCCTAAATTTCCATTTAAAACATTCAAGCTAGCTTACATTGATTTCTTGTCTTTAATAACGTGAAAAATAAAACATTCAACCTCTTTTGTGGAGATTTTTATTATTAAACTTCATATAAAGATAAGCAAAACATTCCTAAACACAAGCTTTTTATAATCTTTTGAAAAACTGACGTTTAAAACTGTACTGCTCTCTGGTTTTTTCTGCTACTGCTGCAAAATTGATGAATCAGTAGAATCCAATGGCCGGCACGCAAAGCATCCTGGGATAGCCTTGGCCTGCAAGGATACACCAGACCCGTCCTCGAAATTCGGGTGGAACGAGGACGCATTTGAGGACGCATGAATGAGTATCCTTCGAATTTGGACAGCACTCGTCGCGGCGCTGTGACGTCATCGGTCTCGAAATGCATCCTACTCCTGAATTCGGACACAGCCAGAGTCTTGTCCGCTGTACTTGCGCTGCACGTATTATCGGTGCAGCACTATTTCTGTACCTGACACGTCATCTCCGTCCACGCTAAATCTACACCCATGACTTTCACTATTCTCACGTATCTTCATTTGCGACACACGTAGTATATATATGTATACTACATTAATGAAGTACTAGGTAAATAAATAAAGTACTCTGTAAATAAATATACTTTAACCTAACCTTAACCCCAAGACCCCATACCAAGAAGAGGTTCCCCGCCCCTGCTCTAATGGAATTCTTTGACTTTACGTGTCAGTCACAGCTTTCATAGGTTGACGCTTTGTTGCAAAACGTGATTTATGTTGAGTTTTCACAGTCTCATCTCCTAATCCATCTTATATATTAAGTCGAAGGCTTTTATTTTAAATTAGCCTCGCATCTCGTATGTAAAGCTGTTGCTTTGTTCTTAAACGGATGCTGCAGATCTGAGAGGGTCTGAATGTGTCTCAGTGCTACTTGACGTCCTTAACTCGAGAGCGAACAGGGAAAACACTAAGAGGCTATTAGCGTCCACCTTGCTTTCCTTATCGTTCGTAATTTGGCACCGTTTTAATTAGAGAGGCTCTCCTACTGGCGGCGTGTTTGTTTTATTTAAAAGTACCTCAGTCATGTACTTCAGCTAGAAGGTTCAAGCACTTGTGGGTAGCCATCAGGAAGTTTTCTGTCTATATAAAGCCTGTTGTGCAACACAGACGGAGGAAACTTAATGACCAACATGTGCATGGAGTGATTCAGTCTCTGCTGTAACATGTTGGCCCACACTTTCACCTTCTGGCTCATCTCTATTCAGATGATGTGCTTTATTTGTCAGTGTTTTTAGCATCCGTGTCACACTCTGCCTTGATTTCTGTCCACGTTTGGTTTTTTTCTTTTCTCCAGCACATCCACCCTCGGCCCAAGAAACCTGCAAGCCTGAGGATTTACGAGGCTCACGTGGGCATCGCTTCACCAGAGCCAAAGATTGCCTCATACACAAACTTCACATACAACGTGCTTCCTCGAATAAAAGACTTGGGTAAGAATTGTGAAAACATCCCCTCCATAAGATTATTTTCTTTCCTTTTTGCCTCTGTAGCAATATTAGGGGCCATTCAGTTTAGTACTCTTATCTCTCGGACGTTTTTGTGAGCTCGACTTAAAGATGGAAAGACAATAAAGCATCAAGGCGATTGAGCAACTTCATTCTAAAATCTGAGCCCGTTCTCGTTACAAAACAGTAGTTTAGAAGGCCTTCAAGTGATTTTTCGTTTCAATTTTCTTTCTTATTTTTATTTGAAACAGCTGCCAGTGTCTTTGTCGACAATAACGTAGCAGATATACTACGCTGCAGTGCCACTGTTCCTCTGGGAGCTGGGTTTTCAGTAGCAGAACTGTCAAACTACCTCGGTATAAAAGCACATAAGCAAGTCAACAACCTCGTGTATTGGCATGACCTGAAGGGATCGCTGACCACCAGCCAGGGTTTTGTAAAACGGCCTCCACAGTGTGCTCAAGTCACAACACAGAGCGAAGCTGACAACTTGTTCTCCATTTCTATGATCATGACTCAGACATTCGACAGCGAGGGGGAAAAATTCTAATCTTCCTTTATCCTCTACTTCATTCAGAAAAACTATGTATGTTTATACCACATTATACTTCATTATGAGAATTAATGTTATTTATTTTAATAATGATTTCTATACTGGACATGTTTCATGCATCATATTTCATTAATTTCTATTTAAGTAAATTAAACTGGTTACAGATTTTGTGTAGCTACATTTCTTATTATGAAACAAACATTAATGATAACTAGGGGTGGGACTTTAAAGCATTTATTTTGTTTAGTTAATTAGAAAAAAATAACGTGTTATTGCAGCATGCATTTAAGGTCAAGGTCAACTTTATTTATAGAGCACATTTACTGTTGCTCACGCAACCCAAAGTGCTGTACATGATAAAAACAACTACATAAAACAGATAAAATCAATAAAAAATGATAAAAATAAATAAATAAATAAACGGTGAGCAAAACACATCTGTTACTACTCAAGCAACCCAAATGCTGTATATAATAAAAACACCTTCATCAAAGACGGGTACAAAGATAAAACCATGAGCAAAACAATTTAAAATGACCGCAAAGTTTATGAGTAAAATCAAACATCATAAAACTCATAAAACCACATAAATCAACCTGTACTAAAAGCCAAAGCAAAGAAGTGGGTTTTGAGAGATGATTTAAAATCCTCCAGGCTCTGTGAGATCCTAAGATGTGGTGGAAGGCTCTTCCAGAGTCTAGGACCAGCCACTGAAAAAGCTCTATCACCACGAGTCTTAAAGTGGTAATATGCAACTTTTTCATATTTTTAAATCTTTTCCTTGAGCCAGTCTGTGCTAATATGACCCTTTATAGGGTTAATGAAAAGTCACTTAGCCCCATCTGGTGATTAGATCCGGAATACCACGATTGCAAGTTCTCCGTCGCCGTCACGGTACCCAGGAAGTCACGTGTCTCACGAGGGTTAGGCTAACCCAAAGTGGCTAGCTGTTATGCTAGCGCTGGAGAGTTTTTAGCTCACGATTCCTGATTTTTTTTCAATCTCTCCCTGCTTGAACACAGCTGATTTCTTTGAAGGAGTAAATAACCGCTCCTGTAGAAAACTATGAAGGCTGAGGAGACATTTCAACAGGTAGATATTGGCGTTTAGAAGCTGAAACAATCTGGTAACTTTTTAATGCAGTGATTTAAAATGGACACCAGAGGGCGCCCAAAACAAGCAAAACTGCATATTATCACTTTAAGCCGAGTATTTGGGATCACTAATAAGCAAAGGGGAACATTTGTCAGTGTGATTACCTGCTACCCCAACGCACAGGTCAGACCGTGACGCCTGTGTGCGAATTTAGAGGCTGCGGTGGATCCAGCCGGTTGGAGTAAGCTCGGTTCTCTTTCCACCGCAAAAACTGAACGTAGGCGGCTGTGAAATTGGACGGTCTCTAGACTTTAGATTTGTTTCTGCCCCTTCCTTGCCATACGGTCCAGTTCAGATAGAGACCCAATCTGGATCCCGCATTGAAAACGAGGCAGAAGTGTCTCAAAACAGTGAGACAAAACGTGTGAAAATATACTTAAAATGAATAAATAAAATAATAAAGTACTGTACTTTTAGGTCTGTCCAGTTTTAGTCAGGTATGTCTGTTTTTCTACTGTTTTAAACTGAAATGCAATTTAAATGCGTTTTTTTTTTTTCAGAAATTAAAGGAGGTTGAGTTTACGATATTAAAGTTCAGGTCTATTAATTGATTCTCCCATTAAATTATTTTAAATAATTTAAAAACGACTTTTGTGGCAAATTTTCTTGTTAGTTTAAAATGCAATTAATTAATTATTAAATCTGTAATTGATTCGATTAATTTTGAGTCCCACCACTGATGGTAACCAATATTTTTGACCAATACTATTTTATTAACATGCTTATAATCAGTTTTACTTTCCTGGGGAACTCGTATAAGTGTCAGGGTTCTTACTGAACTTTAACATGGTGTTTTTAAGAACGAACTGGAATAAAAAATAACATTATCTTTATGGTGAAATGTGTTTATGTGAAACGATTGTTTTGAGCATATCTGTATGTGTAAATCATCCATTCCTTTTGTAAGGTTGCAGGGAAGTCAATATGTTAGCATTTATTTATTTTATTTAGGACAGAAAAGGAAATTTATAAAATAAAACTAAGAAAGATCAAATTAAAGGAACAGAAGGAAAAAATTCAACACCAGTGTTGATAATGATCATTAGAAAAATAACCCAAGACAAATGGTTTAAACTCTCTCTGAAAAAGGGTGAAGGCTGAGGATTTAACTTGTAAATGGCTGCCCTTCCCACTCATGTTTACTTCGTATTAGAGAAATTGTTCAAATAAACAGTTTTCAAAAACTATTTAAAATTAAAAAAAAGAAATGAACTCAACAATTCTAGGGATCTTTTTTGTCTTTTTTTCGACAAGTCTTGAAAACTCACCTCAAAAGTTCTTGAATTTGACTTGAACCCTTGAAAAATTGTTCATATATATATTTATCCTTAAAATTAAAGAACCCAATAGATCAGTTTGAGTTTTTCAACACTAAGCTAACAACATTTCATCGGATAACATTAAATCTATCTGACATTAAATACTATTGCGGAGCTTGTTTTGGTTTCCCACTCTGCTGCATAAACCTGCAGCCTCATTCTGTATTCAGATGCTTTATTAAAAGGCACCAATCAGACTTGCACAGCACACCAAGGGATGTGTGATAAATACTGTTTTCCTGCTTGTATCATCTTGTTTAGTCGGAGAGAAAACTGCCGGAGTTAGTGCTGTCAAAGAATCTACCTGCAGCAGCTCAGGGGTTTTTTGCACAACAGGATTCTCCAGGAGGCTAAATTTCACTGTCTCTAGTGATGGCTGCCGTTTCATTTTCCTGACTGAAAAGAGTGCACATATATAAATCAGAAAAGTAGAAACTTCCTCTCACCCTAGTGCTTTGTCGCACTTCTTCAGAGGCAGAGTTTTTCTTTTTTTTTCCCCTCCCCAGTTTCTCTCTCTAGCCTGAAAAAAAATATATAAATAATTCTGCTTCAGACAACAATGAAAAACCTTGGGGCCTCCCACTGGAGTGCTCAGTGCCACTTTAGAAGCCTGTTGTTCTCTTATTCATAGAGGCAGCTTTTCTAGGTCTTTTTTGAAATGTTGTACATGACCTCCTAACTCTAATAGACGGTGTTTCCCTTTTGCCACGGCTTGTTCTGAGGTACTAAAGCTCGTGTCAGAGAAGAAATGCCTGGAGCTCGTTAATACAACACGACTGGCGCAGGTCAAATAGAATCAAGCGTTGAAAGTTTTCAGTCTGTGCTAAATTAATGCTCCCAAAAATAGTCTCCGCGCTTTAATATTCCTTTTGCTTTTTAATGGGTGCCACTTTCTTACACATGTTTTGAATACAATTCAAGCAGCGACTGTCTTATTAAAGATATTCTAACAAAACAGAGGAAACAGTTTTCACTAGTTTGCTGGACTAAAAGGCTGTTCAAATAGATGCATGTAATGCTCCTAATAAAGAACTATGAGGATGTTAGAAGCTGTTTCCTGCTGTCAAACCTTTAAACTGTATTTTCTGACTACACATAGTTTGGTGGATATGTATCGCAGTATAATCTTGTAAAAGAGCATTTTTACTCATTGTCTTCTCTTCTTCCAGGTTATAATTGCATTCAGCTGATGGCTATTATGGAACATGCCTATTATGCAAGCTTTGGATATCAGATTACAAGTTTCTTTGCTGCTTCCAGGTAAATGCTTATAAATGTTACTTTATTATAATGTTTTGCACACATACAGTACTGTACAAATGTTACAGATAGGTGTGAAAAAATATGTAGTGTAAGAATGCTTTTACAAAAAAAAGTTGCTTGTTTTTTATTAATTATCAATACAAAAAGAAGAAAATTTGCCTTCCAAATAGGGCTGGGTGCCGAAACCTGGTACTTCTTTGGTACAGACCAAAAGCATTTCGGTAGGTACTAGTACCGAAAAAAAAAAGGTACAGATTTTGGTACTTTTACAGTAAATTGTCGCTATGAATGAGCCGCTTCATTTCATCCAGCGTGGGGTGTGGAGGAGAAGAGCTTCCTCACACACACAGCAGCCCCTCCTCTTTCTCTCAACAGCAGTTCTCCTACAAGCTTAGCAACTTCGGCGTTGAAAATGCTGAAAAAAATCAAAGGTCTGGCTGCATTTTGGAAAGGTAAACGGAACAGAGCAAAATGCAACATATGCAATAAGATCTGTGCCGTGAAAAACAGGAATACCAGCAGTTAGTAAGTAAAACTTTATTTATAGAGCGCCTCTCAAGATAAAAATCACAAAGCGCTTAACATGAGATAACATAGTTAAAAAATAAACAGATTTGAAAAAATGAGTAAGGGTTGAATAAACTTGAAATGATGAGTTTTTAACTTCTTAAATGAGTCCACAGACCTCAGTGAGAGTGGAAGAGAGTTCCAGAGTCTTGGAGCTACAGACGAAAAGGCTCTGTCTCCTTTGGTTTTCAGTCTGGTTTTGGGGACTGAGAGCAGACCTTGGTCAGAGGACCTGGAGGGAGTGTAAGGTTTTAGAAATGCAGTGATGGCAGGAGTCTGTCCATGCAGGGCTCTCCAGGTCAGAACAAGGATCTTGAAGTGAATTCTAGACTCAACCGGAAGCCAATGCAGCTGCATCAACAGAGAAGAGACATGAGAGAATCTGGATGATTTAGTCAGAAGCCTGGCAGCAGCATTCTGTACAGTCTGTAGTTTAAGGAAGTTTTAGAAAGGCAAATGTAAAGGGCGTTACAGTAGTCCAAGCAGGACGCGACAAAAGCATGGATTAAGACCTCCATTTCAGGACGGGAGACAATGGAACCAAGTTTAGCAATGTTTCTGAGGTGGTAAAAACAGGATTTAACCAGTAGTAGTCAAAGCAACTCATCGCCCATGGAATTAACTTGCCAGCTGCAGCGTGGACAGTCCGACTGGGGAAAAAATAAAAATAAAAAGCAGACTCCAAGCTTCCAGACTCTGCTGCATCAGGAGGCGTGTGAGTGACATCACAGTCAGTGACATAACAGAAAGTTCTGGAGTTAACCAATAAATAATAATAATAAAAGCATAAATATGCCATAAAACAAGGTTTTTTTGGTTTAATAAAAAAAAAAATCTTTTAGTACTTTACTTTTTCTCAGAATTATACATATAAGTACCAAAAAACGTATTGTTAAGTTACCGGTATCGAAAACCAGGTATCGTTAAAGTAGTAATATTGAAAAATATTTAACAGTACCCAGCACTACTTCTAACAGTTTCTATTGTTCTTGGTAGAATTTCACAGCGTTTGAAGAGGATCTGCTGGTTGGCTCTTCCAAACATCTTGTAGAATCAGCAACAGGCTGATTCCGATCTTTCCATTTCTTCAAGTTATCCCAGAAACACTTAATGTAAAGTTGGTATATGTGTGCGGACCACGCCACCACTCCCAGAACTCCTTGTTCTTCTTTATGTAGTGGATCAGGGGTAGTCAATTAGAGATGCCTTCTTGCCTGTACACAGCAGCAGCATCTCTTCCTGGAGCTGTGCAGGAGAGGCCGTGATGTAGGGGTCGTGTTCTGTGTGAACTCTACCAAAGGGTTGCTGCGGGTGCACAACTCGCTCCCCCTGTACTGAGCTCCGAACCTCACATGATGCAGTCCTGTTCAGGAGGAGGACGCATGCCAGATGCTGAGTGAGCAGCGAACCCGCGGTATCGCCTCGGTAGCGCTCCCGCGCGTCCCTGGACACGCCCCCTCCCCCTGGACCGAGGACCAGTTCCTGGATTTGCTGCATGCTTCGGACAGAACTGGCTCTGGGTCCGGATCCGGGCTGCAGTCCTCCTGTTGATGACCTCTGTTGTCGATGGTTCTTACAGGTGGCTGTATGTTTGGGGTCATTGTCTTGCTGCAGAAAAAAACTTGAGGCCAATCAGACGCCTCTGTGATGGTCAAATACTGTTTGTTTGCATTGTTTTCTTTATTTAGTTTGCAGAGAGCCTTGCTGTTGCCTGCAGACTTGTATTATTATACTGCTCTACAACATTTCAGCAAACAAACTTAATACAGATAAATATTTCAAATGTTGACTCATCAGTCCAGAACACCGGCTGCCTTATTTCGGCACCCCAGTTCTCATGTTTTCATGCATAGTTAAGGGTTTTGACCTTGTTTCCAAGATGGAGGGTTGACTTTTTGGCAGCTGTTTCATGAAGAGAACTTCTGACCAGACTTCTCCTGACAGTAGACCTGTGGACTTGGGTCCTGCAGGTTTCTGACAGTTCTCAGGCCGATGATTCTGCTGGACATCCTTCTATTTCAAAGGGAAGCAAGAGCAATGTGTCTTTTATCTTCTGCACAAAGTTTTTTGGCCGACTACAAGTATGACCCTTAAGATTGATCGTTACTCTGTTCTCCTTCAGAAGAGTTTGAACAGCATCATGCTGCCTTAAAATCTTTGAAACGTTATGGATGTTGTTTAACTACTGTATGCCAGTCTTTTCTTTGTCTCTGACCCATGCATGAAACCATCTTAATAACTTTACCTTGGTTAAATTTGCCAAGTCCTACAGCTGTTTTTGTTTCAACGGATGACTGTTTACGTAAATAAATGATCATTAGCATCTACTTGGTGGAGTTATTATTGGTAGACCAGTCCAGAACTTATTCTTACTTTACAGCATTTGTTTACGCCTTCCTAAAACTCTCTCACCATGCTGTACTTGTTTTTTATTGTTAATAAATTGTATTAAACTCATAAAACTTATTGTCTGCGGTGTTTCAACTGCAGCTATGCAATTAGTATTCACTGGGTCCCCAAAAAGCATTGTACACTCATGCATAGGACAGAAGCTCATCCATATGCACATTTTATATCATTTGGCTGACAACGCTGCCGCATTAATTCAGAAATTACCCTGTTGAACAACATTGTCGCCTGTCTCTTTTCAGCTTTTCTTACCAAAAAGTGAAATAAAATGGAAAATAAATGAATGCAGTGCGATAAATCCTCTCAGCCAGGTTCGTTCAGCTACACCATAGAGATCCATGACCTGCTTCAGTAACCACAGGCCTTAACAAATCAACCAGGATTGAACTATGAAGGATTATAACTTAGAGGTGTATTTGTTGCCGAGCTTCCCCATTTACACCACTTTATCTGCTACGTGGAGTGTCTGGAACTTCGTGCTGTCACAGACTGAGCGAGCAACTTCAACACAGTCACCTCAAATCAAGGTTAGGCAGTCTGACACCATCAATAATCTCTCTGTAAATACGTTTTTTGTTAATCCATAGAGAGGAGGGAATCATAGATAAAGATGGACCAGTGTGAGTATTTATCTTCTTTCAGAGATTCTTCGTTCTGGCTTGGACTGGAGCATAAACCACTGAGTCCTCTCTATGTATGTGTATATGTGTGTTGTAATTTCACCCATGATTAATCTCATCAAAATCTTATTGGTTGAAAACTGTTGTGAGGTAATCCTATTCTGTTTTGCAAAAACATCATATTTTTGATAGTTAGAAGAACACTAATAGTTATAGAACAAAATAAGAGGTTGAAGCAAAAAATGCAAAAAAAAAAAAAGAAGCAAAAAACCATTCTTTATATATTTGTATTTTTTAAATGAAAGGATCGGTGGTTTTAGAGTGGGATCAGAATGTGATCTGTTTATGTGCATTTAGTCTGTGTCTCTGTTTTGTGTCCATGTAGTCGCTACGGAACCCCAGATGAGCTGAAGCAGCTGATTGATGTGGCTCATTCAATGGGCATTGTGGTGCTGCTGGACGTGGTTCACAGCCATGCCTCCAAGAACACGGAGGACGGCCTGAATCGCTTCGACGGCTCTGACTCGTGCTTCTTCCACTCACCTCCCAGAGGGGAGCACCTTATGTGGGACAGCCGCCTCTTCAACTACTCCAGGTAAGCTTCATCTCACTCTGCTGTTAGCGGCGTAGCTCATTTTCATATTTATTTTATTTTCTAGTCCATTTTAATATACTGTCTACATGTGTATCTATTTGGCTGCAAACTGGAGGAGGGAGGTTTGGAGGGAAGGTTCTGACTTTTGGTTGTGCCTATTCCCTAACTGGAGTTCAGATTACCCGGCCGTTTTGGAGTCTTGGGATGAGGTCCTAGATGGGGTGCCATCTGGAGATTGGTTGATTTTCTAGGGGACGTCAATGCCCATGTGATCAGCGATGATGTTACTTGGAGGGGTGTGATTGGGAGGAATATGCTCCCTGATTTGTACCTGAGCTGTGTTTTTGTTCTTGGACTTCTGTGTTACCACCATGTTTTAAAGGGACGTGAGGGAGCTTTGAAAAACAAACCTCATGAGCGCCGCGCCTGGCACTGCGAATAACTGCAGCCTTTAGCGGGACCGTGCACAAACTTCTCACTAGTTCATAAGGGTTCAACCAAAGGCAGCTGGAGACATGATTCCATAAATAAAAATACATTTTATTAATACAAAAGGAAATATAGTAAAACAATGCCCCGCGACGCACACACACACGATCAGACTGAGGGAGCCAATCTAACAGAGCTAATCTCGCTAGCCGCTATGTTCCAGCTTCCACTGCTGCCTGTATGCTAAAAGCTTTAATCAACCGGTGTTCTCGGACACCCGGAGGAGAATTTGAGAAATCTAGCGTGATAGAATCATGCCCCGCCGCATATATCACCCTAGATTTCTCAAATTCACATCACGGAGTGGAGCTCCGTAGCACCCGGAGGTCCGTGCGCAGCAGAGCCGCCTTAAATGCACTGTAAGCGGACTGAGGTCCAGGAAACAGTCGGGGATTTGCGGCCTACAGTGCCGAGACCATAAACATCGACAGATTGCTGTGCGGTCGCCTATAACAGCACCTTTAGCTCTGTGAAACCCTTATAATCCATCAGAGAGGTTTTCAGCTCCATAAACGCTGCCAAATAACACCAGTTTTATGAGAAAAACCACTGGTTTAGATAAGGAAGTCCGCCATTGACTAGCAGTGTTGCCACAGTTACTTTGAAAAAGTAATCCGACTACTGATTACTGATTACTCCCTTAAAAAGTAACTTAGTTACTTTACAGACTACTTGACTTTAAAAGTAACTAAGTTAGATTACTAGTTACTTTTTTAGTTACTTTATTAGTGACATTCAGCTGCCGATGACTCCTCCCCTGCCTCGACATTAAAATAACCTCCAGTTTGACTAAAACACAGAAGTGAATTTTAACAGCAAGTCAACAAAATGGATCTCCTGATATTAAAGTTGAACTTCCAAACTATTTCCTGAAAAAAATACTTGGTTTTATGAAATATAAATAAAGAGTCTTTCTTGACCTGACATTTAACACTTTTATGGCAAAACTACCTTTTATAAAATAACTTATTTATTACTGTAACTATTAAATTACTTTTAACATGTTTTATTAACATCAGAACATTTGAATGAACATTAGAACAAACCTTAATGTTCTCATCTTTATCTGACACTAACTCTAAATCCTGACTGATTTATTCCAGATAGAAAATGATCATCTCTCTCCTCCATAGTTTCTGTTTGTGTTGCTGCAGCTGGTTTTTACAGGATTTACCTGAAATCCAGGTCAACCCTAACCCTACCTGACCCCCTTTTTCTAAATATACTTTTTGGAAAAAATTTTGTTTGACAACTAAATCTCATCTTTTAGAAAGATTTATTTAATTATTTTAACAAATAAAAAAAATTGAATTTAAAGTAAAGTAAAATTCACAACTATGACTAAAATTAATAATCTAGCTCCTGTCATCAGCTGTTCTTTAGACTCACCTGTTAGTTCCTTAAAACCGGAGGGTTTTAGGACCATGAGGAGCTAACATCAGCTCGTGTTGCTGCTTTGTTTACGGACTGCTGCGTTTGTCTAAGGATGCATCAAAACGTCTCTTTAGTTGCTGGTGAAGGTTCTCAGTCATCCAGGTCATGATGATGTAGCGTGATCAATATACGCTTTGACCTCTGATCTCTGACCTACGTGATCATCTAAAATAATAATCCATCTTCTTCCCAATAACACGGATTATAATGACTCTTTTATTATGTTTTAACCTGAATCAACATTCCTCCAAGGTCACGGTCGTATCGGAAGAATTCACCGGACTTTAATAATAATAATAATAAAGACTTTAGGTGTCTCCTCCTAAAAATGACACTTTAATCTGTTACAGAAATGTCTTAAATGATTAATGCACTTTCTCTTACAGCATTGTGAATGTTTGATCCAGCTTCAGTATTATTGATACTTTGCTAAAAGGTTAAATCAGTATTACTACTTATTTCTACTTTGCTAAAGATAAATAAGTAGTCTGTTTCCACCTCACACAGGAGGTGACGTCTGCCTTTAGAGCCTGAGTCACGTGTCTTGTTAGAGTCCCCTGATTGGTCCACGTACACTGACAGCTCTCAGCTGACTGCCTCTCAGAGAAGAACTCAGTTCTTCTCTCGCCTCAGAGAAGACAACACTTCCCACGGTCAACTCGCTACACCGTGGGTTATCGATGCCGACTGCCACCGGTAACGGGTCCAGCCCCGTTGCAGTCGAAGAAGCTGCTTACCCCTGAGAGCAGGCACCATCAGCTGCCTCTCTAATCCAACCAGAATGGGTAAGGCAGCCCGCTACCAGCTCACGAGCCATGGGTTCCACTAACTTGTATCCACGGACGCCTCCGCTTGCCCAGGCGGGTTCCAACACACCTGTCAGGCCCAGATC
>SSNR01000046.1:3241712-3298863 GCA_006937965.1 Callopanchax toddi | reverse complement strand
TCACCTGCCCGATCAGGTAAGTCCCCCGACGCCCCACATTGTACCAGTTCTTCCCCCAGAGGAACAGGTTAAGGCTTCTCTGTCATCGACAGAGTCCACTGACCTTCGCTGCAGTCCAGCTGCAGCTCCAACCAGACCTCAGTCCACCCATTCGGGTGTGACACCTTCACACACACCCCTGGTGAGCCCCCGTCAGGGACCTCTACCAAACAGTCAACCGACATCACATAGGTCGTCCCGCCCAAGAGCACGACTCTCCGGTCCGACAACCTTCTTGATGTTGGCGGTGTGTGTGTTTATCACTTGTACTGCTACCACATCTTCTTCTAGAAACCTGTTTGACCCAGGTCCGACCTCGGGGATCGCCCTCAAGGAACGGCCTGGCATGTTGATGACTAACTACCGCCTCTTGACCCAAAAGGTGTTTGTTAAGTTTGACCCAGACGTCGCCTGCCGCAAAAAGCTGGAAGGTCGACCTGGAGAACTATCAGCTGCTGGGGAGAATTGGACTCAAACCATGATGTGGCACTCTCAGGCCGACATCACTCATATCCTCCACCAGTTACAGAAGTTCACGGTCACAACTTCAGAACTCTCAGGGTCTAACCGCAGGGTGAAACGGTTCTTAGCGGAACTCCTTTCAGCCGCTGGTGCGGTAGGTTCACTTTTCAGTATGGGTTTCTCAGCAGTCAACTCCATCAACTTAGCTGCGGTTCAGCGCCATGTCAANACAGAATAATGACACAAGTTTGATTGGCCCAGGTCTGGCCCAGACACTGTAAGATGACTCTCATAGTTTATATTGGCCCTGTACTGGCCCACACTCGGTGAGCCAGTACAGGTGCATGTTGGCTGGGAGCTGGCTGGGCCCTCGGCCCAATAATGGCCCACTTACAGAATAATGACACAAGTTTGATTGGCCCAGGTCTGGCCCAGACACTGTAAGATGACTCTCATAGTTTATATTGGCCCTGTACTGGCCCACACTCGGTGAGCCAGTACAGGTGCATGTTGGCTGGGAGCTGGCTGGGCCCTCGGCCCAATAATGGCCCATACACTTCAATTTGAGCTGGCTGAGTGTCCCCTGGTCAGCATTGGCCCACACACTGTGAAACTAAGACAATATAATGCTAAATGACCAAAAAAGATACTGCAAATATTCAAGTTTGTATGAAAGTGTTTGTATTTAACAAATAATAAATACAATACAAGCAAATTAAATGTATTGACCTCAACACATGAGAACACTAACAACAAACACTAGAACAAAAGATAACTACATATGTGCTAGTCAAACACACATAAAGAGAGTGAGCTTAAGAGGCAGTTTCTTTAGCAAAGAACCTTCTCTTTCTCCCTTCCTCACGATCCGCTGCAAGCTGGAGCCACCGTTTGATTATTCTCTCCACCTCTGCTTCAGCAGCCACATCAACCACTGGGTTTCTTCGTACTGCACCTATGGATATAGGAAATGGATATATAACTACATGAAACATTTGTGGTATTTACAAGTATACAGTATAGCATTAAGAATAAGGATGGATCGGGATCCAATCTGGACTTAATCCATGGATCGGAAATGTCCGATCCAACCTGGAGAAATTTCTGATCCAGAACGTAAGCTCCTGGGCTAGGTGACACGTCTGTGCCCCACTGAGACACATAGATGACACACCTCCTTTCAGAACCCCACTGCAGTTTGCAAGTAGCAGCTAGCAGGTTAGCACTGAGCAGTGGTGAACTTTTTCCACACATGTCCGCAGTGTGGAAATATTTAATGGTTGAAACGTTGCAAAGCAATACGGCAACCTGCAATGTTTGCAAAGCCGCTGTTCCAAAACGAGGAAACTCGGTTCAGTGACCTCCGACGTAATCCCAGCTGTCACAGTTAGTCTACTTCTTGGTGCTTTATTACTAAACAGACCTGTTGGTCAAAGTCTGACCTAAACAAAGAAAATAGGTCAAAATAAAAAAGAAAATCACTTCACTTCCTCCTCTCGTAGTGATGTGACGTTCATGAACGAGTCAAATTTTTTGAACAGCTTTTCACTGTGAGCTAGGAGAACCCAGTCCTTGTAAACAATGGTTCATTTTTTGTATTAACTGTGAGGTTTGAGGTCAGGAGGTAATATTCAATGACCCCCAAGTTGCTGGCTGAAACAGAACAGCTCTATTTAAAACATCAATGAGCAGAGCAACATGAACCCATCAGTTCTATCTGGGAAGCTAATTAGCAATGAACACATAGGTATCACAACAAAGTGTCCCCAAACATAGTTCCACATGACATTTCTTTTTCAAAATATTGCAAAAAATTAGGGATGCTCCGATTGATCGGCCACAATCAAAATCGGACAATATTTGTGAAAAAAAATGTGATCGTAAATTCCAATGTTCTTCTCTCCACGACGATCATACCAGCCAATCAATAGCTCCTAAATGAATAAATATTTAAAAAAACATTTCTATAAGGATTGGAAATATGTATCTATAAATAATATATTTCTAAATGGATGATGTCTACATGGTGCCTTCAAGTTTTTGTATTGTTATCTTGGAAAAAGTCAGTAAAAACCTGTTTTTGTCCAAATGAAGGTGATAAATAGTTCTTTTTTTTTTTTTTTACAGATCAAGTAGCCATTAGCCCTCATCATTACTACAGTGTATGTGATCGGAGCATCCCTACAAAAAATCATTAAAGAGTCAGGTTTTTTTTTAATGGCTCTTTCAGGTGAATGGATCCACAATGAATAGCTCCTTTCAATGTGCCATAAATCCCCCACCTCCAGGTTTTTGTCATATTAAATTAGTATCGAAGTATCAAATAAGATAAACTGAATCATTATCATGGAAAGACACAAATTAAATGGTGTGTGTTAAAATATATGTTAGCTGAGAGATGGTTGAGCAAAAATCATGACCTTACCAGGTTCTGACTGCTGGAGGCTCCACCTGTAGATCTGGCCACCAGGAAATGCTACAGGAGAATTTATAGCGTTAGCATGACATTTTAGGGAAATGTGACATGAAATCTGTAAAAAGTATATGTATGTAATATACTCACCAGACATTTCATTTACTGGCTCCCAACTGCTGCTGGTCAGCTTGGTGTAAGTTGGTGTGGGGTTAGGAATTTGAGGGACCATGGGGGGGTGGGTGGAACAAGCCTCTCGGAGGGTGGTGATGGCCGGTCTTCCTCTGAGTCTACCCTTCTAGACCTCCCGGGGGGCCAAGTCGGACACTCCTTCTATTTTCAGACAGAGTTTAAAATGTTTTAAAATGTATATTGGATTGAACTGACACTTGTAAATGTGGTTTGCTACAGAATATTTATTAATCAGAGCTTGTNTGTAGCGTGATCAATATACGCTTTGACCTCTGATCTCTGACCTACGTGATCATCTAAAATAATAATCCATCTTCTTCCCAATAACACGGATTATAATGACTCTTTTATTATGTTTTAACCTGAATCAACATTCCTCCAAGGTCACGGTCGTATCGGAAGAATTCACCGGACTTTAATAATAATAATAATAAAGACTTTAGGTGTCTCCTCCTAAAAATGACACTTTAATCTGTTACAGAAATGTCTTAAATGATTAATGCACTTTCTCTTACAGCATTGTGAATGTTTGATCCAGCTTCAGTATTATTGATACTTTGCTAAAAGGTTAAATCAGTATTACTACTTATTTCTACTTTGCTAAAGATAAATAAGTAGTCTGTTTCCACCTCACACAGGAGGTGACGTCTGCCTTTAGAGCCTGAGTCACGTGTCTTGTTAGAGTCCCCTGATTGGTCCACGTACACTGACAGCTCTCAGCTGACTGCCTCTCAGAGAAGAACTCAGTTCTTCTCTCGCCTCAGAGAAGACAACACTTCCCACGGTCAACTCGCTACACCGTGGGTTATCGATGCCGACTGCCACCGGTAACGGGTCCAGCCCCGTTGCAGTCGAAGAAGCTGCTTACCCCTGAGAGCAGGCACCATCAGCTGCCTCTCTAATCCAACCAGAATGGGTAAGGCAGCCCGCTACCAGCTCACGAGCCATGGGTTCCACTAACTTGTATCCACGGACGCCTCCGCTTGCCCAGGCGGGTTCCAACACACCTGTCAGGCCCAGATCGACCGAGAGGGAGCTCCGCTTTCTCGTCGACCTCCATCTGCCGGAAACGATCCAGGAACAAGGTCCAGTAATCCTCCATGAACTGGTAAAGCAGGCTACTTGATAAAGCTAACCCTATAACACTAGGTCGCTCATCAACGTAACCTCTCCACCTTATCCCTGATAACTAAACCCTTGAGCTAACTCCTTAGTCTTAATATCACATGAGACTCAAGTTCTAAACTCAGAAGATCAATTTAATAACATCTATCACTTAGTGAATGCTATCAACTTGCTACCTCGAATGCTAATCTGTTTACAAATGTTCGTCAGCTTTTATAATAAATATTGAATATATTTATTCCTGACTCAGCTTCCATTCGTCAAATAACAGGTACATAATTACTCACTGCGATTAAACAGGACCTAGAATTCCCTGCTTTTATCACAACAGCTGTTCAAACCCAGGTTTCCGGAGCACACAGACTCCCGTTTAATTCCTCGGTGGCCGTACGTGAACTAGTAGAAGGTGAGTAATAAACGTAGCGTTTATATACACTATATGTGGCAAAACGACCACTTATTACCACTACAATGATAATCCAAAAAAGGGCTGGCGCTGCTTCAGTCCAGCTGTTTGGAGCTACGGCTACATTCAGGCTGCTAATGCTAGTCTGCTCGGCTGTCAGACAGACAGTCAGCTGTTCCTGTTCGTCGGTTCTCCGTTTGTTCTCAGTCTCACACTCCTTAACAAAGTCTAGACCCCGAAGATAAAACAAAGCTGTTGTATCAGAGGAGTTTACAAAAATAATGCCCGGATATTCAGGTAAATACTAAGGTATCACAGGTCAACCCACATAGCAAAAATTGTCCGGCCCATCTCTGGGCCACACCCTTGCCCAAGAAGTGGCCCAGTGTTGGCTGGGCCCTCGGCCCAATAATGGCCCACTCACAGAATAATGACACAAGTTTGATTTGGCCCAGGTCTGGCCCAGACACTGTAAGATGACTCTCATAGTTTATATTGGCCCTGTACTGGCCCACACTCGGTGAGCCAGTACAGGTGCATGTTGGCTGGGAGCTGGCTGGGCCCTCGGCCCAATAATGGCCCACTTACAGAATAATGACACAAGTTTGATTGGCCCAGGTCTGGCCCAGACACTGTAAGATGACTCTCATAGTTTATATTGGCCCTGTACTGGCCCACACTCGGTGAGCCAGTACAGGTGCATGTTGGCTGGGAGCTGGCTGGGCCCTCGGCCCAATAATGGCCCATACACTTCAATTTGAGCTGGCTGAGTGTCCCCTGGTCAGCATTGGCCCACACACTGTGAAACTAAGACAATATAATGCTAAATGACCAAAAAAGATACTGCAAATATTCAAGTTTGTATGAAAGTGTTTGTATTTAACAAATAATAAATACAATACAAGCAAATTAAATGTATTGACCTCAACACATGAGAACACTAACAACAAACACTAGAACAAAAGATAACTACATATGTGCTAGTCAAACACACATAAAGAGAGTGAGCTTAAGAGGCAGTTTCTTTAGCAAAGAACCTTCTCTTTCTCCCTTCCTCACGATCCGCTGCAAGCTGGAGCCACCGTTTGATTATTCTCTCCACCTCTGCTTCAGCAGCCACATCAACCACTGGGTTTCTTCGTACTGCACCTATGGATATAGGAAATGGATATATAACTACATGAAACATTTGTGGTATTTACAAGTATACAGTATAGCATTAAGAATAAGGATGGATCGGGATCCAATCTGGACTTAATCCATGGATCGGAAATGTCCGATCCAACCTGGAGAAATTTCTGATCCAGAACGTAAGCTCCTGGGCTAGGTGACACGTCTGTGCCCCACTGAGACACATAGATGACACACCTCCTTTCAGAACCCCACTGCAGTTTGCAAGTAGCAGCTAGCAGGTTAGCACTGAGCAGTGGTGAACTTTTTCCACACATGTCCGCAGTGTGGAAATATTTAATGGTTGAAACGTTGCAAAGCAATACGGCAACCTGCAATGTTTGCAAAGCCGCTGTTCCAAAACGAGGAAACTCGGTTCAGTGACCTCCGACGTAATCCCAGCTGTCACAGTTAGTCTACTTCTTGGTGCTTTATTACTAAACAGACCTGTTGGTCAAAGTCTGACCTAAACAAAGAAAACAGGTCAAAATAAAAAGGAAAATCACTTCACTTCCTCCTCTCGTAGTGATGTGACGTTCATGAACGAGTCAAATTTTTTGAACAGCTTTTCACTGTGAGCTAGGAGAACCCAGTCCTTGTAAACAATGGTTCATTTTTTGTATTAACTGTGAGGTTTGAGGTCAGGAGGTAATATTCAATGACCCCCAAGTTGCTGGCTGAAACAGAACAGCTCTATTTAAAACATCAATGAGCAGAGCAACATGAACCCATCAGTTCTATCTGGGAAGCTAATTAGCAATGAACACATAGGTATCACAACAAAGTGTCCCCAAACATAGTTCCACATGACATTTCTTTTTCAAAATATTGCAAAAAATTAGGGATGCTCCGATTGATCGGCCACGATCAAAATCGGACAATATTTGTGAAAAAAAATGTGATCGTAAATTCCAATGTTCTTCTCTCCACGACGATCATACCAGCCAATCAATAGCTCCTAAATGAATAAATATTTAAAAAAACATTTCTATAAGGATTGGAAATATGTATCTATAAATAATATATTTCTAAATGCATGATGTCTACATGGTGCCTTCAAGTTTTTGTATTGTTATCTTGGAAAAAGTCAGTAAAAACCTGTTTTTGTCCAAATGAAGGTGATAAATAGTTCTTTTTTTTTTTTTTACAGATCAAGTAGCCATTAGCCCTCATCATTACTACAGTGTATGTGATCGGAGCATCCCTACAAAAAATCATTAAAGAGTCAGGTTTTTTTTTAATGGCTCTTTCAGGTGAATGGATCCACAATGAACAGCTCCTTTCAATGTGCCATAAATCCCCCACCTCCAGGTTTTTGTCATATTAAATTAGTATCGAAGTATCAAATAAGATAAACTGAATCATTATCATGGAAAGACACAAATTAAATGGTGTGTGTTAAAATATATGTTAGCTGAGAGATGGTTGAGCAAAAATCATGACCTTACCAGGTTCTGACTGCTGGAGGCTCCACCTGTAGATCTGGCCACCAGGAAATGCTACAGGAGAATTTATAGCGTTAGCATGACATTTTAGGGAAATGTGACATGAAATCTGTAAAAAGTATATGTATGTAATATACTCACCAGACATTTCATTTACTGGCTCCCAACTGCTGCTGGTCAGCTTGGTGTAAGTTGGTGTGTGGGGTTAGGAATTTGAGGGACCATGGGAGGGTGGGTGGAACAAGCCTCTCGGAGGGTGGTGATGGCCGGTCTTCCTCTGAGTCTACCCTTCTAGACCTCCCGGGGGGCCAAGTCGGACACTCCTTCTATTTTCAGACAGAGTTTAAAATGTTTTAAAATGTATATTGGATTGAAGTGACACTTGTAAATGTGGTTTGCTACAGAATATTTATTAATCAGAGCTTGTAAAGTGAAGAAAAAAGTACTAAAATACTTTTTACACTCAAGTGGCCTTTCGCAACATGTCTCTGTCTCTGATTGAAGATCTGAGGTCATCTCTGCCTCTTTTGTGACCCTCTTCATAGCTCTCTGTAGGATAAAGATGCACTACACATTAGTGATTATTATTAGGGGTACTAGCAAAGAGGTAACGACTAGGGGTGTAACAATATCCAAATCCCACAATATAATATTGTCAAGGTATGAACCTCACAATACAATATTGATTGCAATATTGTGGGGAGGCTCATGATATTGTGGCTATGCTCACAATAAGCCTCAACATAAAATGCTTGACAGTTCATTGGTACAGTTGTCATTAACTTTACCATTATGACATTTTGAACAGCCTGAAAAGCCATTCCAAAAGTTCAAAATTCAAGTAACAACTCAACATATAAAGAAAAGGCAAAACAGCTGATTTAATAAATAAAAGTAATCAGGAAATACAAAACTGCCTCGTGAGTCGTCATTAAGTCATAAATAAAAATACCTAGGCATCACCAAACAGGAAAATAATTAGAAGGTAAGCCTCTAGTTTCTAGAGTTAAAATAGAACAGAAAAGCCCTTTATTGTCCCTCAGTGGGGAAATTCAGGTGCACCAGCAGCAAGTTACAGGCAAGTAGAGAAAAAACAAAGTCACACAGAACAAAATAGAATGTAAAATAGAAAACCAAAAGCAAAAAGAGTCATGGCACAAAAAATATCTAATAATACTAGCATAAATACTAGTAAAACAATGTACAATCATCAAAAGTCATTACCAGATAATGTCGCAGAACTATCAAACTAAATATGATTACTGTTATGAGGGATGTGAATGAAAAACTGGTTGTGCATAAGAAACTGCAAATATAGCAGGATGTAAACACTTTACTCCAGTTCAGATAAAATCACAGAACTATCAAACTGAACAGGGTTCTTATTATGAGGAATGTGCAATATTTTTGTGCATAAAAAACTGAAAATATAGCAGGGATGTACACACTTAAGCAGTCTGTTGGGAGCAGTGATGGTCTAGTGACTGGTTCTAGTCCAGTTTCAGGTTGTTTTTTTAAAGAAAAATCAACATGCCAACATTTAAGGAGGAAGAGGAGAGATTATTGAGCAGTTAAAATGACCACTGCGGTTTTTACTACTCTCCAGCTGGAACTATACTATGCACCCTTGGTGTCTGTCTGACAAGTTTTTGTTAATATTGCTGCCTTCATCTGGGTAATGATGACTAAAATAAAAATATTTATAAATAATCCGTTCTTTTCTCCTTTACCATTTCTCGACAGACAAATCCAAAATGTTTCCAAAGGCAGCTCGGATTTAAACACCTCTCCACGCTGAGTTAACCGCTGTCGCCTGCACTCTCCATGTTCGTTTTTCTTTGCCGTATGGGCTGCGCATGCGCACACTGGCTGATGACGCGATAGCAAAGGATCATGGTCTATGTATTTTAATTTGCTCTACTCCGGTGGTGCTCTACTCCGGTGGGGCGAACTAAAACGTTTTGTTTTTACCTAAGGACATACATTTCCGTTAACGCGAGGCCAGACTCTGACAGTAGATTTTGATTTATTTCATAGATGTTTTGTCTGTAGTTTAATTCAGGGCTACCGTGCTAGCCATCTGTTATCTATCTGCTAACTATCCGCTAGCTGCTAGCTAACGGATTAGCTGGATAGCTGCTGTTGTTTCAAAATTCAGGAATTGTGTAGTTGTATGTTACATCGATATTTCCTGAAAGCCTATAACATTAGACTCATTAACCACTGACAATTATTATTTTTGGGGCAAAATATCTGTTGTTAAATCCTACTTACCAGAGAGTCAAGTGAAGGTGTGCAGGGTTCGCTTGTCCGTCCTCATACAGTGAGCCGACAGCTGCTGATGCTTGTCCAGTTTTTGCCGCGATGACAGTCAGATTCCCCTCGCTGCACGGACAGTGAGCCGACAGCAGGAGATTTATGCCGGGAACACAAAATCATGAACTTTATTGAGTTCATCTCAGATCTGCTGCTGAACACTTGGTCGCTGTTAACTGTGACTCAACAGGAAGCAGTGTTACGAACAGGAAACTGCGCCTTTTTAAAAAGTTGTTTCATTTATTTTATTTGTAATTTTTTTCACCCAGACCCTGATAAAAAAAATTAAATAGAATAAACACATCTTGCGCTTGCAAACTCAAGTTGCATGCTGTATATATTTTTAAAAAGTGGTTACATTTTTATTGTTTGTCTTTAAATTAAATAATAATTTGCAAAATAATCCCACATCCCTGATTGCAGTAAAAACTGCTAGGCTTTTTGTACATTTATTTTGAGAACCTTAGATTTTAAACATGACTGTTCTAAAAACTGTCAATCAATCAATATCCTGCTTTATCTCCGACACTGAGCCAAAATCAAGCCAACTGTGTTTTTTATAAAACAGGCAGAGGCTCGTACCGTTGCTGTCGGGCCACACACCGCATTACATGTGTCCCCCGCATTGTGTCCACCTTCGGGAATATTGTACTGAACCACAATCGGGCCAAAAACAGAAAGAAAGCATCAGCTCAACTACTGCACATCTGAATTGGGCCAATCAAAAAAACAAGTGGGTCGGCCGACCCAGACTTCAGCCAACAGTGCCAGAGCTCAGCCAGCATCGGCCCAATAATGCTTGCTATGTGGGAATGACTCCTCCTCCAGCTGGAGCGACTCCTCAGCTGTGCACATGTTGAAAACGTGACTCCACCTCATGCTGGGAACGTGACACAACGCCGCTCACAGAGATGCAGGAAGAAAATAAATATTTTAAGGAAACGGACAAAGATAGTAACGCAAAGTAACGCACAGTGGCTCGAAAAAAATAACTTTAATCAGATTACTGGATTGGAAATAGTAACGCGTTAGATTACTCGTTATTGAAAAATGACGTAATTTTAGAGTAACGCGTTACAAAGTAGCGTGTTACTGGCAACACTGTTGACTAGCAACACTACACAAAGGTGCAATACTGCCACCTACTGGATATACATTTATTATTACTTTTTTTAACCCGAGAAGGCGCAGAAGCGTCAGTTGACATCACATCCGTAGGACAGCGTGGGAAATTCGGACCCCGAATTGCAGAACATTTTACAGCTCACAGCCTGTTCAAGATAATGGAATGATACATCGGTGGCCTCATTCTTTTTGATTTAAAATGCTTCATCACTTATTAACCTAAATAAACTGAACATGCCATTATTACTTTTCTTCAAAAGCTCCCTCATGTCCCTTTAAGGTAGTCCATAAGTGCACCTGGTACCAGACCATATTGGGCCAAAAGTCTATGATCAATTTTATAATCCTATCATCAGACCTACGGCCTTATTTCTTGGATGGGGATGGGATGGACAGACCAGGTTAACCCAAACAATTGGTGACACCTCCAGGAGAGCGTTTCATGCGACTCACAGGAGCTGTGGTCAGAAGGTCATCAGTGCCAGTAATGGAAGTCGTCAAGTTGAAGAAGGAGACCTTTGGGGCTTGGCTGTCCCAGAGGACGCTTGAAACAGCTGACAGGTACCATGTGAACAGAAGGACTGGTGTTGGTAGTTGAAGAAGCAAAAACTAGGAAGGAATTAGGAGAGGTCAAGGAGAATGACTTTTGATTGGCCTCGAAAGTGGGTGATTAGGATGTCTCCAGGCCACCCCCCTCTCTGGAGGTTTTCCAGGCATGTCCCACTTGGAAGAGACCCCCAGGAAGACCCAGGACTCACTCGAGATCGAGATCACATCACTCCTATTCTGAGGTCTCTGCACTGGTTACCTGTTAAATGTAGAGTTCATTTTAAAATCCTGACTCTAACTTTCAGGGCCCTACATGGTCAAGCTCCTGTTTATGTTACTGAACTGATAAAGCCGTACGCTCCAACCCGAGTCCTCAGGTCCACAGACCAGAATCTCCTAACAGTTCCAACCCGAGTCTTCAGGTCCACAGACCAGAATCTCCTAACAGTTCCAACCCGAGTCTTCAGGTCCACAGACCAGAATCTCCTAACAGTTCCAAGGACCAGATTTAAAAGTCGAGGTGATCGCTCCTTCCAGTCTGTTGCACCGCGACTTTGGAATGAACTTCCTTTAGTTTGACGCTGTATAGACAGTCTGGACTCCTTTAAAAAGCAGCTGAAGACCCAAATATTTAAAACTGCTTTTAAATAACTCTTTTATGTTCTCTTGTTGTTGTTTAATGATTTTGATTTGTAATGATATTTTGTTTGTTTTATTGATTTTATTTGTTTTATCATGTTTGATTCTGTTTTCTGTGAAGCACTTTGTGATTTTTTTCTGTGAAAGGTGCTATAGAAATAAACTTTACTTACTTACTTACTTACTTACTTACTTACTTACTTACTTACTCGAGGGATTATGTATCATCCCTGGTCTGGGAACAGCTTGGGATCCCTCAGAAGGAACTGGGGAATGTTGTTGGGGAGAAGGATGTCTGGGCTTCGCTCCTGGACCTGTTACCTCTGCAACCCGACTTTGGATAAGTGGGAGAAGATTTTTGTATGGATGAATGGATAAATAAGTGATCATTTACTCAGATTAATGTAAAAAAGCGAGGTATTCTGGGTAGATGCTACCATTTTACATTTTTACAAGTGCTAGTATGGAAACTATTACAACATATAACTAATACATTCAAACAATTTGAAACTGTCAGTCTATCTGGAGCCATTCTAGGGCTAATATGTTCAGAACAAAAGAGCTCTTTTACTGTAGATAATCACTTTACTGTCTGTGTAAGGTACTAAAAGAGCATTATGAATATTTTGTTTCAGAAGAATTTCCCAGACAAGAGGACTGAGTCCTCCCACTGCAGGTGCTTTCAGCTACAAGAAACCAATATTCGGATAATTTTTATAAACTAAACATCAAAATAAGCATTTATCACTAAATCAAAACATTGTAAAGGAATTTTTATGATTAAGGTACTTGTCTCCAGTGAAGGGGGCTACGCTACAGCTTCATTTTGGTGCAGCGGATGTCATCTCTATCACGCAGACAAACAAACACACAATTGTAGCACGTCCAACACACGCACACAACACGCCCAGTGCTGGTGACGCGCGCAGCATCAGCAACAGCTTATCGGGCTGAATCGCTGCCTCACAAGTTCTCACTAATGACGGACAGGTACCGAAACGAGGCATCGTTTCATATCACGTGAGTCGCGGTCAGTCGGTACCACATAATTCGGTCGGTGCCTTAAAAAGTACCGAATTCGGTATCCATCCCTAATGATAATTTGTCACATTTGCAATTATTCATCTTGTGAGCCGACATCTTTAAACTTTTTTGCTCCTACCACAGAAAAAATACAGTTTTGTATCAAATCAGGTATTTATCTCAGTGTCACAAATTAGTGGGATAGTTTGTTTTTTCTCCTTAAATAAAACTGACGCTACATGAAGGAGCTCTTCCTGATGCACTCAGCCAGGTGGATTCCAGAGGCAGTTTATGGCATTAAACCTTTTTGTCCTTCACACACAGAGCCCTAAAGAGCCCGTACTCTGTAGCTGAATTAAAATGCTATCACTTCATTGTACACAATGGTTTTGTTAACGGCAGCTCAGCATTTAACCAGCGCAGTCGGCTTCCTTTAACGTTTCCGTCCACTTTAGAGTCTAGATTTTCATCGTAATTAAGTAGGTTTTTTTTTTCTCTGAGCCTTTAAGCACAATACAAGAAACTGTCCATTGATTGCTGCAATTTCAACTCCTCAATTATGTTCTTGCCGGGGGGGATTAAGAGCAGCAATTTAATGTTACATATTGTATTCAACTCATGGAGGACATTTAAAATCTGCCCTGGCTGCATCAGATGTATAAATGAGCTGTGAGCTCTCGCTGTGGTTCATGATGTAAAATGAAAATGAGCAATATTTAACCAGGTTGATAAATGAGGCCAAATGGGAGCTGACATCCCACTCTGTATATCCTCCCTGGCAGTGCGATACCCAACGATACGTTGAAGGTCAAAAGCCTGATATGATCGCGAAGATGACGCATTCATTCTCTCAACAAAATGCCCACGAAGCCCCGTTAACTGTCAGGCTGACAGACCCGATGTGGAGAATGGGCCGTTAATAGCAAATTTAAGTTCCCAGCGATTCCGACTTTTATCTTCTGCACATGCCCTGGCAGGTGTTGAATTTTAATGCATTATGAATAATGAATTTATTTTAAAGTGTTGGCTAAACTTGATCGTTTTCGTATCCAAGCTAAATGTTTTAAAAAGTGTCAAAAAATAAAGATGAAATCTCCTGACTTGGCAGGCTGTTTTCAATCTCTTCTAATATTAACGGTTCGGTACAACTACTGACTGGAGTTGTTGTGGACTCGGTTTAATTAGGCGTCTCTCTCGCTTCTGTACCCGGAAAATAATCCCAGCACACATTAGGGAGGAACAGACACTGTTGAGTCTATCAAATGCCTTTTTGAACTCGCTTTTAATAAGTGTGTGTGTCACTGTGCAGCAGTTTCCAATACATAATACAATGCTTAGTGTCAGGCATGTGGGCCATAATAAGGGAACAAGGTTCTTCTTTCATTAGTTATTGAGCAGTCTTCATATCACAAGCACTCATTAGACATGGTGCAGACATATGCTGCAACTCAGAGGCATATGAGGAGCCATTTGTAAAAGCCCAAAGGACCACAGCAATGTCATAGCCGGTTCATTTGTCTGCTTTGCCTGTCACAGGATGTTTGGACATGTTGCATGTGTTGAGCTTTCGGTAACTCCCTTTAGAGGGAAATGAACCTCAGAGGCAAACTGTGAACCCGGTGTTGAAACAGATTGGTTTTATTCAAACATCCTTTCCATCAGCGCCAACAGTCCGACCACGATGTTCTTATACGGTAACAAAGGCCCACTGATGGAACTTATCGACCTTTATATGCCTTCTCCCTCGTTGGCGCCTCCTTCTTTCTGTTTTCACAGCTAAAACTTCATCAGAAGACACCTTGTTTTTCTTGCACTATGTGTTCCCCTTCAGCTTTTCCTCATAAAACATTCAGCGCCGTCCTGAGAGAATGCAGTTTAGATAGATTCCTGCCATCCAATTTGTTAACTTTGCATTGCCTCTGACTCAATATGAGCGGCAGTATGAGCGTCTGGCTTGGCAAACACAGATTCCAGGCGGGAGAAAGGCTGGAATTAGTTTTGTAGTTGCTGAATACTAAGTTAATAGAAGGACTGGGCTGCATTGTGACTAGCGTAAGCACCACCTAAATAACAAAAAAAATATATAGCTGTTGGAACTTAGATGTGGTTAGTTAGGAGATCATTTTGAAAAATATTTCAAATTTTATAATTTTTTGCCTAAAAATCATACCAATACTTTGAAACAAAGGCACATTTTGTATCCAGTACTAGACATTTTAATACGTAGAGATGTGTTCCTGTTTCTGAATGACATGTAGAAAATAGCTCTTCTCATGGTTCATTGTGTGAATATTGTCCATTTTTTATTTTATTTTAAAGAATTAAATAATAAATAAAATAAAATAAATAATTTATAGAACAAATGGTTAGTTTGCACAGAAAAAACATGAAGACAGTTTGTTTTTTTGCAGCCGTTTTTGTGTTTTATTCATGTGGAAATGGAAGTTATTAAATAGTGTCAATAACCAGTAGTTCTGTTATAATTTGTTACTTCAAAAATCACGTTTTTAATTTCTTGCAGAGATGACGAATAAATCCTCCACTTGTTTTAAATTACTTATAAGTAGTGGTGGGACTCAATAAAAACATTAATTGAATTAATTACAGACTTTGTAATTAATTAATTAATCGCTATTAATTTAATTTTAAATTAAGAAGAAAATTTGCCCTGAAAAGCAATGTTTTTATTTAAAATAATTTTAGTGGGGACAGAATGAAGTAATAGACCTGAACTTTAATATTATAAACTCAAGCTCCTTTAATTCCTGAAAAACATGCATTAAAATTGCATTTTAGTTCAAAACAGTAGAAAAACAATAAAATATCCCTGTCTAAAATTTGACAGACCTCAAAGTCCAGTACTTTATTATTTTCATTTTTCATTTTCAGTACATTTTCAGAAGGGTATTGTTTTAAAATAATGAACCTATACCTCGACCGGCTGGATCCACCGCAGCCTCTGAAGTCACACACAAGCTGCATCAAGGTCTGATCTGTGCGTCGGGGTAGCAGGAAATCACACTTGTTCCCCTTTGCTTCTAATAGAAACTGCGATTAATTAATTATATTTTTTTAACGCATTATTTTTTCCTAATTAATTAATCGAAATTAACAAGTCCCACCCCTACTTATAAGTGATGCTATTGGGATCTAATAGATCTGGTGATTTTCTTTCTTTATTTGTCACATCCATAACTTTCAAACTTTTAAAATTTTGTTTTCAGCAAGAAAAATGACAGCAAAAACCAGAAGTCAGATAAAAACACCCAGGAGGCTAAAGGTCATGAACATTAAAGGAGAAGGAATCTTACAAATCCTGCAGTCCTCCGTGGGTGGAGTCCTCCTAAAGGGGGACTACAGTAGTGTCTGTAACTAGGATTTCATGATCTTCTTTTTTAATAGATTTGTCCTAAAATGGAACAAATAAATGAGTCATTTGATTATTCAAATGAGATATTTATATTCAGAATATACAGCAAAGTGACCAAAAACATAGCCTTTCTGTGCCAAATTTAAAAAAATCCACACACAAAAATCCACTAACACAGAAAAACAAACTCAGTACTTAAAGAATTCACAAGTAACACATGTTTTTATTTAAGTTATTACCCAAGATGCCTTTAGACTGTTTGGAACACTGACATCAAAAATACTGCAATGAGTATTTTAAAAAATTGACTCCCAGAACTAAAATACACCTAAAATTTATATTAGAACAATAGTCTTTGTAAGATATTATAAGTTATGTACAATAAGAGTGTATAAATGTGTTACAGTCAGATCCACCATTTGTTTCAGCTCATTTAACCCAAATATTCACACACATTAGGTTTTCTAGAATTCCAACCTGTACAAAGACCTTTAGGTGGGTTCAAACTGGTTAATATTGTTTTATTACAAAATATTTAAATTCACTGAAGTAACGTTTGTTGCATTTCATCTACTGTTCATGATCCAGAACTAAAAAAAATTGATTAAGATGAAAATTCAAGTTGTAGAACACATGTATGAAAGTAACAGTGAATTTAACGAGGTACAAAGAAGATTCCAGTCACTTTAAAACCAGTGTTTGTACTGGTCTGTTAGAAGTCCAGGTTACCTGAAATTTGTCCTGTTCTGCTCAGTCACAGTTAACGAGTTGCACCAGACACTCGTTTGCTCTTAATGAGCAGAAACAAACTTGTGGATACCTGCTTTATCCATTTGAAGCCATTTCTGTCAAAGTCGTCAAAGTCACCTTGACACGGTGGCGTCTGAGTGAGTGGAGCCTACAGTTCTCTGTGGGGGGGGGGGTGCTGGCAACCGGAGAAGCTTAGCCTTTTTGCAGATCAGTGCTTTGAGTGGCGAGTACTGAGTGTTCTGAGGAGCTTGATGTGGGCTTTTTCTATAATCCCCCACATCTCTCAGGATCATTTGCATCCATTTTTCATCAATCTTTGTGTGAATTCTTAAGATATGAAAAACAGGCCCAGGGCCAACCTTTTGAAAATACTTTTTTTTTTACAAACTCTTCTTCATGTCCTCCTGCTGAGAGATCAGCCGTTTTACGACCAAGTCACAATATTTTCCTCGTTGACGAAACTATTCAATATGAGTGATTTTATTCAATTCAGATATCAGTGAGGTTTACTTTAGTCACTTTGTTGATGTTTCTGTGAAGGTTTTTGTTCGTTCTGTGTATTAATAGACACAAAAATAGCTTAATGAGTTCAGCATTGCTACACTGATGGTTGTTTTACCCTTCGACAGCTTAAACTAGGTAGAATCAAGTAGTTCAGGTTAGTTGTTGTATAATATAGTTGTCAGGTTATGGTTAATCCCTGTCCTCCATACTCTAAACTTCAAGTTGATAAAAATTTAAAGATCCCATATAGGCTTGGGCGGTATCCAAATTTTGATACCATCAAATTTCCTCCACATTTTCCCGCAGTGGGACCGTGATTCAGCTCGAGTGTTTTCGGTCATGGCTCCCGCCATGAGCACTTACAGCTGATTTTCGGTTCGAATGGCAACTCTTGTTGACTGAAGCATTGTAAGCTCGTGAACACACCCGCGGCCGTATGAGGTCACGCCGCAACAAGAAAGTGCTGATTATACCGAGCCGCTCGGATAGCGGGCTGCGCAAGCGCACCAGACCAAAGTTACCGTCAGCTCACCGGCAGTCCAACGCTGACCGTGCATTTTATTAATGACTGTATTGAAACGGATACTGTTGCTATTTTTAAACACCAGGTGTATACGGTATTATCACAATACCACCCAAGCCTAGTCCCTTATTATGCAAAATTCACTTTAAGATCAAGACGGTCATATCAGTCCCAAAGACTGTGTCTGAGATCCAAAAGTGTTAAAATGTTTTCACTTCCTGATTCTCATTTTTTAGAAATGTGTTTTGAGCTAATGCTAAAACAGGTGGTTTCTAAATCTTTCCCCTGCTGATGTCAAGAAGGGAAAAGACCACTCCTCTAGAGGACAGAGCCAATCACGAGCACCTTTGTCTACCTGAGCCCACCCCCACCCTTTAAAAACCACGGGAGCGCTCATCCTCACAAACGTTAGCAAACAGTCACGGTGAAGCTACGAGCAAAGCACAGCAGTTGCTTCGTAGTTGGTTGATCAACGAGCACAAAAGTCTTTTTTTCACTCCTTTCATCTGAGACCCTGAAGACTCACCGACGTCTCGTGAACGTGCAAAGAAGAAAGATGGGCGGGGCTTAGAGAAGCTCAGCTCCCCAACTGCCCCGCCCATTTAAAAGTAAAGTTTAGCTTCAGGAGGTTGGATGAGGGGGTGGAAGAACAACAGCTGACCTTAAACTAAGAGCTAATTTGACCAATGCAGAGCTTTTACATGTTATTGAGATGTAAAAGAAATGATTCAGAGTGGGTGGATAGAAAGAACAGAATATGGGACCTTTAAACAATTTTTTGTTTGTAATCTCTCTTTAGCTCTTCAGGGTTACTCTGTTCATTTAAAATTTTCTTTAAATGAATGAAACTACATCTGTAGAAAGACAAAAACCAAAGTCCTTTTATTGAGAAGTCACATTTTTACACCCTTAGGACTATAGTTAAAGCGGCACTCTGGAGCATTTTTTCTCTGTATCAAAGTTTTCTAAATGTTTTAAATGATATTTCAGGTCTAAACTATGATCTATGGGTTGAGTTCCACAACATCTGTCATTCTGATGAAGACCCTCCTTCCTCCTAGAGACCCCTTTCCATTATTTCTTGCCGCCGACATTTTTCAGCCAATGAAATTCAAATTTCTGCATTGTCTGAACATGCACGCGCATCGACCAAACCTGTACCAGTAGGGGGCGCTGTCGTACAGGACGCTCCGTGTGTTTCTCTGCCGTCTCAGCCGTTCACTGAGGACTCACAGCTCATTTCTACTAAAAACCTACCCATTCTCCAGCTAAAGACGGGTTTATTTTTATTTTTAAACCTTTCACCTCACAGAATGGCAAGGCTTGACAGGATTATGCGTTTATTTTGGTCAGAAAGTTCATCCAGGGCCGAGTCAAGTTCAGCTTCAGAGTCCAGCAGCAGCTCTCTGCTAACAGAGCTAATATCAGAAGCAGCAGGGACAGAGAGGGCTCATCAGACCCTCGTAGTATTGTTGGAATAAGATTGTGAACTGTGAGTGATTAAACCCTACACATTGAGCTGTACAGTTCATGTCCGAAGTATATGCGCCGCGTGCACGCGCGCACACGCGACCGGACGTGCGTGTCGAGATGTTTTGAGGAGGAGCCTTTGGACGTTAGATTCAAAAACTGCTCTCCTGATGAAATCCTCCGGAGTGCCGCTTTAAAGTCGATGTTCTGTTTGATAAATCAATAAAGTTAAACTTCTGCTCATTCCTCTTTCAGCCTTCTCAGTATTTAGCACTCACGACTTATTTCCCCCGCACCGTCAAATCACACAGGATGGGGAAAACAGTTTTTCCCCTCTGGTGAGCGTCAGCTAATGAGCTCAACTTAGCAGTAGGTGTGCTACAGTGGCTGGTTGGAGCTGCATGTTGTGCCTCCAGTAGGAGCCAGTGGGTAAGAACATGGAGTTCTGTACCTTCACCCCCCACCGCCAAACCCTGCAGCCCATTCAAAACTGTCTGGAAAAACAAGCAAAAAAATACATTTAATGTGCAAAAAACTTTCATTTCACCAAATAAATTACATAGCTTGCCATTTTGTAAAAGTGTCGACCAAAGGAATCTAACATTTTATGTTTACGTCATGCAAATCGAACTGAAGTTATTTTCATAGTTGGTGTCAAACTTGGTGCTTCTCACAGTTTAGTAACATGGTTGTTTACTCTGTGTTTCAAAAATTAAAAAGCTTCTAGAAATTGTGCAAATTAACATTTCATTTCAAACTTCTGACAAAACCAGCTTTTCTTTTGTAGCCAACAGTCATTTATACTAAATATTGGTTAGCGATTCGTGGTCCAAAATGGGCTTATACCAAAATGTTTTTCAGGTTTTTCTTGCAGTATATTTGCAAAGATGAATATCAGTAGCTTCAGCTTGCATAAAGATTTTGTCCAAGTGGCCACGGCCTTTTATATAACTTCTGTAATTATTTCTAAAAGCATGCGTCTCCTGGATGTCCTTCTAAAATATCATTTGTTGGTGGAAACATCAGGCGTACAATAGGCTTGACAGGCTGCTGTTGATATCTGAAAGGCAGTGAGTATAAAGTGATACTAATTGCAGGTTGCTTAACATACCAACAGGCTCACAGGCAGCAGAGTATCCCTTTCAGGATGCCAAGAAAAAGCAGGTAGCTGGCAGGCAGCTTAAAGAATGCCAGACAAACAGCAGATATCCAAACACAAAGAGCAGCGATACAGGGACAGCCTTTCAGACGCTTCAGTGAGACTTTCTCCTGAAAGGCAGCCAGCATTACCAGTGGGGACAAAATGTAACTTTTTCTTTTTTTAGTCCAGTCAATAGTGTACGATTGGTTAAATCTGGTGCTCAAGATTTTAATTCTGGCTCAAAAAATGTGAGTTTTATAAAAGCTAAAGGACAAATCGATCAAATGTGAAATAATTGCGTTTCAGACTTATTGCTATGTCTCGGCCCTTTGCAGGGTGCAGAAAACTTCAAGATGCATCACAAAAGGCAGCTAATTTGTCCTGTTTTGGTTCAACAAATGTTCTCCATCCATCAGGCTGTCGAACATTGTTGTTTGAGCATCACACTTCCTTTGGAATGACCTGTCAGCTTCTTGAATTTATTTGGTCTTATCTCCTGCTTACCTGAGATGCTGTGAAAACAAGGACCTAAATCTTTTTCTCTCTCACCATGACAAGTTGCCGTGTTCCCTTATGGAGAGTTGACTTCTGGAAACACAACACATTTTGATGGTTGTTGTTAGCCAGAAAGCTAGCTCAGCTAGCTCGAAACAGGAAGTAAATGCTTTAATTTAGGCTTCAAGGTCAACACAAGGACAACATTTGCTTTAATGGGAAACAACGAAATATAAAGAAGTTGTTTTGAATGATCTTGTAACTTTAATAGCAACGCCTGTATGCAGATAAAACTGGAACAAAAGACGGATCATGTTATTTTACTTTACAAGCCCCGATATTAGAGCTCTACGCTGTTAGCGCTCCCTAACTAAGTTTCACAGTCGCTGCTGAGCTTCAATCTGATGACGCTGTAATGTGCAATTTGCTTCTATATTAGCACCACAGACAGACTGATAACTTCATGGAGCTGCATAGATGAGCTGTGCATTGCATCTGGTCTGGAGATCTACCTCTCTCACTGTAATTGGACTTGATGATGAATGGCATTGTGGGTCCTAATGTGGCAGTACGGTTTCATCTTGGGCCTCTGGCTCTCACTGGCTATTATCGCCGTCCCGTGAGGATACATTGTGTCTGAGCTTTTGTTGGCTCTGCGCACTGAAGTGGAGGACCTAATCTATTTATCACAGGGTCTGCGTGACCACCCAGCCAGGCTGCTATATCGGATCGTACCGGGCTCCCTTGTTCCCCTCCTCCAGGGACGCAGGAAGCGCAGATGTAACATGCAGCTTCACACCTGTCAAACAGTGCCGGTGTTGGTCATCCCTGAGGAGTGGAGCACAGAAGGGAAAACATTTAAATGTATTTTTGTGGCATGACTTCCTTGGTCTAAAGGATCTGGGATTTTGTCTTGTGCCAGAGAGGATGTAATCCTCAGTGTCGAGATAAATCTATGAAAGTTTAAACAGAAGCATTGAGAAGACGATTTGTATAATGTCCAGCAGGGTTTTGCAGTTTGAAATGTTACTGAAGTGTTGGTAAAGGATAAATCTCGGCCTTTTCACTGCTTTGTCAATTTTGGATCTAGGGATTGAGTCATTCAACCAAAAAACAAAAAAGAAGTGAAACTGTCCCTCAGTGAGATGCTGAAGCTGGAAGGAAAACATGAAAGAATGAAGTTTGTGATCTGGTTTTTGTAAAGTCAGAGCATCAATGAAGAGTTACAGAAATGTACAAGCTGATTTAACCTTTACAATTATAATAATAGACATTAAAAGGTCACAGGTCTTGTTCTTTAGTTATAATTAACACCATCTAAGGATGCTCTGTTTTATTTTAGAATATGACTAGACAAAACATTTTCCATTGATCTAAATCAATGCGTCACATCTACAGGTGTTGCCATGTTGCGTTCTTGGAGCCAGACTCTGCACAGCAGAGACTTGGAGCTGAAAATCCATTTACTCCCCTGCACACAATCACACACACACTGAGTTTTTATAAGCATCGCACAGCTAATTAAAACTAAACCTTTAGGAAAAATGAATATTTGAACAGACAGCAGCAAACTTAAAGCTATACATTAGAGCTATATTAGAGTTTTGTAAATGTTTAGTTCAGTTCTAAACTATGATATATGGGTAGGGTCCACAACATTTATTATCCTAAAGCCCATCCTTCCTCCCATAGACCCCTATGAATTCACACTGACCAGAACATTGTTTAAGCCAATAGAATTTGAGTATCCACATAGTCGTCAATCAAAGTGTACGTGCATCACACAAACCTATAAAGGTGGGGCCGTGCACAGGACGCTCCGTGTCTTCCTGTTTACAGTCGCCATACCGGAAGAGCGCGACCATGGAGAAGTCAGAGCAAACTTATGCTAAAAAGTTCCCGGCTACTGAGGCAACTTCAGAAAGAAAAACAAAGAGAAGTCCAGTGACTCGACTTGCAGAAAAACGCATTAGAGACCAGAGTGATGCACGTGCAGAATTGTACAGGTGGGGTTAGAGGGAGCGGGAGGGGGAGGGGGAAGACGGGATGTTCAGGGAGGGTCCTTGTATGTTGGATTCAAAAAGTACACACTCTCGCTCAGATACTCCGGACTATAGCTACAGTCAACTTCTGGAAAAAAATAGTTTTTTAAATTTATTTTGTCTCATTTACATAGAGGGGGCGGGACCTAAACATGTACTGTAGCTTGCCACTGGGGGGCACATCGGTTCCTTATGTTCCTCATTTAGCTCTTCTTCTTTTATGAGTTTTAAGTAGGTTTTAAGTAGGGATGCTCCGATACCAATACTGGCATCGGGTATCGGGGTCGATACTAAGGTTTTGTACTCGTACTTGTACTCATAAACATAACCCGATACTTAGAGCCGATACTTGGCGCTCCATTAACCTGACGCGCACACCAGCTGCTAATCAGCGCTCACTCTGTAGCACTGCAGATGGCATTAACTTACTTGTGTTGTAGTAGTATTTAGTAGTTGTAGTAGCAGTAGTATTTGTGATTTAGCCGTAGTATACACTCCCCGAATCCTCAGTCCTGACGTCAGGTTCGGTAAAGTTCCAGTAGTCCATTCATACAGTAAATGCCGATCAGGTTTCTACAGCGTTAGCATGTTTAGCTCAGCTGCTAACATTTAGCTTACTGAAAACAGTAAACAACAGAAGAATCCAGCAGAGCTGATTAAAGCTTCTATCAACCACTACTTTAGAATAAGGCAGAGGCTTAAAGAGACACAGGTTTGGTTCTAATCAGCTGATGGAAAGTTTCCGTCGCCAAAATTCTTCGGCGCATGTATGGCAAGCTGTTCTATCATATAATCCAATGGACTTTGAAAGCTTCGGCAGGTCATTTGTGTATTTATTTATCTAAAAGTCCTTTTCCCACATTAGAATCAGCTAGCTGAGGTTTATTCTGAGGGCTTTAATTTATTTAGTTTTTCCACATCATGTTACTCAGTCTGTTTGACTTTAATGTTGCATCCAGTCCAGGTCAGATTAACTGAAGCAGTCAGTCCTTTTATAAAATACTTTCTGACTCAGAGAAAAATCTTTGTGGCGTTTTAGTTCGATCCCTGACCTTAAGGACTCTGTTTACAATTAGGATTGGATGGAAAAACAGATAAATGTGACTTTTTCATTTAATTTAAATTTTTAAATTTTATAAAGTTTTTTCTGATTTAGTATTAGTACTCGTATCGGTACTCTGTATTGGCAAGTACTCATATGTAAGTACTCGTACTCGTTTAGGAAAAATCTGGTATTGGAGCATCCCGAGTTTTAAGTATTGGATGATTAAACTACATCACTTAAAACATGCAGGAAAGTTTTGGATTTGTTCAGGTTGTCACAGATTTTCAAAGTGTTGCTGGGGGAGACTCATCCCAACTTCTGTAAACAGAATAAAGTCTGCAGTTTTGCAGAAAATGTCATAAATATAAATGTTAAATATGTATTTTGCTTTATACGAATTGTTTAGGTCTAAGTTACAAATGTTTTCCATACCATAAATATAAATGGACTCAAAACAAAAGTGGATCTAAATGTTTGTAACACATTGAGGTAGGGATGTCCCGATCCGATCACGTGATCGGAAATCGGCCCCGATCACGTGATTTTGGACTCGATCGGTATCGGACGTCACCTCCCGATCTTGACTCAGGTTTCCTCTACATGAGCACCGCCCCGCCAAAATAAAAGCCGCTACGCCTTCAGAAGGAAGTTTGGGTTTTTAAATATATGTTAAACAATCTAAAGCACATGGGATTTATATATAGTCTATATTTGTGCACTTATATTAACCATAATCAGAGTTTGAATCAGTTTCCGCCGGTCCAGGAGGAGGGAGGGGCCGGGACCGGGAGACATGTGAGCTTATGGAGCAGCGACCGGGTTCGCCGTTCACTCCACACCCGCCGCCAGGATTCGTCCTCCCCCTGAACGGAAAGTAAGCACTGACGGGAGTGTTCGGTCTGGAGGAGGCGGCGAGGCCGGCGTGGAGCGAGTCATACCCGCACTAACTCGTTCCCCCTACGCAGCGTCTCCCTCCTGCCTCAGGAGGAGATTCTGCTCCGTGCGCAGCACAACACCCGCCCTCCGTCGGGAAATAAATTGAGCGATGTTTAGATTTTTAAAAAGCGCTTTCTGAGGAGGAGCTTCCTGATTAAATGTCGCTCCAAAACGATTTCTCCAAATAGTCTAATTAAGAAGTTGTTCAGAGCTGCTGTAGTCAGAGGATAAAACAGGAGGAGGAGTGAAGGAGAAGCTGATGACTTAAGAAATGATCCGGGTCATTGTCAGTAAACAAGTTTGTTCTTTCTGGGCAAAAAATGGACCAGAGTGTTAAAATAATGTTGACATTTCTGCACCTGAACAGCTGTAGGAAAAAAAGATTTTCCTCAAAAAGTTACTTTAACCACAAACTAATTTTGTGCACAGAGAATATATGTTTAAGTATTTAAACATATATGGCTATGATAGAGTATACAGATGGATGGATTTATGTCTGCAGCATGACATCACTTTGTGGCTTGTTTGTTTTTATTAGTTAAACTTTGGCAAAGTAGAACTCAGAAGCAGCTTGAAGCAGAAAGTGTGAGTATGTCTGTGTCTGGAGGCTTTATAAAGTTGATCACAACAACATATTAAAAAGATCGCATCGGGACTCGGGATCGGCAGATCTTCAAAATCTAATGACTCAGACTCGGACTCGAGGGCAAAAAAACCTGATCGGGACATCCCTACATTGAGGTGAGTGTGTGTGAGTCGGCGCTTCAGTCCGAGCAGAGCCGGTCGTTCACACTTAATCAGTGTCTTCAGTGCGTCATTCATCTCGCTTCCTCCGTGCTTTGCTTTTGCCCTACAGCTTCGCATCCGAGTACAGTGTTCCATTTGGTGCTCATTACGCTCGCTGCATGGAGACAACCAAATATTGAGGGGTTTTTTTGCTGACGTTTCCATGGCGACGCACCTCTAAATGGGAAGAGTTGAGGTGCGCGGTGTACTTTGCCTTGAGTGACTGTACAGCACCAGATGACTCTTTCAGTCAGGAACGAGGACTGAAGCCATTTATGGAATCCACCTCCTCCACAGACGCCGTCCAGCCAGCAGGCTCAGTCAGCATCTGTATGCTGTAACGCTCCCTGATGGCTGGAAGACCACCATACGTTCCATATTCACCCACTTTATTGCTTTTATAATACACTTTTCTTCTGTATTTGCCAATCTTGCACGAAGAACACAGGAGCGTATTAAACGCTGAAGTTGAAGCCCAAAACAAGTGCAAGTGTGTGATTTATGTAATCCTCAGGAGGGGAAGCACTCGGTTTACACAAGTGAAGTATGAAATCCCATCAAATCAAACGCACGAGGATGGTCTTTGCTGTACAAATTGCTTGCCCAGTGGTCATGCAAGTGAGCTGATGAAAATCTGGAAACCTCACTGTGCACCGTCAGCCACAGATTTTTCATCATGACAACTTAATATGTGAAAGACATTGTCCCCTCTAGTTTAGTTAATAAAAGCTCCGTCTGCCGCCTCCGACACTCCGTCTCCGACATAATGGAGCTTCAGTTATCAATATGTGAATGTCCTGTATTGGGGAAAATTAATCTCTGGCGACTAAAGCGCATGATGAGATGTGTGAATAATTCACAGCGTCTTGTTTATCTGACCTTGAATAGTTTTTGAGTGTGTGTGTGTGTGTGTGTATATATGTGTGTGTCTTTCTAGCTGGGAAGTGCTGCGTTTCCTGCTGTCAAACCTGCGCTGGTGGATGGAGGAGTATCGTTTTGATGGCTTCAGATTTGACGGCATTACCTCTATGCTGTACCATCACCATGGTATCGGTAAGACTGGTTTGTGTGTGTGGTTTTTTTGTGTACTTCCGGACCGTGTTCTGAAGCCTGCTGTCCTTTAGAACCAACATAACATCAACCATCACGGCTTGATTGAAGGCAAATTTGGCAGATTTGATCTGATCTGCAGTTTTTTTGGGGAAAAAACCAAATCTATTTTGCCTCTTTCAGGTCAAAATAAATCACCATCCAGATGAGACAAACAGTGTGTTGCGCAGCTCTTCTATTAGACCCCGAAATTAAAATTCTGAACTCGTTAATTAGCATAACACAAGCTGTTAAGAGCAGTGCTGAAACTTGTCAAAAATGAAGTGAAAACTGTAGTATCACTTAAAAAATCTGATCATTTGGGGAGTTTGTGTGGAAAGCATGACGAGTGCTCGCTGTGTGGGTGTTTAACCCTCAGGCACAGGCTTCTCGGGAGACTACGGTGAATACTTTGGCCTACAAGTGGATGAAGACTCTTTGGTGTACCTGATGCTTGCCAATCACATTCTTCATACTCTTTATCCCGACTGCATCACTGTTGCAGAGGTAAAAATCACACACATACTCAACATCTACTTTGCAGTTTCTCTGCCTTCAGCTATTATTAATTAAAAGCACTTGGCTTATTTTTTATTGATGTAATTAAAAGTTGATGTTTAAACAAAAAAGAGTTGGAGATGAGTGTTTTTTGGGCTTGTGGTGAGGAAATTTTATAATTTACCAAATCATGCAGCTGTAGTGATTTGACAATGATATTACATAGTAGGACCTGTATGTGCAGGATGTGTCGGGGATGCCTGCACTCTGCAGAAAAGTGGAGGAGGGAGGACTTGGCTTTGATTACCGACTGGCTATGGCGATTCCTGACAAGTGGATTCAGGTAAAATGACTTTACTTCCCTAAAATGCACATTTGTAGACATGTTTTTATTATAGTTTTAGGATATTTTTTAACTAAGCTTTAATATTTAGAATCCCAGAAATGTCCTTAGATTTCTAAATGCAATAAGTAAATACTAATTGCCTCTAACGTTAATTTACATAACCCCAAATTCTTCACATTCTTCATAATAATAATGGAAATTTACTTTAGTCCAAAAACAAACAAATACTTTCAGTCAAAACTGGAGTCACATGTTTTTTATGTCTTAAAACTTTGAATTTCAAATGGTAAAAAAAGACTTCATGATGATCTTAATAAAACACCTTCAATCTTGAGACTTTTTGTGTTTCAGAAGTGGCATAAAATAGTTTTTATGTCAGTATCTTTCATCGCCTGCAGGGAGGAGAAACAAATCAAATGGTTATTTTTCTTTTTACTTTATCTAAAACCCGACTAATTTCTTTTTTATAATTTTACCCGCTGTGAACCAGGTAGGGACATTATTTACCCTGCAGAGACGGTTATGAATAAATGAGTGAAGTACCATAATTGCTAGGAAATAAAAGCATCTGAGTTATGCAGCCATTATGGTCTTATTTTCTTTGACTAATTTCTCCCTTTGCATAGATTAATATTTTCCTTTGAACGGAAACACAGCTGAGATTTAATTAATTCTGCATAAAGGTCATCTGGTTTCTGATTCAAACTGAATTCCCTCTGGTGGAGCTTTGAATAAGCAAACCTTTACATTTATTTCATTCAGTAATACCTAATGTATCATGTGGGATAGCCTATATGTTTTTAATGCTCGTGGCATTTTTCGGTTTATATTCAGACCTGAACAGGAACTATAAACTGTTGTTTCTTCAGAAAATAAATCCAGAATCCTGCAGAAGAATCACCTCTAATGTAATAACAGGAAACATGAACTGGATATATTTTTTAAATCATCGTTGTTTATATAAATCTGTTTCCAGGAAACACTTTAGAGAACAATTAAAGAGCATGAACAGAAGTACCATCTGTAGGTTTTTAGTACGAGGCACTTATGATTGTTTTCTTCAACACTTCTGGTAACTTTTGTTGACATTTTCATCTAAAAGAAGAATCATCAGAAAGGAAAATTGACTGGATTCTCTTAAAGCACCCCTGCCATGAAAAACACCTCTGCTGAAAATCGATTTTGAAAACTGTCGCTTTTAAACATGTAAATGTGGAGATAATTACCTCAACACCTTGTAATCACTTCTAAACCGACTGAACATCAGAAGAGTCTAGTTTTTTTTTCTTCACTTTGATTGTCACATGCTGTTGATGTCATCCATGAATATTTAGAAAGCTCCCACCACCGAGGTATAGAGACTTTGATTCTTCTGTTTGGGTTTTATACACATCAAATAAAATTTAAAAAACCCCAATTAAACCTAAAAAGACTTTTTTATTTCCTAAATTTGATCATGTTTAAATTGATTTTTATACAAAGACACTCATTTGTGAGTATTTTAGGAATTTTCTTTCAAAACAAATTTAGAGAAAATTGGTGTTTCTGGCAGAAAATTATGCATTACACTTGTTTTTCTAAAATTTTTACTTTTTTAAAAAAAAAACTCTGGCTTCCAGTTTTCCTGCCTGAAGATTATTTATGTTTGAAAACCTCCCAAACCAATAAATAAAATCAACCCGTAAAATAAAAATCAAAAGGTAATGCTTCATACAGGGTTCCCGCGGGGTCTTAAAAAGTCTTAAAATGCCCGTGACATCGTTTTCCGTGTTTTCTGACTTATCTATCATGTTGCAACGTTGGGTTCTCACCTTAAACCTGCCAGAAAGAGCAAAAAAACGGCGTCTATCTGTCTCCTAGTACAGCCAGTGAGAAGCTCTTCCAGATTTCAGACCCAGGTTTCAAACAGTTTTTTTCACTCCAGCCCGCTATGAGGTCATAGTGATCCGGACTTGCTTATATGGTCAATTCTCCGCTCACATGCACGTTAACGACACCTGGAGCGAGGCAGTGCCGCCACCATTGCCCATAGACCGTGTAGTGTTTAGTTTCAGTTTCGTTTCTCTTTCACGCGACGGCACTGCCCCCTGCTGCAGCAGAAGTGTCAGGCTGCCAAATAAGGAGAAACCCAGCAGAACCGGAAGGCGGCGCTTTCTTCTGATCTCTGAGTTGCTCGTTAGGAAATAATTACAGCGTATTTTGAGTTATAATGGTGCAACACTGATCTAGAGGCATCAAAGGTTACACCTGTTTAATATAAAGTGATTTACAGTGGGGCAAAAAAGTATTTGGTCAGCCACCGATTGTGCAAGTTCTCCCACTTAAAATGATGGCAGAGGTCAGTAATTTTCATCATAGGTACACTTCAACTGTGAGAGACAGAATGTGAAAAAAAATCCATGAATTCACATGGTAGGATTTTTAAAGAATTTATTTGTAAATTAGGGTGGAAAATAAGTATTTGGTCACTTCAAACAAGGAAAATCTCTGGCTCTCACAGACCTGTAACGTCTTCTTTAAGAAGCTTTTCTGTCCTCCACTCGTTACCTGTATTAATGGCACCTGTTTGAACTCATTATCTGTATAAAAGACACCTGTCCACAGCCTCAAACAGTCAGACTCCAAACTCCACTATGGCCAAGACCAAAGAGCTTTCGAAGGACACCAGGAAAAGAATTGTAGACCTGCACCAGACTGGGAAGAGTGAATCTACAATAGGCAAGCAGCTTGGTGTGAAAAAATCAACTGTGGGAGCAATTATCAGAAAATGGAAGACATACAAGACCACTGATAATCTCCCTCGATCTGGGGCTCCACGCAAGATCTCATCCCGTGGGGTCAAAATGATCATGAGAACGGTGAGCAAAAATCCCAGAACCACACGGGGGGACCTGGTGAATGACCTGCAGAGAGCTGGGACCAAAGTAACAAAGGTCACCATCAGTAACACACTACAACGGCAGGGAATCAAATCCTGCAGTGCCAGACGTGTTCCGCTGCTGAAGCCAGTGCATGTCCAGGCCCGTCTGAAGTTTGCCAGAGAGCACATGGATGATACAGCAGAGGATTGGGAGAATGTCATGTGGTCAGATGAAACCAAAGTAGAACTTTTTGGTCTAAACTCAACTCGTCGTGTTTGGAGGAAGAAGAATACTGAGTTGCATCCCAAGAACACCATACCTACTGTGAAGCATGGGGGGGGGAAACATCATGCTTTGGGGCTGTTTTCCTGCTAAGGGGACAGGACGACTGATCCGTGTTAAGGAAAGAATGAATGGGGCCATGTATCGTGAGATTTTGAGCCAAAACCTCCTTCCATCAGTGAGAGCTTTGAAGATGAAACGTGGCTGGGTCTTCCAACATGACAATGATCCCAAACACACTGCCCGGGCAACAAAGGAGTGGCTCCGTAAGAAGCATTTGAAAGTCCTGGAGTGGCCTAGCCAGTCTCCAGACCTCAACCCCATAGAAAATCTGTGGAGGGAGTTGAAAGTCCGTGTTGCTCGGCGACAGCCCCAAAACATCACTGCTCTCGAGAAGATCTGCATGGAGGAATGGGCCAAAATACCAGCTACTGTGTGTGCAAACCTGGTAAAGACCTATAGTAATCGTTTGACCTCTGTTATTGCCAACAAAGGTTATGTTACAAAGTATTGAGTTGAATTTTTGTTATTGACCAAATACTTATTTTCCACCCTAATTTACAAATAAATTCTTTAAAAATCCTACCATGTGAATTCATGGATTTTTTTCACATTCTGTCTCTCACAGTTGAAGTGTACCTATGATGAAAATTACTGACCTCTGCCATCATTTTAAGTGGGAGAACTTGCACAATCGGTGGCTGACCAAATACTTTTTTGCCCCACTGTAAATATGGAGTCATAGGTACTTTAAAAGCATTGGATTTATGAATTTGGAAATAATACCTTTAAAAGACTCGAAAAAGTCTTAAATTTTGATATCTGGGTCTTAAAATGTGTGCTGTATGTAACTTCTCCGTATCGCATTTCACCTCAAAAGGTTTCATTTGTCAACCACAATTATTCTGATTAAATAACTCGTCATAATTTGCACATTCCACATTTCTTTTAAAAATAAATGAACACATATTCAAGAATTTTTACTTTTCCTTGTCTGTAGGTCTGTGAAATGGGTATTAAATTTTTATATAAATGGTCTTAAAAAGACTTGAATTTGACTGGAAGAAACCTGTAGGAACCCTGTTCATATCAGATTCTCTTCCTTTTAGCTTTTTTATAAATGTGAATTCAATCTAAATGTATTTTTTAGCCTTTACTCGTTCATAGTTTAATGGTCTAATAGAATTGTTCTGGCTAATTAGTAATAAATTAATCTAGTTAATACGCTGTTTAGACATGCAGCACCGTGTGTGATTTAACGGTGTTGGATGAACTGGTTTTACTGTCAGAGATGGAACATTTCCTAACACGATTACAGCTTCACCGCCGTGTTTTCTGACCTTTTTAAAAACTTAATTCTGAAATGCATTTTAAGCGAGAAACTCCATCTCTTCCTCTCTTCCGCGGGGTGAGATTTATTCGAGGTTTCTGTAAAAATTTAAATGACATTCAGTAACCCCTAACGAGGACTCGCCGTGTTCGACTCGTTCGATCACATTAGCAGACTGAGCTCAGACTAGCGCGCAGAAAAATGATGAAACTTTAATTTTCCAGGCAGTTTTTTTTCTCAGATACATTTCTTTAGTCTTCAGGTTGGAACAGATGGTAATTAATGACCCATATTTTAGACACAAACCCATTTTGAGTACTGTTTTGAGTTTGTGTATTTAAGTACTACAGATACAACAGTATAAATTCTTTTTCACATAACATCTCCACTTTTCTGTGTTTTGCTTTAGATTTTTACAGCCTAATGTTAGAGATGTGCTTCCTGTCAGCTAACTGAACAACAACCGTTTACCAGTAAATCACATGAAACAATAACTATCAGGTTTTTCATTGTTTTAGCTTCTGTTGGTTTTCTTTATTTAATGACAAATGTGAAATTATAGATAAAAGCTACAGAACAATAAGAGTCCATTTTTCTTATATAGAGAGAAATATTAAAATGCTTTGTTTTTAAGGTTTGCTGTTGATAGAAAAGCACCTTTTAAAATTCCCTCTTCATAGATACGGTGAATGCTGCATGTTTAAAAGTGGAGGTTGGGTGGAGATAAAATGGAGGAGCTGGAGTTCTTCTCCTCTGAGATGCTGGTGTGATGTACTTTGCCTCTGGACATGTGAATGTTTCACTGTATAACATGTTTTCAGACCTTGGAGGCCCAAAATAAAATATCAGTGCTGAGTTTTTCTACCTATGGTGACTTTAAGCTCCCATGCTCGAATCCTGAAAATCTTGGTTGGCCAATTGGACAAATTTATCAACCAACGACCACTCTTTTTTTTTTTTAAAGTTTTTTTGGGCGGGGTTTATGAATTAGTTTCTTAATAACAATCCTTGGTTGAAGCAAAAAGACACAGCACACAGAAAAAAATAAAAACTGTTTAAAAATGTTGCACACAAACTCCTTCCAGCTGCAAGCAAAGCTTTTTTCCAAGCTAATGACAGAAAGTAAAGATGGGAGTCGCTGACCTTCAGAAATAAATGTATTTAAATAATAACCACAATGTTGAGAAGGGAACTTTTTTTTTCAGTTTAATCATGTTCACAGTATAGGTGTAAGAAAATATCGATACTGCAATATATCGCAACATTTTCTGTCATGATATTATATTGATATTGTGCTATCTGTATCGTGATATTTTGCAGCATCAAAATTTAAAGCAAATTATCTAATTTTTTTTAATTAAAAAAAATTTAATAGAACCATTAATGATGACAGTAATTTTTGTAGTAAAATTAAAAGTATGACCGCTAGGTGGTGGCTGTTTCCACCTTTGTTGTACCAGTGGATCAACTAGCTCTAGTAATAAAACAGGATGTGTTATTTATGAAAAAGTTTTTAGAATGCTGTGACAGTTTTTCTACTCTTAAATTATGTTTTAAAAATCATAATATGGTCTTACTCATAGTATTGCGTTATATTGTATCGTCTGTCCTGTATCGCGATATATATGGTATCACCAGATTCTTGCCAATACACACCCCTAGTTCACAGGTCGTTCCAGTGTTTATCTGTCTTACATACTCGACTAAGTATGAAACAACAAATGCAAAACTAAACAAAAATAATAATAAAAATGGTCTCCTTCAGCGAACATGTGCACATTTCCATCAAATAAATCTCCGCCGCAGTTTTAAAGTTTTTTTTTTTGCGATTTGGCGATGGAGCACCTTATCGTAGTGTAACCTACTCAACAGAATGGTGAACACGAAAATGCTCAGGCTAGTTCATCGTGTTTGAGTCTGTTGCTGGCGCTACACGTCTGCACCAGCAGCAGACCGCTCTGGTTACATCCTGTGGTTTACCTCTTTCATCCAGTTTAAACCCAAAGTAATCCCACAGGTGACTTTGTAGTTCTTTACATTTGAAGTACACTGAGTACACATGCCCTCAGCTCAGTGGTTCTCAAATATTTTCTGTCAGGCCTCCCCTACAAGCATAAATGCTCCTCCACCCCCACAAGCAGGAATCTACAACAGCCATCGATTCTTCCACACCCCCCAGAGCCGCTGCTACTACCGAGAGAAAAAAAACAAACGAATCTGCATTCGATTCGCCGTGTTTCCGGGTCATTTTCTGCCGACTAACATGACAAACGTCTCCATCTCAACTACCCTCTCTGTACACCGGTCTGCGTAACCAGATACTCAATGTTATCTACAACAAAAATCCATAAAAAACCGCCACAACACAAAAACCTGCCCAAGCATGAATAAAAACCAGAGGTTAAAGTTCTCCATAGTGAGGATGGAATTCCATCAATTGGGACAAAAGAGAAAAAAGTGCAGTCAGATCTCTCTCACTCCGCTCGCTTGTAAATAAAGATACGTGAGAATACTGAAGGTCATGGGCGCGATTTTGCAAGCAGCATTCTATGGCGCCCTGCTTCAGGAACGGGTTCTGTACAAGACTATCCAAAACCATGACGCGTCCGCGGCGCAGCGCTGACATCACCGGTGTTCAGCCTTTAGCGTGGACGGAGGTGATGTGTCCTCACTAATCCCCAGCAATCCAATTGTGCAGAAATAGCGCTGCATCCCCACCAATAAAAATACAACACCCCACACATCAAAATCACCAGTGTAAAATCAACACTGAGAGTGACTATTTGGGTCCAGTGGACTCAAATAGTCACTCTCAGTGTTGATTTAAACACGGGTGGTGTTGATACAACACTGGTGATTTTGCTGCGCAGCGGAACGAGGTGCTGTGTCCAGGTGAAGGAGGCGCGATCTGGATAGACCGGTCCGGAACGAGCCTCTCAGTCCAGGATGTACGCTAGCGGTCCGTGCTTCCTCCACCTGGACAGAAGTCCACACCGATCCGATCAGAGCATTTACACTCCCCTACCTCCACCTCCCACAAGCAACTCAGTTTCCGTCGGATGAAAATATTTTTGCTTCAACCTCTGATATAGACACTAATCCTAAAAAGTCCCCCCTGCCTCTTGCGCCCCCTGGACACCTCACCATGTGGGATTATGTGGGACTCTTATAAGTACTGTAACTTTTCTAAATTTGTTTAGTCAGTAATCGCCATCTTAACTTGTACGCCTCACACCGAGTTGATTTCACTCTTCTTAATTTCATTGTTTCTTTGTAAAAAGTGACGACGACGATAAAGATTTGATTTAAACTAGTTCCTCCATTTTTTTGGAGTTTTGAGTTCTAAATTGGCAAATCAGTCCATGCATGTTCATTTACTCCACCCACAAAAATGTCAAAACATCCCAAGCGTGAAAAAAATCGCCCATTGTCATTTGTTGTGAAATATCGGTTGTAAAAACATCACATATACAGTATAACTCAACCTTCTACATGGCTACCAGTAAAGTTTGCAGTCTCAAGTAGTGTTTGATTTTGAAGTTTTCTGTTTTGGATGATGATTTTTTTTCCCTTCCTCAGCTTGACAATTAAGCCCAATCTGTTCTACAGGAACAGAATATTTCCTGTCACCAATCCCAAACAGCCCAAAATGATAAGATTATCCAACAATGTGTTACCACTCGACGCTGCATCTGTCTGCAGGGGGAATCGTGGGCACCAAACATTCACAAATCCTCCACAACAACCGCTGAAGCACCCTTTAGCTCCACACTTCAGTCCAAACTGCCACTGTGAAAGTACTTAATAGCCCACAATGGGAAAACATTGTTTATAACTGTTCAGCCATCAGGTCCGTTACTTTGTGATGGTGAAGCTGAGCAGCGCAAGGAAAAAACACAGGCATACATTGCCATTCATCCAGACGCAACAATTTTATCTGAAAGTTTCCCCTGCTGGTTTTTTATGAGCTGTCAGAAAGTTTGTGTTTTCTCAAAGCCTGTTTTGATAAATATGCTGCCCATTTATTGTCAGAACACAACAGTGTTTTTATGAGATCACCAAATATGACTTGAGAAAACAAATTTGTAGGAACACAGGCAGACAGCAGGTTATCTCTGGGGATGTGTCCGTGTGCACGGGTTTGGCTGCTGGATGAATGTGGATTTTTCTCTGTGTTTGTTTGTTTAAAGGCCTTTTCACACATTTGAAGCAAAGCGCTGTTTGCAGAATGCCTAAAAAGGCTGGCAATTGTAAGCTGTATGTAAAGCAATTTTTGCCACCAGCTCACAGTGAATGTTAAAGTATATTTACTCTTGTATTAGTGGGGGGAAATCCAACAGATATGTGACCTCGGCACAGCGTGCATGCACTAGTTTCTTGTGTTTCTCAATGGGGGAAGTCAATGCATCGTTAATCAAGTCTGTCTCTCACAGCAGTTGGTTTTACCCAGTATCAGGGATGGAAGGAGGAGAAAAGAAGGTTAGAGAGATATAGTCCAAGACTTGACCTTCCTCTGTGATACTGGCGCTAGCTGTGCAGCCTGCAAAGCTGCACCTCTGAGGTTTCACCGGATTATCCTGAGACCCCTTCTGGAAAGGCTGCTTTTACTTGACAAAAAAAAAATTTGCTTGCAATGCAGTATTTGTTTGGATACCACTTCTAGTTGCATATTTTTAATTAAATTTGTTGCCTCCCCTGAGGAGACTTGGTGCTAGAGGGGAGTGCAAGTGAGCAGCAAAATTCCTGTATATGTGCGCAGGGAAGCATTCATATGAACATGCCTGGGTATAGTCAGTGAAGTGCATTCAGGGCTAGCCTTGCCTCTTCTCACAGAGTGTCAATTAGGGAGGGATTTGAATGGACTGAAGTGAAGCCTCCAGTGAGGTGTGTGTTGCAGAAAAGAAGAGATGAAGCGGGGAGGGGAGGCATTCAGGAGGAGAGACAGACAGGAAAAAAAAACAGAAGGAAAGAGAAACAAAGATACAGAGCAACAGAGCTGTGAGCTTATTTATAGATTCACATGTGTGCACGAATGAATCTCCCTCAGTTCCTCGGCTGGGGCCCCACGCTGTGTTTTGTCCTCAGCATGACTGATTGATATGACTCATTTACTGGCTGCAGACGGCTGTTAGGACCAACAGACTGTGAAAAATTAAGATATCCTAATGAGAGGACCAGATAAGGCACACAGCACAAGTTTGGATGATTCGATCTGATTATGACCATAAAATGCTGTCACTCCTAATGGATAATGTTACAAAGCCCTCTAATTTAACAAGCACCCTTCCCTCAAGCTACGATAGATTGAGATGTAATTGAAACAATTAGAGGCGGAGGAGAAAGAGGGCTCCATGGTAGCGGCGTGGATATGAGAGGTTGATGCAGAGAATTCTCCGGCATCCCTTCGCTTCCCTCAGCTGTTCGACTTGAGTGACCTCTGAGTCAATTGTCTCAATTTTTGCTTCTGTTCCTCCATTTATTTTAATTGAATGAAAATATCAGCCCGAGCAGCTCTCTCCTTATTAGATTCAGGGAGAGAGAAAATCCATTTCTAGTCCGTGTTACTTTACTCTGTCCATCATGCTAGAAACACTTTCAATTAACATGACTTAATAAAATTCAGGCTGCCGGCGAGCGATGATGGACCTCGGCTTGTTTATGTAAACATGCCGGAGGCTTTATCGCCAGCCTTTAGAGGGGGCTCACTCTTCTCTGACCTGCTCTGCTGGTGGCACACTCCACTCGCCTGCTTTAGATGCAGCAGTGTTTCAGATTTGTCCTGCTTAATTACACTTTGAGGCCACCGCTGCATGGTGTTAACTAATTTTTTTTTAGCGAGGCTTTTTACTGAAGAACTGATGTGACCTAACGCGGGCCTTCCAGCCAAGCGAAGCCCTCCGTGGAGACGTTTTTGTCGGCAGAGCATTCATTAAACTGTGAAAACATAAAGATGTTGGATTGATCGTAGGACTGAGCGACGCTCACCTTTGGTCTTTGCTCACCTGAGGAGGCGGTCCTGTTGTTGTGATGACCTGATGTCCCCATAGCAACGAAAGCTTGAAGCACTTCTCCAGCTCGTGCGCTAGCTGCAGGATGCTCGGGTCAGCAGCAAAATGTAAAACAAGAGCTTTAAACTAAACTCTGCCATTAAGTCCTTTCGAGCACCTCGCTAGAGGCTCTTGAATCAGTCACCACATTCCAGTGGTGGAGAGATGACCTCATCCTGCACTTAAAGATTTTCTTTTTTCCTAATTTTATTGTATTTCTAGCTCTTTCTAATTAATCTGAGCGCTGAGCTCTGGTTGGCTCCTGACAGCAGGCTTGTAAAGTAAGATTTGTGCACTGCTCATTATCATTGATGAAGTGGAGTGTCAGTGGTGCCAGGAAGCTCGGCTGGCCGGGGCTGATGTGGGTGAGCTGGTGTTAGAGGAGTCGTCAACCCATTTACTTCTGTCTCTGCTTCGACAGTCCCACTCCCAGATTAATTGCTCCCAGACCACTTTTGCGGTTGAATTGAATTGTAATGATTCATAAGGAAGTGTAAAGCGTCTGATCGTACGTGGATGTGGAGGCAGCCGGATGATCTCTGGGGTCCTTTCTGTAGATTCACTTGTTTAGTTTTTTTTTTTTATTGAAGCTGGTAGTGAAGAGGAAAAAAGTCTTGAGAGGGTTTATTATTTTCAGCTAATTGTAGATTTAGCTGCTGAAGTGAATTCATTTTAACTGTAATAAAGAGTATTGAGAGAGCAGTATAAACTAAAATCCTTCTATGCTTCCTAAAAGGATACATCTTTAGGGATAACCAAATAACTATAATCCATATGCTTGAAATTGTTTAAAGGCACACTATGCAGTTTTGGCTTGTGTTTTAGCACCTCCTAGTGTCTGTTTTAAGTCACTGCTGTAAAAACATTAGCATTGTCTTTGCTCAGAAACCCCTAAATCTAACTGTTGAAATGTCTCCTCAGCCTTCACTGCTTTCTACTGGAGCGGGTCATCACTCATTCAAAGAAATCAGCTGTGTTCAAGCAGGGAGAGATGGGAAAAAATCAGGAATCATGAGCTAAAAACACTCCGGCGCTAGCATAACAGCTAGCCACATTGGGTTAGCCTAACTCTTGCGAGATACGTGACTTTGTGAGACTTCAGGGCACCAGACCGGAGACTGAGAAGTTACAAACGTGGTATTCTGGATCCAAGCAGCAGATGGGGCTGGGTGACTTTTCATTAAACCTGTAAAGGGTCAGATTAGCACAGACTGGCTCAATGAAAAGATTAAAAAATATGAAAAAGTTACATAGTGTGCCTTTATTATGAGTTAAACACAGTTAACCTGATTGATGTATTTGGCATCCTTTTGATCATTTCTAAGGTCAGATTGACCTGATAGGAAAGTCGTTTATTAATGAATAAAATATGAAGTAACTGCAACTGATTTAGGTTCATGGAATTCCCTCAAGCAGTATCAATACTGAGGATGTGCAAGTAAATATATGAGGTATTACATGCTTTATATTTTAAAAATGCACTTAAATAATAATTTGAGCCAATTTATTGTAGTATGATGAAATCCTCATTATTTTCCAGTCTAAACACAGCCAACACATTTTTTTTTATTGAAGAGACCAACGCCCCAGGTCCGATTGGGTTAGGTGAGGTTAGGTTAGGAGAATATCTCTCACTCACTTCATAACATGCTGGTCAGCTGCAGAATCTCATTCAGCTCCACACTGATTCGACCACGATGCTCCACTGAACGCTACAGGAGGTCCTTCCTGTCTCTGACCATCAGGTTGCAACTCCCCTCTTTGACAGCTCAAGTGGAACAGTGTATCCTGCTGGAAAATTACATATTGAGTTCATTGTTTTTACAATTTGTCCCATTAATGTTGTATTATTTGTGTCATATTGTGTATTTTATCCTCGTATAATGTTTATTTTTATATCTCTGGAGCTCTGCAAACAATCGATTTCTCCCATGAGATTCATAACCTCCTGAGACCCCGTGTCCTCATACTGTTCTTTTTAGAGCTGTTATTCACAAAGACATGGTTTTTATTTTAAATACTTAAGACTTTTACTTAAAAATTGTTCATTAACAATATTTGTTTTTAATGTTTGAAGTTCTGCTAATCCCAAAGAGTGAGCAGACATGAAAACTGTACGTCTAACAAAACTTGGTTAGCTCCTCATATACGGGACAAATATCAGTTAATATTTCTTGATTGACTTTATGTAGAACAGAATGTACAGGTGTAGGTGCACTGCTTTCTACTTGGTTCTGTTATTTGGGATTTATTAATGTAACATCCCACAAAAGCCACCAAACACACAGTAACGTCTATAGCTCTAAAGTCCAGGTTGGTGGTTGGTTAAAGGCACACTAGGGAGTTTTGGCTTGTTTTAGCACCCCCTAGTGTCCGTTTTAAATCACTGTCATAACAACGAACTGTTCCCCCTCCCTCCCGCTGCGCGCCTGTGTTTTCAATCATCAGATAAAGGTTCTTTTTGTTTATTTAGAGGCTCCGCCATGATGAACACAATACAATAGATCATTTATAGGATGTCTGTGTCTTCAGCTCGTTTGTCCTGAGCAGATATTGAGATGTAAACATTGTTTGCCGTAAAGCGTTACTGCTTCTTGCGAGATACGTGACTTTGTGAGACTTCAGGGCACTGGACCAGAGACTCAGAAGTTGCAAACGTGGTATTCTGGACACAAGCAGCAGATGGGGCTGAGTGACTTTTCATTAAGCCTGTAAAGGGTCATATTAGCGCAAACTGGCTCAAGAAAAAGATTTTAAAAATATGAAAAAGTTACATAGTGTGCCTTTAAAGTCTTTAGTATTTGTATTGGTTGCTGTCCTTGCTTGCTTAGCTTTATTAGAATCTAGAGACTTCGGATGTCTCATCAGATCAGGGTTCAGGTTTGTCTAATGTACAAATCTGGTTAGGCTCTAATGTATTTAACCAGTGCTGCACAGGCAGCTGTGGTGCTGGAAGAAGAGCTGCCATCTTCTAATGAAAAGGTTAGAGGTTACACCCCACCCCCATCTCATTCCCCACTCTGTCATTATCATCATCAAGTGCTCCAAAATGGTGACTATTGTCATAAAAAAGCCCGAAAAGTGTTTGTTCAAATAGATAAATAATAAATGCATTTTAAATAGTTTTGTAGAAGCTCAAGAGGATTATGTGTGTACCATTTTACATTTCCAAGACTTTTCAAGTCCAAATGGTTTTTCGGCTTAGCATTTTCAGTTTAACAGTTGGAAAACATGATGATCTATTTCAGCCAATACCATTTATAGCTTTCTTCTACGACTTTTCTTGTGCCATTCATTCAGTGATGAACTGCAACTATTAAACCAGGGTCTTCGGTACCGATTAAAAACACTGCACCTTTCAGACGGCCTAAAGAATTTTTGCTTTTGCTTTTACATGCTGTTTTTTTTATTTCTGGCCATGTTACTGCAGATAGCAATATAAAATTGCAATCCATAAAGGTGCATTCAAGTACAACCCGTAAACTCAATAATCCACACTGAGAAAAGCAAACGGGTAGATGAGAAAAGTAGATTATGCACTGTCTGATTTTAGCAGTTCCTTGTGATATGATCAGATTCAGGGTGTGTAAAGCACAGGAACAGAGCTCAGGGGTATTTTCATTCATTTGGTTTGACCTCTGTTAACCCCAGTACTGGGGGCGGCTGCACTTCTGACAACAAATTGAATCCAAAAACTTTGTTTCACCTTTACCAGTCGGTACATAACTCAGTGGGAACAAATTCAGCAAAGACTGAAACAACAGTTACTACCTTAAAAAACTGTTCCTACAGCAAAGCAACACCATGACAAAGCAGTAAAGACGCTGCATTCCTGAAAAAACTGATCGTAACGAGTTTCAGACTCGATGCAAACCAAACAAACAAAATATTTTATGAAAGCTCAGGCTCTATGGATTACAACTGTATATGTTTAATCACTCTACATGCAAAACTCCGTAAACCAGCAGCCAAAGATGAGCAATAACCATAGCTGAAATTAGAGTTCTCAACAGGCCTTAAAATTTAACCCGAACCAGAAAGGACCCGAAGGACTTGAAGCCCGAATCAGCCCAGCCTGACATCATCACATTAAACGGTGGACCTGACCCGAACGAACCCGAGTTTTGTTTTTTAATTGCGGGTTAAAAAAAATCCAAACACAGCACACTACTTTAAGTTCAACTCAAGCACTTTTTAAAAACTAAAAATCAAACTTTAAGAACATGAACAAACGGGAAACTAATCAAATAATGTTCTAATAATAATAATAATAATGATGATGTCACAATTTAAAGTCCACTTTTGTTGGAACGATCAGCCAGCTGGAACAGGAGCAACTGAGTGGGCACGTTTACCACAGCCTGAAAATAAAGGCGCACTATTTTAGTCACCAGTTAACCATGAGAAATACTGACAACAATGTAAAACATGCATAAAGAGCGCTTCTTTATCAGTACGCTGCTGCACATCCCTCCTCTCTCTTTTCTGTCCAAACCCGACGCAGCCCAAAAAATTAACCTAAATATCAGACCAGAACGGGTCAGGCTCGGAGTCGGGTCTAAATTGAGAACTCTACCTGAAATCATGTCTTACCTTTGCTGTTTTATGACTGTAAATCATGTTTGAGTTCCATTATCCACACGAATCAGGTAATCCATTGCTCCTATCTGAATTAGGTTGTGGTTGTTTTGCTTTTATAAATTTCAGGATTCCATGTAGCAGTGGCTGCAGCCCACCCACCATTAGTCACAACACTGAGCGCCAGGTTTATAAAGGCCAATTCCAACTTTTTTTGGTCTCAAACACTTTACTAAAATGTGATTGGCTGATTTGTCTGTGAGTTTCTAAACAAACTCATTCTGCTAAACCTTGGACCCAGCTGTGCTTTCTGTCTGATGTTGAAATCCTAACAAATTGTTCTGCCTAGCAACATCAAAATAAAAAAAATGTGATTGGATAACTAGACTTTTTTATAAAAACAGTTTTTTGTTCATTTGCAGATACCAAAAATAAGTTTGAAATCACATTGAAGATATACATGCAGACATATTATCCAATATAAATATTAAACTAAAAAAGTCCAATGCAACATTTCATAAATGCTGACTTACTGGGCCTTCTCTGAAGGCTTCGTAGGCCCTGAGGGTTCAGCTCTACATACAACACACAGCTCAAGTTTGAGTCAGTCAATAACTCAAACTCGTTGATGTGTTCCTCCAGCTGTTCTCGGATCAACTGTAGAGTGTCAGGGTGCACTATCCCGCTAAAAGAGACTAAATCCACGATTGAATAGTTTCCAGGAAGACACACACTTGGTCAGCAGCAGTGTTTAGGTAGATGGGATGCATGAAAGTAACGTTCACTTTAGCAGAACGTTGCCCAGAGCGCCACGCGGCTGCAGTAGCTCTTCTGTTGGATGTGATCAGACCTTCTGCCTCACGTTTTTTACTTTATAATATTGTCTTTGTATTTATAAAAGTAGAATAATCTTAAAGTGTAAATAATAGTTGTTCACTTACCAAATAAAACCAGTGCATTCTTGATATTCGAGCTTGTTTAGGGGATGTTTAAAAGATTTTAAAGCATATTTTGTCCCCCGCAGTAGATAAGACTCACTGTCAGGGTGCAGATTAGTTTTGATGTTGATCATCATCTAACGATTTACCTGCAAGGCTCCGCTCAAGGATGTGGGAGCGTATCAAGGTCACAAGGAGTTAAAGCGCCGACATTCTGCCGCACATGTTGATGACGAGTGCTCCGCCGACGTGTTTTTGGTGGCATCGCCAACGACTGCAGCCACACAAAGCAAAGGTGAAGAAAATTGAATGTGAACAGATGCTGATATAGAACATTATAGCCTTTATTCAGGTGGACCGCTCGCTTCATCTCAGACGTATTGATCGGCACAATTTACTCTCCTTACTCAGAGGATTATGGCTCTGTAGAGTAATATAAAGGTTTCCTGACATGTCAATCAGCTGTCACTGCCAATTCCACTGAGCAGACTTCAGCCTGTCTCTGAAATGGGTTTGCCAACTCACCCACCAGTCAGACAAGCTGCATGTCAATTACCAAGGTTTCTTGGAGGACGGCTCCGTTTTTTGTTCTGATTCTGAGGCTTCCCAGCTTCTCTCATGTTTATTGAATTATCCTTGTGCTCCCTGCAGTCTTGTGGTTATTTTTTTCTCTGCCCCTTCCTATTAGTTTTTTGTATAACTCTCATAATTAGATTGGGTTCGTACAAACTTATTTCAGCACCGTCTTGGAGATGTGATGCATCCATTTGGTGACCTCCTGTCTCTGTCTGACCTCTGAAAATGACTCCCACTGACAGTTTGTGTGCATGTTGGCAGTCCGGTGCAGTGGCATTGACACAACGCTTTGGATTTATTGTTGAATCCTTCCGTTTGGATGAAAGGTTCTGACCTTGCCCATCTTAGGCTGGGAGAGCCGATGCCTTACTACCCATGGGCTGTAGTGCAGTTATTAAAAACTCCATTACAACCATTTATAGGTAGACATAACTCACAGTGCGGATATAGAGATGTCAAAACAGAGATTGATCTCAGAAAGAAGTGTAACCCAGAGAAAAGTTAGGAAAGGCAGAAAGACTGCCTGAACTGACCGGCTGAGCTGAAAGCATCAGTCAGAGCCTGAATAGATCTCTCAGCCATACATCTATCACACCCATTTTCAATAACACCTCTCTGTCATTGTGTAGATCCTGAAGGAGTTAAAGGATGAGGACTGGAACATGGGTAATATTGTCCACACATTGACCAACAGGCGCTATGGAGAGAAGTGCATCGCCTATGCAGAAAGTCACGATCAGGTACAATTTTGGGCCCTATCTTATTTTACAGAGCAAATAGGCTCTGCTGTGAATAATGAGATATCACACACATTTTCAGGCTCTGGTTGGCGATAAGACCCTGGCCTTCTGGCTAATGGACAAGGAAATGTACACCAACATGAGCACCCTGATTCCCATGTCCTCTATCATCGACCGTGGAATGCAGCTGCATAAGATGATCCGCCTCCTCACTCACGGTTTGGGAGGAGAAGGCTATCTGAACTTCATGGGTGAGTCATCGTGGAGAATCTATCGCTAAAGATGTTCATAAATTGAGCTCGATACCAATAGATATAAACGTGAAGCACATTTTATCTGTGTTTCATTAAGACTATTTTTCATTCCTGCATATTTATGGTAGGTCTAGTTCACGGTGTTAAAGAAAAAATCTGAGATAACACTGATTATTTTATTGGGGCAACATTACTGCTTGGATTAATGCCTGTTAAAATGTTTCCTGTGCACGGTGTGGTACTTGAAATGGCTCATTTCCCCTTTTTATGCAATTGTTGTAAATTCCTGCAAGAGTTTGCTCTGGGATTCCTTAGTTTAAAAAAAATCATGTTAGTATTTTAGTTACTGATATTGTTGTGTGATCTTCCTAGAAATCACGGCTTCTATGTGTGTCTTGAGGTGAAGCCTGGCACTTATTGTAGCTGCTAACATGCATTTTACTGTTTCGATCAATCAGAAAATGACTTAATATTCCTGTAGCCAGATACATTTTGGCCACAGCTATCAGTTGATTTCTAACAGTTTTCTGAAAGGGTGATGACACTAAACGAACAGCATGTTGGCTTGGTTTGCATAACTCCTAGGGATGCACCAATATGAAAATTCTTGGCCGAAACCAAAAACCGAAAATGCACTTTTAGTTCATTCTCTGCCAAAGGTTTTCCGTGGCCGAGTTTTTAGTCCATCTCTAATATCCACATCTTTTTTTAAATATACTAGCAGCAAATGTAAGAAAATATTTGTTTGGTTGATTATTCTTTGTCATAACAGTTCTTGGAAATAAATCTTATGTCATGGAAAGCCTGATTGGTCACCTTTATAATGAGGTACAACTGGCAATGATCTTGCATTTATGGGATAAATGACGCTGCAACCATCCAACGCACCAAAGAACTCAAAACAGGAGTGAACACCAAAAGAGAATACTGGCAATTTTAGAGCAGTGGTTTCCAACCTGGGGGTCACGACCCCCACTAGGGGTCGCCAAAGCCTCTCAGGGGATCGCCAGGACCTCTCCACTTTGAGGGGTTAAAAATGTATTTACTATATATTTTTAAGTTTACCAAAATTCATTTATTCTGACCTTAATATTAAATAGCATGCATTTATTTCATGTTTGTGTAACATAACGAAGTCTTTACAAGTTTATAATAATTCTTGAGTCAATAAAAAAATGAAAAATAACTAGCGATCTGTACCGAAAACCCGATCGGTACTGCGCATGTGCGAATCTTACGTATGAACACACCGGTCTAGTGACGCATGCAGCTGATGCAGAGAGCCCTCCTCCCCGTCGAATCAACTAAAGTTTTCAGCGGAGACGCCTGGACAATCCTACATCCAGAAAACTTTCAACAGCATAGCCAGTGACAGACTGGCAACCGGGAGATCTCCTGGTCTCCTCGCCGCTAAACCTGAGCCGCTCCGTGATCATACTGACGATCAGGACGTTTTTAATAAATAAATAAACAATCCGTCATGGCTCCTCGGCCATCTGTCCTCCTAAAAGCTGCAAAAACACAGCAAAGCTGAGTCACAAAGACACCCTCTCCTCTCTGTGGGTTCGAGTTTGTCAGCGCTGCAGACCCGACCCCCCTTCCTTCCCCCTCGCCGGCCCGCGTGTCACCGAGGAAAGAAGCAGACAGGGATAGATAGACCTAAAAAGAACTAACAACTTTATAAACTAAAGTTTTAAGTTGTAACGAAGGATATTGCAATGTTAGAATATGGTCAACTACATACAAAAATACATGATATTAATATTGAAATCCTTGTTTTATAGTATTTTATTTAACCAGGTAAATTTAATTGAGATTAAGAACATTTGTTGAGCATTCTGAAAAGCTTTAGGTTTTGTAAATGACACTAATAGTCTGTCAGAAAAAGTCCAGCTTTAGACATTTTGTGGTTTAATAGGATGATTCAAAGGTCCTGGTGTGATGAGTAGAACTAAAGGAGAGAAACCATCTGATATGAAGGCTGATTCAACCTGTCAGAGTCAGAATGGATGAACATCTGATTTCTTGTATCACATCTTAGCAGGTGAAGTAACTGGTAAACAGCCTGTATTTAAATTAAAAGAACATTTGAAATAATAGTGTTACAGGAAATAATCTGTTGAGAAAAGTCAAACACATGTTGAAGTAGCTGAAATTTGGCTCACTTTTTTTTCATGTGTCAAAAGTTTATTGAAATTAAGACTGATCTGTGTTTACAGGACATAATCTGTTCAGAAAAATGCTCTGTTTTTAGTTTTATTTGTAATTATTTTTGTTTAAAAAAAATGACAGGTAAAATAGGGGTCCCTTGGGGAAAAAGGTTGGGAACCACTGTTTTAAAGGATGCTACTCCCATTTAGCTGTGTTGCTCATTCCATGGATGCAGGAGTCTTACCAGTTTTATCTTTTTGTAAAGGTGATTAATTTGGATTTTCAAGGATCATCAAGAAACATTGTTACAGCATGAAATAATCAACCAAGCAGCACACATTTCCCTGTTTGTGTGTGTGTGTGTGTGGAGTTTAGCTAAAATAGATCATGGATCAAAAAGATGCTGCAAATAAATATAAAACTTTAAATTTGAGCTACTACAAGTGTAGTGCTTTTATAGGGAGACGCTTTTATTTGTATTTCTATCTCATTTAAAAATACACCTATTTTTTGTAGGTGTAAAATGCAGTGCATTGACTTTTCCACATCTACATTTTTTTGTAATTCCATTTTTTTTCTTGCATCTCCTCAAATGTCCGAACAAGTCTACAGCGATTTATGACATCATTCCCTGTATCCGTTCGCGTCAGGTGACAGTAAAAGGCCGATCGGGGTCATCATATGGCTACAGTTATTATTTTTCATTCTTTAAACAGGCAAGTAAAATCATTTCCGATCCCCGTCATTTGCTGCATTCCACTTGAATTTAAATGTTCGCCCTCAGGCAGACACAACGATCCTCTAAGTGTTCAATGAGTGGATGAAACACACATTTACTCTCCTGCCTTTCACATGTAGACGGTGTGTGTAAGACGAGTTGTTGAACGGGCAACAAGCAGAACAAACTTCAGAATGAATCTTTTATCGCTATAAAACCCCGTCTCTATTGGGATATTTTTTACTATTTGTTGCCATTATTATTTTTTTGCTTTAATATCTATTTTTCTCAGTTTTATTAGAGTGAAGTGTTTGTTCTCCCCTTTATTATTTTATGATCAAATGGGTAAAACTGGTTCATTTTTAGAAAACAAATCTATGCAGAAAGGTGTGGGATAACGTGTTTGATCTATGGTTTCCCATTTACATAAAGTGCTCAGATATTCGACTCGTTTCTTTTATAAAACGCGTCTGTGGAGCAGCTTTCTACCAATAAGTCGGGCTGATCGGCATTAAAGAAGCCAGTCGAAGCGAAGATCACTTTCCAGACCTGACTGTGAAATATGGGAGAATAAATCGGGTTGCTTTTACTCTCCAAATGGATCCACTTTTCAGTCGCCTCGTTTACAACCCGACATCACGACTATGAGTCCTGCTGGTAAAGATAATACCGTAAATGGATAACTAATTATGTACAGTCGGACGTTGACCTTGGCTGAAGGAACTCATTTCCTCTGCTCTTATTGTAAACGTGGTTTATAGACGTTATCCACGGCTTTTTAGCTCCACCTGGTGACCTGCTTCTCTGATCAAACTCCCAACTCAAACAATGAAAACACGTCAAACTGCCTGAATGTCAGCATCACTCAGTGTTCGCCACGATGGAGTGTGTTACACTTAAGAACGTCTGCTAAGTGAGTTGACATGTGGAGGGAAAAGAAGCACAATCAAAACAGCTTTTCTCGATGGACGGTCATAACTGGACAGCTTTAATGATTAGAATGTCAGAGAACTGACCCCATGTGGGAAGCTGAAGGACAGTTGATAGTAATTATATCTGATTCTCCGGCTAAAGCGGAGCTGAAAGGCACTCTCTGCTGCACTCTTGGTGCTTTCACTCCCCCACGGATTTCTTTGACTTGTTCATTTCCAACCAATCATTACAGCTTTGGAATCACGAAGAGATGATGAGTGCAAAACGCTGAATCGGTAATGATTTGATCCACTCTGATATTTGTGGATAAACATCTAATTTAAGTAGTGAAAAGACAATTTAGTCAAACTGAAAAGCAGCGTTGTAGATTTTTCTAGTTTAGGTCACAAATAGTTTGGTCAAGGTGACCTCGTGATCTATTTATAAAACCTTATGTTCTATTTTATTTTAATGATCTCATAATGTTGTGGCTGATACTCTGTAGAATATTTCTAATGCAGCTTCTGCTCCATATTTGGCTCCTAACATATAAATACACCTTCTTTTAAAGCCTTTTTTAGTATTGTGTCATTAAGAGCAAGTTACAAATAAACTAACTAAAGAAAATAAATGCTTGAATTTGTTTACAAGTATAAATATTGCCTTAAACTTGTGTTTTATACTAATGAGACACTAATTGAATGAATTCAGCCTCAGTCTGCATTAGGTGGAAGCACTGACCCCATTTCACACCGCCTTGTTAAATCTGCCCTGGTCAGTGGTGATTTAAAAAAAACATCTTTCTGGCTTGTTATTAATCTCCAGACCAAAGCTGATGTACTTTGCCTCACAATGAATAAAATGGTTATTATATCAGTTTGTTTTGCTCTAATATTTAAAAAGTATCATGGGATGTTTTGGCCAATTTGAAATGTGTTTTTTTGTTATAAATAATTCTTACCCAGACTTCCTGATCAACCTCTATTTAGAGAAATAGAGTTAACGTCTGACAGTACTGATGAGCTAATGGCTAGTGAGCAGAGTGGATTACTGCCTTTTAAAATGACTTCAGTCTCCAAAATGTCTTAGCATTTCACGTGAAATGAGTTCATAACCTTTGACATAACTGTTAATTTTTCATTTTGTAGTTTTTTATGTACATTTGTGAATGCATCAGCAAATTATAGCACATTAAAGGCCTTTAAAGGTAAAATATAACAGGAATTTACTAAGATTTCTATCAAAAACATTTGATGAGAAACCGATGGAAGCAAATTGGTTTATAAAATGTTTTCATGATTGGTTGTAAAACTTAGGAAATCAAAGATTTTAAATGGCATACTATGCAGTTTTGGCTTGTTTTTATCTCCCCCTAATGTCCGTTTTAAACTGTCTTTGCTCAGAAACACCTAAATCTAACTGTTGAAATGTCTCCTCAGCCTTCATTTCTTTCTACTGGAGCGGTTCATCACTCATTCAAAGAAATCAGCTGTGTTCAAGCAGGGAGAGATGGGAAAAAAATCAGGAATCAGGAATCATAAGCTAAAAACACTCCGGAGCCTAAACCTCGTGAGATACGTGACTTTGTGAGACTTCAGGACACCGGACCAGAGACTCAGAAGTTGCAAACGTGGTATTCTGGATCCAAGCAGCAGATGGGGCTGAGGGACTTTTCGTTAACCTGTAAAGGGTCAGATTAGCACATTGCTCAAGGAAAAGATTTAAAAAGATGGGAAAAGTTACATAGTGTGCCTTTAAAGATGGCTCTGATTCACTTTAAAATCCTAAGTGGAATTTAGAGTTATTCTAAAGACCCATTTTCTTAAACTAAAAACTAAATATGCTTAATTATATATCATTCCTTTATTTCAAAGTTTGTAAAAATACACAAATCAAGCTTATAGCTCTGCTTTAGTTCAGTTAAATAATTCCCAAATAATCCTCCGATGTGAAGCACATAGATGTCATGAGAAGGTTTTTACCTCATAAAACTGTCCTGCAGACTAATAATAATGCAGCCATATTATCTTGATAGTCATAATAACAAATGACCTTTTCCCCCGAAATGCCCCAAATCAGGAAACTAACGAAAGCTAAAAGTTTCCAGAGACGCACTCAACAACATTTGCCAAGTGCAAGCTGTTATGTAACCAAGAGAGAAAAACTTAAGAAAAAAAAAAAAAACATAAAATCAAGTAAATCTGAGATGACTTGTCATGTCAATGGATCAGTGATGGCAGAATCATTTAGCCCGAGCAAAAGCAAGAGCAAATTGTTTGAGCAAGCAAATCAATTTGAAGTGCCTAGCCCAGAAAAACCAATTTATTTACTCATGACCAATAGCAAACATACAGAGACGGAGGACAGGGAGAGCAGTCGCTTTTTAGGCGCCGTTAGACGGATACTGTAAAGAATGTTGGAGCGTCGGTGACATTAAAGCGCCCAGTGGCGTGGCATTAATGAAACGCTTCAGTGGGTTTATCATTACATCAGCAGGGACAAAATGGAAGTGCTCACACTTCCTGACTTTCAGGGCTCACAGAGACTTAAGATAACCTTGGAGGTTTAGAGTCTAAATCTCTGAGCTGAAACTTCTTCCACCTCTTTGCATTCACAAAGAGCTACAATGCAACAGGCAGCCATTATATTTCAGCCTTGGGCAGTGAATTGAAAACCAGCACATACATTTCAAATGTATATTCTTACCGAGTCGCTAAATATGCTTTCGGTTTGGGGCGTCCGACCAACTGGTAACACTTATTTAACATGCAAACTGAGAGTGGGAGTGAACATTAACCTAGTAACAAGAAATCAATCTTTAAAGTGCAGATAATCATTGCATCATGGTTGTATTTTTTTTTTGCACAGCACCTAAAACCTGTGGTGACTCCTGCCCTTCCATCCCCTCTGATTCTTTTATCGATCTACCTTTGCCAGAGTCCCTCCAATGGAAAACGCATTGATCCCTGACTCCTTCCTGTGCTGCTAATTACTGAGGGGACTGTGTCACTGTCAGGCCGTTAACTGATGCAGGGCTGTGCAGACAAGTAATGGGATGTGCCAGCTGAAAAGCTGTCCGACATAACACTGTGTAAACATAGCTGGTCCTCCCATTAATCATATCTTTATTGGAGCTGCCGCAAATTTAATGAGCAACAATGCCCAACTTTTTATTGCTTGATAACCGTACAAAACTCCCGAGGCAACGTGCAATCTGATCATCAGGGAGGTTTTATCTGTATTATTAACATAATGGCTCTAATCTCTAAACAAGAATTTCTGAAAACATATTTTTTTCTTAAATGTGAGAGTTTTTTTTTTTTTTGCATACCTGCACCCACGCTCTCTAATCTGTTATGTTTTAACCATAATTAGATACTAAGTTTTGTCTGAGAGTGCAAACGACGACGATGCTTAAAGGCTGATGTTAGAGATCGTTAGGATCACGTTTCTAAATCAGCCTTAAAGTTGTGAGGTATTTTTTTGCATGGTTAGGCTTTTTTTTTTTTCCTAAAAGGATAACCATTTGGTCACAGTCAGAGGTTAAGCTTTGTGGTTTCGGTCATTGCTTCTATCAGTAAATTATTTATCAATCGCTGCCAAAAGGAGCATACGCCGAGCGCCAGATGATCGCATGAGATTTTGTTTCAAACTTTGCCAGTGACTATTGGAGCCAACCCCGTCCATTAGCAAAATATCTCATGAACCACTGGACAGATTTGACTAAAACTTTCAGAAAGCGGTCACTACACATGGATTTACGACTTATTAGCTTTTGGAGTAAACCCAGTTACAGGTGACCATTTATCCTTGAACACAAAAATGACCATTACTCTATCAGTACTGAGCTAGAAATTGGTGTCAAAGTAGCTCTTTGCTGTAAATGTAGGCGTTAATTGTTGTGGTCAATGCTGTTGGTCTGTTAGCAAAATATTTTATGATCCAGTGGAATAATTTCCATGAAACATTTATTGCAGGCATGTCCAAAGTGTGACCTGGGAGTCACTTGCGGCCCTTGGAGTGATTTTGTGTGGTCCTTGCTCAGATTGCAAGACTGATAGAATTTAGTCCTCACGCAGGCTGTTGGTGCCTTTTTATCATTTATAAGTTCAGAATTTTACTAACGTGAGGCAGAACAACAAAAATACAGTTGAACTAAAACTCCTTTTTAGATGTTGAAGGGTAATGGTGCTGGGTGCTTGGGGGGGGGGGGGTCTACCTGCTCTCCCTCCTGTGGCTGCCTGGTGGGATCTGGGCCCCCGGGGGCGGTCGGGCCTCTGCTGGGGCTGGTTCGCTCCTGGGTCTCGAGTCTCTGGTTCCAGCTAGAGCTACCCTGGATGGCCGGCTGCGGGCGGTGCCTGTGAGCTCCTCGCCGTGGCCCCCGGGGGCTCTAGCGCGGCGACTGCCAGGGGGCCCACGTGGGGTGAGCCTCTGCGCCCACTGGGGAAGAGTTTAGTGGCTGCCCTGGCGGCGGTCTCCCTGGTGGGTTGGTGTCCTCTGGGCGTCGGGGGCCCGGACCTCCTCCGCGTCCTCTGTGGCCTTGGGGGCGGGTCCGTGGCTCCTCGAACTTATTATTGAATGTTAATTACCTAATAGCATGCTAGTTGGTACCATTCACTTACAGTGTTTTACACTAAGCTAATGCTAAAGGAGCATGAATATCTGCCTGCTGTATCAGGAAAATGGCTGGGCTGTTTACAAATAGTTTTTGCCCACTTATCTAACTCTGAGGAATATGACAATAGACAAAAAAATAACTTACCGGTGGAATATCCCTTTAAGGTTTATTCCTGCTCCTTCTCCGCCGTACGGTCCGGTTTGATTCAGTTCAGCAGGGAGCAGGTGTTACGGCTCCAGTCCCGGTCTGACATCAAGGTCCGAGTGGAGGTGTCAGTTCGACTCGGTACGAGAAACCCAGACCCTATCTGAAAAGTAAAACCAGTACCGAACTGAGGCGATCCCATTCCAAACACTAGTCTTTAAACAATAGAGACCTGACTCGGATCCCTCATTGAAAACGAGGCAGGCCGTGGGTCAGTTTGAACATTGCAAAAATTGATTCTCTCATAGTGTTCCCACACGTTGGAAAGCTTTTATTATTATTTTAAAACAATACCCTTCTGAAATTGTACATAAAATAAACAAATAGATTTATAAAGTACTGTATTTAGGGTCTGTCCAGTTTTAGTCAGGAATTTTTGTTTTTCAACCGTTTTGAACTGAACTGCAATTAAAATGCTTTTTTCATCAATTATAAAAGCTTTAAAATGATTTTTTAAAAACATTTTGGCATATTTCTTGGATGGACATTGTAAACTGCATGTAATTTCTTTTTTCTGAACAAGAAGTGATTAAATGCGATTAATCGCTAAGAATTTTTGTTAGATTTGCGATTAATTAGTTAATTTATTTTAATCGATTCCTGGCACTAAAATATATATAGGCTACCACAATATATACCACTACTGCACATGATTATAATTATACCACAATATAGATTTTAGGCCATATCTCCTAGCCCTTCTCCTAAGTATTAAGAGTTTGCACAATATCTTGCAATATAGCATAACATTATCTTAAAGATTTGACCCAAACGGCGACACCTCCATCGTTTCTCAACATATGATGATCTTAGTTTAAAAGTCAGGCTTGAAAGATGGCAGACCTTTAATTTTTTTGAGCAGTCAGATTATTAAAGTTTGAAATGAACCCACACTTGCTTTAAAAACTGCAAACGAATAAAAAGATGATACAAACCACCGAAGATGTGAGACTTGGTGTACGGCTGTAATTATCTGGTCACATACTCGCTTAGAAAATAAATGGTTCGAGACTCTCGGTATCCAAATCTAATTTGTCAGCCTTATTTGCTGTAGGTAGTTACAACAAAGCTAAAATGGTCTTTTAATGTTCTCAAACAATCCTTCCATATCACACTAAAACACCCCAGTGTTAAATGTCAGATAGTAATGTCCGTGATGTCTTAACGACGGTTTTATTTATGCGTGTGTCAAAGTGAGAATCCATCACAGTTTATTCTTGAAGAAAATATGCTTTTTGGTGTAATTTGGCTCCGGGCAGGCAGAAGAAGGTGATTATCATGGTGATTAATGCGGGCATATGGGAGGAACGGCGGCGTGTTATTGTGGAGAAGAAGGAAACGATTACCTAATGGAGGTGTGTCGGATGTATTTCTTTAAAGCTAAAATCAAAAGGAGAGTCAAAGGCTTCCACGGGTTGCTGAATAAACTTCTGAGGGAAACCAATCATCTCGGCTAGACTTTAGAAAGTACATCTGAAAAGTGAAACAGCCTGCGCACTTGTGCTGTTAATGAAGTGTAGCTTTTTAAGAGCTGTTTATCAGAATCCTGACCTTTTCTCAGCGTTGTGTCTTAAGTTTAGCAAGGATACGTTAGCTTTCTCTAATCCTTGTTTTTGTGCGTTGTTGGATTTATGCATTAATTTGTTGTGAAATCTTGTGACACATATGAAGGTTAACTCCATTGCACACACACTCTGATGTATGTAATACTTTTATAAAGTCTGAATTCATACCTTGTTTCTTTATACGGTAAATATGGAAATGTATCGTCAGTAGGGCTGCCACAAACGATTATTTTGATAGTCGACTAATCATCAATTATTTTTGCGATTAGTCGACTAATCGGTCCGATCATGCTACATTGAACTAAAATGTACAGTTTATTGCACCGCAGCATGCAGCTGCTCTTATGTAATCATCATTAGCTTACAGCTTGAAGTGTTTAGGGTATTAGCCAATTAAAAATAAGACAAGATCATAGTTAATCTTTTAATTGCAGCTTGTAGCAATCTTTAATTGTAGCATAAAGTGCAACATTATTTCTGAAATTGTTGAAACTGCTCTTTGCATCATGGAGCTGCTGCACAGAGCTTTGCTCTGCAGGACTTGCAGCTCAGAGCTCTTTTGCTCGGAGCTCCATGTATACTTTACTCAAAGTATCCAGTGACATCATGATGGCAGCAGACTCCGGGGAGTTTACAGTCTTAGTTTTGTTGGACCTTTCTGATGATCACAGCACCTTAATGAACAGACTCCGTGACTTGGTGGGATCTCTGGAACAGTTTTAGACTGGTTCAGATCGTACCTCTCAAACAGAAGTTTCAGTGTCCATATAAACAACATCATGTCAGATACTACAGATCTGTTCTGTGGGGTACCCCAAGGCTCTGTTCTGGGTCCACTCCTGTTTTTACTATATATCCATCCTCTTGGACAGATCATTAGTAGATGTCACAATGTCTCCTACCACCTTTATGCAGATGACATTCAGCTGTACTGCTCCTTCAAGGACTCAGAGTTCTACAAACTGTCTGAACTACTGGAGTGTCTGTCAGCTACTAACTGGTTAGAAAATAACTTCCTTCAGTTAAACCCTGAAAAGACTGAATGTCTGATTGTTGCCCCTGATAGGATGGTCCCTCTGATCAGTCAACATATTGGACATTTAAGTTCTGCTGTAAAGTCAAACCTGAGGAATCTGGGTGTTATTTTCGACCAATCAATGTCTCTTGAAGGTCACTCAAAACAGCTGGTCAGAAACTGTTTTTATCATCTGAGAAATATTTCCAAACTGAGAAAGTTGGTGTCAAAACCTGAACTGGAAATGGTTCTTCATGCTTTGATCTCCTCCCGTCTAGATTACACTTTTCACGTGTTCCTTTATGGCCTTCAGCGGGTCCAGAACTCTGCAGCTTTGAGCCGCCGCTGGGAGTCACTGAGCCTGAGGGGAGTGCGTGGAGTCTCCGCTGTCCTGTCCTGGGTACGGGAACAGCATGGCAGCGGTCCTCCATCGCCACACCATTGGCCGTGGGGGGGGGGGGGG
>SSNR01000046.1:3210813-3241702 GCA_006937965.1 Callopanchax toddi | reverse complement strand
GGGGGGGGGGGGGGGGGGGGGTTTGACCTGTCCGCTTCATAATCCTCATCCTCTCTCTGGTTTGTTGTTTTTACCTTCCGGCTTCACCGTGTTCGAGTCAGCTCGCGGAGACATTCAGGTCTTGTCAGGTTCGGGCTGAATTGTTTATATATTCATCTGTGAGGTGGTGTTGAGGAAATCTTTCAGAACATTAATTTCTACAATATTTCACCATGTGGTTAATAATCAGACTGGTTAAACTGTGATATGCTTACTGAAACGATCCCTCTTCGGCAGGAGTCCTCCCCCTAGCGTTGCTAGACTGGTTACGATGCCGTAAAGCAGAAAGTGACATCATCCTGGAGGCTCGGGCCGAGGCTCAAAACTGTCTAGTGCAGTATCTGGCCAGTAGAGGGGAGCAGAGTGCTGTCAAACATCAAACTGGTCAAGTTTCTAACTAAATAATCACTGAGATCAATTTTAATGCTCTAACTTAAAGTATTAAAAACTGCTCAGTGCTGCTTTAAAACACAAGTAACAAATAAATATAAGCAGATTAAGTTGACATTTAAAAGAAACCACTGAGTCATTGATCCTTCATTTTTAGTCTTGTTTTGGGGACTGAAAGCAGGCTTTTGTCAGAGGACCTCTTTCTGTCAGAGGGCTCTCCAGATCAGAACCAGGATCTTGAAATGCATTCAAATACACCGGGAGCCAATGCAGCTGCATGAGCAGTGAAATAACCAGAGAAAAATTGGAGTATTTAGTCAGAATCCTGGCAGCAGCATTCTGTACCGTCTGCAACTGGTCTAACAAGTTTTTGATAGACGTGTGTAATGTGCATTACAATAATCCAAGCAAGACTAAACGAAAGCATGAATTAAAACGTCCATTTCAGGATGACAGACAAGTTTGAAAATATTTCTCAAATATAAACACAGGATCAAACCATAGATCTGACATGAGTCAAAGGTTAATCCAAGGTTTCAAACAGTAGATTTTGCTAAAACACCAAGAGGCCCAAGGATTCCAATATCTTTATTTTTTTCAGATTCAAAGATCATTTTTTCCTAATTTGTTTCTAATGATGATATTACTTACAGCAAATTACACTATTCACTCTATCTGTGATTACAAATGCGCTTCAGACAATAACATGACTTTATTTGTCAAAACTAATGAGATGAAACACAGAAGTTTCCTCTCTAGTTCAACAGTTTCACTGAGCTAAACTGCTGCTCTGATCATCAGATGAAAAGGCGTCACTGAGCTTTTAGCTTCACACTGACACGTAATCGTAAAACCTTTTCAGGTGATTTTGGTGAGTCTTTGCTTTGTGAAACTGATGAGAATGTCAGTAGTTTAAGAGGTCATAGATGAGAAATGAAAATTTTGCCTCAGAGAATGGTGCAATCAGAGCATCATCTAAAGGATAACAAACACATCCAGGAAGCCGTATATCAATCCACCCGGTAGTTTTAGAAACAGTGCTGCAAAAACGGGTTCTAGGTGAGTAAAAAGCCTAAGATTTTGTTTCTAAATGTCTTTATTTAATAGCAACTTAATGCCTCCCTAATCAAATCAAATTACGGATCAAACATTTCTCCCTTTATGTCATTTTGCTGCTATATTTAACAGTAAAATTGAACCATAAATTAATTGCAAATGATGCAAATATTCTTTTACATGTGTTTTGCAAGCATACATGCATTTATTTGGAATTTTCAACAATAACTCTTTTACAACTTTGCCAGTGTAAATGCATTATAATTAAAGTTGCTCAGACTTGCGTCACAGTTGGACAGAAGCCAGACAGTCCTCCTATGCATTGCACACATTTGAATACCTACAGTGTATTTGTGGCTTGGGGCTTGGTTGACATGCTTTATGTGAAGTACAATACCTTTCTGGTAACTTTCACTCCTCGACTTTCTGTATGCAACTCAGTGCGACACGGAGACCATTTCTTTTGGGCGTGTTAAAAGTAACGCTGGAAAACGTAGCAGCTCAAAGGTTCTGTAGATGTTTACAAGCCGACCTGATGGTGGATATGCCAAAATAATAAAATATGCATTAAACTCCTCATATTGATGTCTTGTATTTGGGGTTTTTTTTTGTGAAAAGTTCCCCGAGTAAATCAGAGTTCATTCTTTAGGTATGACTTAAAGACTGGAGTGTGTTTGAGAATATGTTTTTGCTGCTGTACTTTTCATTGTAGATGTAAAAACTGCCTGAATCCATTGAATACAATCCTCATTTTGACTGGCTGTTTCACTTTTTTCTTGAGGGAAGGTTGTCAAGTTGGCTCACGATGTAAATACAATAAAGTTTTCTGTAACTCAATAATTCTGAATACGAGGCGAGTCTCTGTAGACTTCGCTGCTCGTTGTTACTCGGCATACATTTACAAGAAGACTCCAGAAACTGCATTAAATTCCGACTGACTAGACGCTGTGAGATAAATCAGTCAGGCGGGAGCTGTGCTTGCTCTGGCCAAAATGCTCCGGTCATATCACACATCCAGCCTATCAATATTGTAAAACTGTCACATAGCAAGTCTCCAGCCTGCTGATATACAGGGCAGAGCAAAGATATGCCTGTTGCACCACTGGCCTGCAACAATTTCCTGCTCTACCTGGGCTTGTCTGTCACAGGATGATCTGCTCCAGAGACATTTCCATAAAACTCAGTGTTCTAAATGAATATTCCAGAAGTAGCTAAGATTAATCAGTGCATGACATCGCTTAGTTCAGCCCTTTCAGTTGATTTCATTTTAGTTGTCAAACACTTCTTTGTTTGTGCAGAACAGTAGAGAGGTGTGACTGTTGAGCAGAGAGGATCATTTGGATAGAAGTTTTCTTAAATGACTAATTTCTTCTTAAAGGGGTTGAAAGAGCGTGATGCATACAACTGTGTACAGGTTTATGACTAAAATGCACAAAATCAAAATGTGCATTTTCATTTTTTGGCACATTTATAAAGTCATGCATGCATCATGTTTGTATGCACATTTCCTTTTAAACTATAAATGCATGCAGACACTCCTGATGCAATACAAAGATCATTTGAGCCACAGCTCAGCAGACATTATAAAATGAGGTGCTGTGCAGCCATCTTGAATTATTTTCCATTTGTAATGTTTCTCATTTTAGATTGATTGTTTGGATATTGCTTTAAAACTCACCCCAGACTGGTGGGCAGCAAGAAACAAAACAATAGCTTGTCAGAGATCATTACTGGTGTCTTTTGTCTTTATGTCATCACAAACCAGAAGTTTCCGTTTGAGCGAAACCTCACTTTTATAGAGGTTTTTATGCTTTGTAGAATATCTGTTAATCATGTGGATTTAATTAAAAGCATCTGGCTGATTGTATTAAAAAACACAATTACAGTGCAAACCATTATTACTGAAAATCTGAAGGTTATGACATTATCCATGGGCTTCAGAAATGCTTCCAATCAGGTGTTGGAATAAAGAATTGATGTTAGCTATGGATACTTTGAACCTTTTGAGTGTTTTTACATGAAGAAACACTCGTTTCTCACTGATCAGAGGGAAGTTCAGGGTGTTGGAGGCCAACTGAACACAACACCTGGCTGTGTCTGTTGAAATTTCCTAAACATTTCTTTCTTTCAAAATTGGTCTGCTTGGGGAGAACACGACAGTGAGTGGTGTGATTGGTCCTAAATGGCAACTTTGGTAGCAAACGTCAAAGTAGCTTTTATGTGGATGTCAGAATCAGGTTTTATCAACAGAATGTTGGATCTTACCAGCAGCATCTGTCAGTGGTTTTATGTAAACGCTTGTTATGTTCTTCTTTCCAGGCTGTATTTACCTTTAACTTGTAGTTTTTGTACCTAAAACCATAGAGATAGAAGAGGGTTACTTGCTGTTCGGTTGGTAGAGAGATGGTTACTATTTGTCTTGCAGCAAAACGGTCGGTTTTGCAGAATTCACTGAATGTTTCCTACATTCTTTTCCACAGTACAAACATATGCATGTCAGACGTGCAACCTACACACACAAACACACTTCTAGCCATTAAATATGTGTCTTACCAGTGATATTTTAAATTTTTTTATTTCGTAAGAAAGGTAAATTGTCTAAAAGAGCATTTGCTTTTTTTTGTGTTTTTAACTTTAGCCTGAGGCTGTAGGTTTTCTGGTCTGTTTTAATGTGAAACATCAAAAAAGCGATGTGATAATTCCCGTTCTATATGAAGCACATACATCTCACGAGTATAGGAAGGAGTCTGCTTTTCATCCGCTGGCGTTGAGGTGTAATTCTCCATGTTTAATGTTGTGTGGGAGGCTTCCTATTCATGCAGATGTCACAAAGAGAGGATGCCTCTCTTCCTCCTTCCTTTTCTTTCTCGTCCTCTTCTCGTCTGTCTCTTCTTTGTGTTTTCGGTGCCCTAAATTTGAGGCAGGAGCTGCAGTGAGTTTCTTTTCTGTCGGCGGGTCCGTTTCTTATTGTTTTTTTTTGAGCACCTTCATAATTTTTTTTCATTAGAACTTGCTGTCAGTCGCTGTCAGTTCCACTTCATCCAGCTCTTATTTTTTTTTTATATATTTGATTTTAATTTATTTATTTACTGTGGTTGCATCTTCCCACACCCCATTGTCTGTTTGTTTCTCTGCTGGGAATTCAATTATGCCGGCTATTGCTTTATGATGTTGTCATGACATCCGATGACGGATTCATTATCTCATTTCCTCGGCTGACAGGATCGTAACATCAGGAGTGTTGTTTCATATACTTCTGCAGTGTGCATACAGCTTTATGAAATATTGATGCTAGTCCTGGAGGTTTTATCCACAACAACAGCAGCTCGCTTTTCCTCTTTAATTACCAGATTTTAAAGAAAATGATGGAGTTTGTGTTTTAGAAGAGGTGGGGAGTTTTGTCAGAAGTTTCCGTGAACTTATTTTAATTAACAGTAAGACGAGTTCTACCAGCTGTGTTTTTGAGCTTAATGGAAATAGTCGTTTTCTTTACAGTGTCTTCTAATTTCTAGTGCTGACTTGCAGTTTGCTTACTTTTGCAGGAATAAAATATAAATTATGACTGTATATAAATAGATCCCAGTCAATTATCTCAGCAGGAAGAAGTGGAGCTCGAATAAAAGAAGTGGGATTTATCTGCACAATGTTTTAACTTTGCTTGACAGAATGTTTCTTTTTTTTTTTTAAATACGAGATGTTTTATCCTCCGGAGTGATTAAAAAGGTTGAAGACTGTCTGTGACTTTTGTGCGTTTGATCTTTTTTCTTTTTCTCCCCTCGACTTGTTAAAAACTTCACAAAACCTCAGAGGGAAGAACCTCGTAAAGCGTGACATGATAGAGTATGCTAATTCGGCGACGGTGTGCCTTTCCCTTCATTATGTACATTCTTTAATAACACTCCTTGTGTTGCAGGAAATGAGTTTGGCCATCCTGAGTGGCTGGATTTCCCCAGAGAAGGTAACAATCAGAGTTACCACTACGCCCGGCGGCAGTTTAACCTGCTGGATACGGATCACCTCCGCTACCGTCAGCTCTACGCGTTTGACCGCGACATGAACTGCACCGAAGACAAGTACGGCTGGCTGGCAGCCCCACCTGTAAGAACGACACACATTCACCTCACATAAACCAGAGAATCATGTGAAATATGTATGAATTTTAACCACACACTGACTACTTACAATATTGTCTTTTTTAAACACATTATTTAGCTCGTTTAGGGTTAATTTTCCAGGGATGAACATATTCTCAGCCCCCCCCCCGTCTGTCCATGCATCTCTTCACATTTCCTGCAGAAATAAAAAGCACCGTGAATAGAGCTCATTTTGGAAATGCCTTGTTTTTCTGGCTGCTGTCAAGTAGAACAGTAATGGCTCCCTTTTTTGAGCTTCTGCAATTTGGAGAATATGTTCCTTTTGTGGAGACTCTCACAGTAACGTGGAAATAAACATGTGGAAAATATAGCAAAATTGACAGGAATCATAAGCAAGTGGTTGTCGTTGGTTTAAATAAATCTCAGATTCCAGATTAAAGCTTCTCCACCTTCCTTTGTTACGCGCTGACCTGCAGGCAGACGAAAGCGGCAAAATGAGACGGAACAGGAAGTCACGCGGGCTTTGTTCTCGGGGACCATTTCTGAATTTTGTTTTATCAGTCAGGATTTGGATTCACTGGAAGTAAGTGGGTCAGTAAAACAGGAAAAATGGAGCCTTTTGGGGGGGAGTGATGGGGAATCCCGTTCCCAGAGGACGCTCCTGGCTAGAAAGACGAATCAGTCTGGCACTGGGGCTGACCTGCTGCACACCAGAGGCTGTTTTTCTTGGCTGTCTCTGAGCTTTTAATGTGAAATCATGTAGTAATTGATGGCCTTCCACTATACCTTCAAAACATCATCTAATTATAGCCTTTATTTAAATAATACCATCAATTCCTGTGTTTAAAAGAAATCTGTGCGATCATAAAGTGGCAGTGTTATGTGAGTAATTGCTCTTTAAGTTCTTTTGTGTGTAAATAGCTTAGAACCGGTGGCGGGGGGGGAGGGAGGGGGGTCATACCTTAACATTAGGGCTTTTTATAAACATGTCAGAAATATAAAGGTAGTGAAAATGAAATTTTTTAGATATCAAAATGGTTTTGTTCAGTTTAATTCATATGAACAAATAAATAAAACATTACGTAACATATTTAGACACTTTCTTTGCACATTCCATACATACATTTGCACTAGAACAGGATGGATGGAGGCAGACGGAGCACTTCAGAGTCGTAGCTACAATCAGACGACAAACAGCCCTGAAATTAGACTGAAACATTTGACTGTCGCCCTAAACAGACGTGAATCAAGTACACGCAGATAATAAGAACCTTTCACTTGACTGCATTAATACAAAGCTAATAATGTGTTGTTAAAAGCTGCCATCACACAAATCTTGTTCTGACTGCCAGCCCTGAAAGGTTAGTTCCACTCTAACGCTTCATAAGATCCATTCTGTAGGTTTGTTTTGCATGAAACTCTCACGGTGTGGTTGTGTGTGACTTCGAGGTGGAAATGTTCACATGTCCTTGTTTTATGGGAGTTTTTTCTGATATATAAAAATGTTATATAAACACATTACCCTTTAAGATCCTTACCAAGAAAAAAAATGAATTTAAAGCAACACTAAGTAGTTTTTTACTCTTTAAGCTAGAGCATTAAAATTGATCCAATTGATTTTTGAGTTAGAAACTTAATTGATTTCATTTTTGCCACCAGTCTGCTGCCCTCTACTGGCCAGATACTGCACTAAAGAGTTTTGAGGAGCGGGTAGGTCTCCTAGATCAGTGGTCCCCAACCTTTTTCTCGCCACGGCCCGATTGCATGCCAAGCAATACGTCCATGGACCGGTGGTGGGGGTGGAGTGGGGGGTGCTCTGATAGTGTTGCAGCAGGGGATATTTTTGCTCTGTATTTATTTTTAATTTTTATTTATTTATTAACCTTTATTTAACCAGGAAAGTCCCATTGAGATTCAGAATCTCTTTTACAAGGACTCCTGGATGCCCCCGGTAGGGCCCGGGCAGTGGCGGGGGTTGCCACCCTCCATTCCCAGGTGCCCTTGGTTGGTGTGTTGGCTGCTGACCTGGTTCTACAGCTGATGAGGCAGAGGGCCCACTTGATGGCGTGTTTCTCATTACTGGAGCCATCTGAGCTCAACATAGTGTTTACTGTGGTTTTTATGTGTATGTGTGGGTGTATGTGTGCCTGGGAATGGGTTGTGGACTGGGAGAGGAGAGTGTCATAATAGTTCTATGTGTGGGAAAGGGAGGGAATGTGGGTTGTATGGGTCATTTTAATCTGTCAAGCACTTTGTGTTGCTCGCTGGGGCATGAAAGGTGCTATATAAATAAAGTTTGATTTGATTTGTGATTATTTTGTAGAATATTTTTCTGCTCCATGCTCATTAAATACACACATTTAACTCAAGATGTCAATCCAAATCTTAAATAATATTTAAAATAATATAAACAGGCCTGCACATAGCCTGTTGGCAGGTCCTCAGGAGAACCTGATTTCATTCTGCGTACCAGAACCGACTTCCCGAACGCGCCTTTGCGCTGCGCAGTCCCGATGGGGTCGGGGAGCCCCTTGATCTGACGAGCTTCTAGTCCTGTTGCAGCTCAGTGACTGAGTGCTGACATGGCCTCTGAAGCTAGTGGACACACACACACAGCATCTCCAATGCACCGGTTATAATATTAACGTTCATTAGCTCTTATAAAAGTCTAACACAGCATGTTATCTTAGACAGAAATAGATGAGTCTGGTTCCTCTATCAGAGAGTGAGAGAATATCCAGCAGGTTACAGAGATGAAGGATTCAGCTGCTCCGCAAGCGCGCGCATGAGACTGAATCAGAGATGATCCGTCAGTCGTTCTGGTCAACACAAATGACTAGTCCGACAGAATGAACCTCTATACGTGATAGCAGAACCAACGCCCTTCTCAGAGGGGAGTCATCAACAGATAACCAGTGATGGTTTCAGCGAGGGTTTCGCGGTTTAACCAGTCTGACTATTAACCACGTGGTGAAATATTGTAGAAAAGTATGTCCTGAAAAATGGGACTTTCCCAACACCACCTCACAGGTAATAAATAAATAAATGAATCCACCAGAATTGGTGACGCATGACCCGCACGAAAACATCTCCTACACAGGAGTACACCTCCATGAGCTATTGCCCACTAGTACGATCCGAACCGAAGCCCGACAGCAGAGAGACAGAGAAAAATAGACTGTTTCTGAACTGAAAATAATTATGCGTTCAAAAAAATGTTAAACATAACACCTTGTCTGATGACGTCATTAGCTGAAAAGCGGCGGGAGCAATGGCAGGCTGTGGGGGAAGAGACATCTCCCTGCTGCTGCAGGAAGGATTTACCACAGTTGAAATTCTACTTTTAGCCAGTAGGGGGCTACGCAGGAAAGTTCCTAATAGGGCTGCAGCTATCGAATATTTTTGTAATCGAGTACTCTATCGAATCTTTTTTCGATTAATCGAGTACTCTAATAAATTACATGTATGTATGTGTATATATAAATATACATACATATAAATATATATGTATGTATAAATTACATGTACAATGTATAAATCTGAGAGAAAATAACAAAGTATTAAACATTTTTTAAATAAAAAATAGATATAAACCATGGTTTTGTGGCATATAAGTGCATTTACTATTATTACTGGTATTTATTGCTTACCTCGGAACTTTCTGTTATGTCACTGTCTTCCCCTCACACACCTTTTTTCAGTCGGACTGAAGTGAAAGTGCTGCAGCCATAGATATCATGGCTGCAGCAGCAAGTTAATTCCATACGCGATGCGTGGCTTTGACTAATTGCTGGAATGCCTGTTTTTTGCGGCACAAATCTCATAGCATATGTTTCATTTTGCTCTGTTCCTGTTTACCTTTCCAAAATGCGGCGAAACTTTAGAGTTTTTCGGAATTTTTAACCCGCAACTCGCTACGGTGTTTTGACAGGGAGGGGAGGGGCTCTCTGCTCCTCCGTCTCACCTGTGTCTCCACCCGTGTAGCTGCGCAGGCGGTTAAATGAAGCATCTCAGTACCAAAGTCGGCACCGTGTTTTTTCGCTACCGGTACCTACCGACATCTTTCAGTCTGTGCCGGTCTAGTACTAGTAGTAATAGTACGGTCTAGTTGTCCACCATGGCTTAAGATAAGTTACATTCGCTACTTGAGTGTGCATTCAGTGCAGTGTGTATGTGCGCCACTTATTTCGGTCCGGGTGAAACATGACCCCGGGCGATTGCAATGCCATGAATTAATTAAATATGAATTAAACGAAGCCTCGAGGCAGAGAATTTGCCTCGAGGCTTTTTTGTACTCGAATTATTCGAGGTACTCGAAGAATCGTTTCAGCCCTAGTTCCTAACTGTTGCTTTAATGAAATGTTTTTTTTTCTTTTTCTTCTTTTTTTTAGCATATTTTTGTTCATTTGTGGCAGTAAAGGCTATAATATGTTAGTTAATAATTTTAAAAATATAATAATTAATGTACATTAATAATGTTTAACTTTTTATTCAAACGTTTCCATATTTTTTGAATGTTTTTGTTAATTTTTTTCCCAGTTGCTTTGACTGCATGCTTTATTTAGAAATGATGACTAAAATGAGCTTATTCCAAGCAGTTGATCTGCAAGTATTGTTAAAAAGATTAACACTTTTTTTAAAAAAGGTAAAATTAAAATAATTTTATACAGTACATAAAAAAAAATCCAACTATAGACATTTAAAATAAAATGGGGACATTTTCTTAAGGTGAACCTAAGATAATGAATGAATAATCAGAAGGTCAAACTAAATGATGTCTGAGGTTTATTGGTTTCTGTCACTGACCTGGACATTAGTCCTTCAGCACAGAAGCAGCTGAAAGTCCTGTTCACTTATTCAGAGACTTCAACAATATCAGAAGGAGACTTTGTAGAACATCATTCACAGATAATGCCATTAATGTTCAGAGATTCTCCTGTAATAACCAGATAAGTCCGAATCCTCTGCGGAGCTTATCAATGACATTGCCAAGGTAATTGCACTTATTAGATATATTCTGTAGCTCGGCTTGTTCAATATTTTCTCTGTGCTGGGTTGATCCAAGGGCGTTTTGTAGTTGAAACGAGAAGCGTGAGATGATTTGTCAGCAGTTTCCCTTGTTGTCTCGAGTGCAAACAGTGGAAATGGAAACATGGAGAGAATTTGTTAGTGGATTTGTTTTTGATTTGTGGAAACGTCAGAGCTTCAAAAGGCCAAACTGAACTAAAACTGAAGCTGCTGTCAGTAAAACTGTCACCTGATCTAAAGACGTATAAAAACACCCATAACATCCTACTATAGGACCTAAATGACTTTAGATGCTGATTTACATTTAAATGTTTAAAACTGTAACTGTAAAATTCAGTTGTGTCTATTTAATCTACCTTTTTTCATTATAAAATTATTAGAACCATCATTTGTGCCATCAGTCTTTATCAGGTTTAGTATTATAAAGGGATGCACCAACACCAGTTATTTGAGTACATCCAATCTTAACTCTAAACATAGTGCTAAAGGTCAGGGGTCAAACTAAAAGTTTGATGAACTCCAGAAAGATTTCTCTCTCTCTGAGTTAGAAAGTCTTCTATAAAGGACTGACTGCTTCAGTTAATCTGACCTGGACTGGATGTAAGAAATAAAGTCAAACTGACTGAATAACATCTCTAAATGAGTAAATATAAAATGTTCACACCAAACGTCTCCCAGTGTAGGGAAAAATACTTTTGATAAACTAATAAATACACAAATGACATGCCATAGGAGCAGTGTTGGGAGTAACGCGTTATTAAGTAACGCGTTACAGTAACTACGTTACTATTGCGGTAACGAACACGGTAACGCGTTAGTCTCCCAAAATCAGGAACGCGTTCCTCGTTACTGGGCTTTTTTTAGGCTCGTTATTCGTTACTTTGCGTCAGGCGGGTCCGGCGCCAGCGGGAAGAAACGGAGGAGGCGTGTGACCTTATAACCGGGGGGCAGCCGGTCGCGAGTCGCACCCCGTTCACCTGTGAGCGCTCCTCCGTGTAACGCAGCGGGAGCCGAGGAGGACACCGCTGTGACTCCCGCTGGCGACGTCCGTTGGACCCAACAATGGTTCGATTGTCTGTCGGGCGGAAACTCCAGAGGCTGAGATCCCTCCTGTCCTGTCGAGGTGACAGAGGCGGCTGCGGGCTACAGCTCTGACGGTCCTGCTCAGGTGGATCAGCTTCGCGCCCCGTTCTCCTCAGACCTCTGCACCTGTTCCATCCCGCCGGATGGTGAGTGGACTCAGATAGGAGCGAGAGACCCAGAAACCGGGTCTTCACCTGAACACCGGGCCGATCTGGTTCATCTGCTCCTCCTGGTCTGAGGTGGCCCGGGTCGGAACTCTAACCATCCGCGGTTCCCGGAGGCCGGAGTCACCTCCGCCTCATCTGGAGCTCTCCAATCGCTTCTCATCTTTATCAAGTTTCAAACTTTCCACCTGCTACAACGAGACGGGCAGACCCGCCTGCAGCTGGTGGCGCTGAGCTGTGATCTGGACCTGGTCTCATCCTCCAGGCCCACGCTGCGCCATCCGAACACAGCAGGTGGCTCGTTCGAGTTGGAGTTTTAGCAGCTCATCCTGTATGTCGTTGTACGTTTTTGGACCATGAGAAGGTGAAACCACTGGATTTAACAAAAACTGAGATGAAAGAGTCGGAGTTCGTCGTTGCTTGTTGGTTTTTTGGACGTAGCTGTGCTGCTGGTTCTGATAAACCGTGTCAGCTCTGTTCTGATAGCAGCCTGTGGTCAAAGCTGAGTGGAAACTAAGATCTCCTTCTGAGGAGACTGAACTCATCAGTCATGACAAAACAGCAGCTCTACTGAATAAAGGTAGGATGGATCAACATTAAATATATAAGTTGGTTTAAGAACCATCCTGTTGTTTTGATTGAACGTTTTTGTTACAAAAATTTTAGTTTGATGCAACTTGAAATGAGTTAAGAGTGATAACTGTTGAAGTTCTGGTCTATTTGATACCAGGCTGTCAGAAAGACAGAATAAAAAAGTAACTGATGAATTGATCGCCTCTGAAAGATCCACCAGTAATTTACATGAAGCCCTCAGCATCAATAAATCACAGTACATTTAGGTGGGTAATTTATAATATATAATTGTTTTAATTATAACATAGTTACTTTCCCTAGTAACTAGTTACTTTGAAAGTAACGAGTAACTTAAAGTAACTGAGTTACTTTTGAAAGAAGTAACTAGTAATGTAACTAAGTTACTAATTTAAAGTAACTTACCCAACACTGCATAGGAGCATTTTGTTATATGGGCTGCGGGCTACATGTTGGTGCAGTTGGTAGCACTGTTGCCTCGCAGCAAGGTTGTAAGTTCAAGTCCCAGCTGTGGCCTTTCTGCGTGGAGTTGGCATGTTCTCTCCATGCATGCGTGGGTTTCCTCTGGGTGCTCCGGTTTCCCCCACACATCACAACATGCCTGATAGGTGCATTACTGTAAGTCGCTTTAAAAGCATCTAATAAATGAATAAACATAAACATATATGATATAACGGCTTTCCATACCTGCAGCAGTCACTGCTTCTGTGGACCAAACTTTTCCTCGGCTGATTAGAATCAAACCGTTGGCTCTTTAATCCTCTGTGTTTTTCTGAAGGAGAGGTTGATGTAGAAGCTTTACTCAGCTCTACTGGTTTCTTCTGTTCACAGCTGTTAGCAAAACACAGCTAAATAAAACATGCTAACTCTTTGGGAATCAATCAGTACAGTGGCCCAGAAGGATCAATGAAATGCAAAAGCCACAACACTGTTATGTTATTGTGTTGTGGCTTTATGTTGTTGTGTTGTGACTTTTGTAGTTGTTGAACCTTCTGGGCCACCGTAAATCAGGCATTACTAACGGATCTGTCAATACTGGTACTTTACGGAACCAAATGTCAGTACTGTGAGGATTCAGACAGCATGTACTACACACGTAGTATCCTGTCTGTTCCAGAGTTAGCTCCAGTTAGATGCTGTTGTCTCTCACTGCAGCTTAACTGAGAGACTGAGTATCTCGCTTTGTTAAATAGTATCTGTTCCATAGCAGAGTACCTTTATGAGTGCATGATAATAGTATCGGACTGGTATACTCAATGGTTGTATCAGTATCTGGGCATCACTAAAGGTTGTCTAAGCAAAATGGTTACATTCGTTTCCAGCAGCCAATTAAAGGTGATGTTTATTTGCAAACTTTAAACTACCTCATTTGCTTGAGGTGACAAAATCAAAATTCTAATCCATTATTTTTCTGCTAACCGAGTCCATTGAAGTGACTGTGCATTCCAGAGAAGAAAGAAGCAGGAAGAAAGGCTGTGTATTCTTTTTGTAGTTTTTATAACATGTGCTCACTGTGAGTGCTGACTTCACAAACAGGGATTTACCCTGCTCTCCTTCCCTGGATAAGTCGGAGTCGGAGTTTCAGGTCAGTGTGATGCTTCAGGCGGTGACAGAAACAGAAACTCGGCAGACTCTCAGACCTAACTTCAGACTAGCAGCCATCGCTTTGATATCAGGGAACCATATGTTTGTATCCCATGAGGCCATTACTGTTGGTGCACGGTTAAAAATGTGACACGTTATTTCGATTTTTTTTTTCTTCAGCAAAAAAGCAAAAGATTACATACTGATGTAAACATCGGGGTTGATTGCTTTTACTTTTTTTTTTCTTGCTGTAAGTAAAACTGGACCGTATGAGCTGATTCGACTACAACTTGATGGATGCAGGTTAAATTTGTTTTGCAATTCTAAAGCAGTTCCTGCCAGCCAGAGGAAGTTGGCATTACTTCAGAGCTCTTGCAGAAATGGACTGACTCCAGACTGTCAGCTCATTTCTTAACCTCCATCGTCTCCGCCGGTCCAGTTGCAGGGGTGCTTATCATCTCGTTCAGCCGTGAATATGCTGCCCTGGAATTGGCTTGGGGAACAAGGCACCAAAAATAGGGGGTTGGGTGACATTGATAATCTCTGCTAATGACACGTTAGCAGTAGCTTGCTCCGCAGGAGAGTGGTGCTTTTATCATGTGCTGTCTAAAGCTGACAGCGTCTGCCTTGCACCACCCTGGGCCGCCGGTTTCTGCTGATGAGTGCCACCTGAAATCTGACGTGGGAACGCTCCGCAGTCTGTTTGAATATCTGTGGTCTCCTGATATAATGCGCCCTATAATGACTGTTAAAATCCAGCAGGAGGAAAGGTGATGACTATTCATAAGGAAATACTTTTTCTTTTCCCCTCTCGTTTCCTCCTCCAGGCCTTCATCAGTGCCAAGCATGAAGGAGACAAGGTCATTGTGTTCGACAGGGCAAATGTGCTCTTTATCTTCAACTTCCACCCTGACAAGAGCTTCCAGGACTACAGGGTGGGGGTAGACGCACCAGGAAAGTATCCTTTTCATTCTCACATCATGTTACTGCTCCATTTTTTAAAAAACTCTTCAGACACTGAAGTGCTTCTCAGAGTGATTCAGCCCTTGTTTGTTACAACATTGCGACTAACTCTTCACAAAATCACTGATAACATTTCAACAAAGGTAATGAAATCGAAAACTGTGGCAGGAAAAGAAAGCTGTGATTTCACCAGTCCACACAGATAAACTGACTTTAAACCTGACAGACGCTGGTGTTCAGAGGAATGTAATTCTTTTAGAAGTGAGAACTTTTTTGACGTTGTGGAGGTGTTTTAGGACATCGAGATTAAAGTCAAAATGTTGAGAAAGAAGTCGACATTACCATAAAACTGTTGAAAAGGAGCTATTTTAGGAACAGCCAGAGGAAGTGAACCCCTTTATGCTTCTGGACTTGACTGGATTAGGTCGGTTTTATTTGATTACTATTGTAATGGATGGGTTTTTACTGAGTAAATGACAAGAAATTGCATCATCGTCTTGAATGTAAGGTGCGTTCTTTACACCCACATCAGAGTTCACAGTGGTACTTCCTTCAGTCCTTCACAATAAGAGCCTCAATAATATGTATCTCAGAATAATTAAAGTGTAAAAAATAACTTGTTTTACAGTATAACCCACGCTGTAGCCTTAACTCTTAGTGATTCTGAGAAGTGAATTAAAGGTTGTGTACAGATCCAGATGAAAGTTTTGGTAAATTGCTAATAATGTTATTTTAATTAAAACATTGACATAAAGCCACCATCATAGATATCATATACGTATAAAGGCTAGATATCTTACCTGCGCTGTTCATCAATGGACTGTGACATAGCAACGCGGCGGCCATCTTACCACAGACAGCTGCCATCTTCCGTAACATTGCTGTCAATGGTGCATGCACTATTAAATACCTCTAACTTGCTCAATTTTTTACTGATTTTCAAACGGTTTGCTTTGTTATAAACGTCAGAGACGTGGCTGTGAAATATGTCGTTAATGGCCGGGAAATTCATAAACTGTGCAAGTATTCCACCTCAAGCATTTACATATTGAAGTTTATAATCAAGCTAACCTTTTGTAAAGCTGTTAATATTTCATCGAGTTAAGTTGATCACTCACCTTCCATCTGCTACCATACTGTAGAGAGCAGAACGTCAGCTGTCTGTAGTAAGATGGCCGCCCTTTAGCTATGATGTTGAATCCCAGATAAGGCATCTAGCCTTTATATATGATATCTGTGGTCACCATAGTTCATTTCCACAAGGCATTATGGGTATTTGGTATCTTTGCATCAGTGCTGGTTTAGGGTTGATTCCTTTTTTTGTCACAAAATCTAAACTTTATTCTTGAAATCCTACTTTTCACTTAAAGCTGCGCTGTGCAATTTTCAAACAAGCTAGGTATCGCTAGCTAATTTACACAAACACGTCTCAGACCTCTCACCCCTCCCATTGGGTATAATTCTTAGGCCGCGCCTCCCCCGGACATGGGACCGTGCATTGCCACGGTAACAATGAGAGCAAAACACCAGTCGTTGAAATGCTATGCTAATGTTCACCCTGTTTTTTCCTCTTTCTACATACATACGTTTCTGCTAGCTGAAAAGGTGTTTTTCTTTTTGGGAATCTGGTATTTTTTTCTAAATTTGAAGCACTAACAGCCGGCTGTTTCGGTCTTTCTCTCACTTCCGGGATGTTCTGCTTTAAAATGCTCCAGCACGCATTAATGGAGGATCCAAGCAGTGTGGAAGTGAGGCGCTTTGTCAGGATTGTCCAATAGTTGCCTTCGGTCCGAAACATATGATTGGCTGAGGTTTTTAGACAACTGCGAAGGAACCACTTTAATACTTTATTTCATTTTATTTTATCGCCACAATATACTGTGTTAGAATGTTGTTAAGAGTCATGAAAAAAATGTTTTAACCTACATTGTTTACCAAATTACCTGTATCACCTTTAATTCTTGACATTTTGACTTTAACTTATCTTTTCTTCCTCCTGCTGACCCTAATATACCATCATAGACATGGATCTTATTAGTCCTGATGGATGGTTTTTATTAACTCTGATTAATCTGTACGTTTTATTGAGCTGGATCAATAAGCTCAGTTTCCAACATTTAAACATTAAACAGCCTTTCAGTTAAATCTGCTGCATTTGCAAACTCTGCAGGGCAGCGAATGTAGCCGAGGATCCAGTAGGACTTTTTTTTTAATTGTCTTCTTCCTTCTAAGAAATACCCACACCAACATTGTGTTTGCGGTTTTATTCCCCCTACTGAAGGCTAATACATGTCATAAATATGAAACGTCCTTTTTAGAAGGCCAACTCTTAGTCATTCTCAAAGGAAATCCTCTAAATTGTTTAGTCCATTTGTCAGGCTTCCATCAGGCTCTTCTTTAATCTTCCATGCTGACTGTTGATGACTTGGAAAGCTTGACTTGTCTCCTAATTAAACTCCTACCAGTAAATTTTCACTGTGCCACCAGACATTTAGGATACTAAAAATCTCCCCTGAGAAGACTCTGGGCTGAGAAGTGGATCAGAGATTTAAGCACTGCGTGAGACGTGTTAAAAATAAACGAGACTTGTAAAGACCTACAGTTTTAATGGCGTCCCCCCCCCCCCTTTTCTCTGAGGCTGGTGCTTTTTAGTTGTAATTGTTGAGGGAAATATGAGTCAGTTGTTTATTGTAATCTTGTTATGCTGTTAGAGAGAAATAATATTAGAGCCCAGTGATTCAGAAAGGCTCTCTTTAGCAACATTGGCTGTCAGGAATTTAATGAGTCCCACAGTTGTGATTACAGCAGGCTTAATGATCAGGAATGTGGAGGGGGACAGAAGCTGACAGATCTGTGTTTATCATAGAAGATATTGTTCCCTTATGAAGCCTTCTGGAGCTCACGCCGTCCATTTCCCGAGTGGACACGAGGCTTTGCCACTGCTTAGGTTGTGATTAAAATTATGTGACGGTGAGGTTTGTTTGTTTTCTCTGGATGTCAGCAGCTGAAAGCACAAGACAATATCAATTCAGCACTGAGCCGTGATGATTGGATGCAGGTTTTCTTTCTCAATTAGATGTAGTTGCCTGAATCTCACTGGGTTTGGGGCTGGTTGGAGACTCAAAATTGCATAAAAATATGCAGATAGTCAATTAGAGTCACATTTATTTGGTATACTGCAGTAGTGCAACAGGTTTTATAAAAAGGGTTGGGTTAGTGATCATTTTTAAAAATCATTTAGCCATTATTAAAATATACAGCGGTCTATTATTGTGTGCCTAGGAGGGCTTGTGATTGTCCTAATATTGTATGTAATTTATAACATTTTTAGAATTTTTTAATGCATTTTTTACCTTATTTCTTAGATTAAAGATGCAACAGAAAAGTATTTTGTCATTGCTCAATGTCATAGAACAAAGATGTTTAAAACAACAAATGCATTCAAAAAGTATTTAATGCTATAGTAGAGACTCAATGGTTATTATTTGTATTACATTATTGCAAAATTAACATCTCAAATAATCTTTTCCTGCCTGTTAGCAATAGCATATTAGCTTCTTCAGGTCTCTGCAGGGGACAGCCAGCTGCAGTACCTTTTGTGAGCAGTAGGCGGTGCTGCAGAGAGAAATAACACAGCTACAGGAATGACCCTGAGAAAATGTTTACACTCTTTCAACACAATAAAATATCATCTTCAAATCCCCAAAGTTTTAAAGATATTTTTTAATGTATTTCTGTCACTATTTTTGGTTATTATAGCCGTATTACTGCTCAACCCTAATGTAGCGTTTGGAATAACTATTAGTTATTTTAACTACACCCTCTTCAGATAAACATTAGAACTTATTTTTGGATTATAATGAAAAGTGATAAACTGTCATTTAACCCTGATAATAGCTAATATTTATTGAAGGTATCTTTAGGTTCTTTGAAAGAGTACAGTGAATTGAAATACCTTATTAATAATGTGAAACTGAGGCAGATAAAGATTGAACAACCATTTAATTTGAAAAACCTAAGAACACAGACAGATAAAAACGGTTTGAAAGGTTGATGTAAACACAATTAATATTCTTAAACATGTTGAGGATGTTAAAGATGGTTAATTGTGAGTTTTAACGGACCGTAGCATATGTTTTAATGACTAGAGAATTTAGTTAACCTAGTTGTGACTTTAAGAGTCAATTTAGGGCTAATTTGAGTTTGGAATGGGATTTAGTTTTGGCTTAATTTAGTTTGGAAGAATTAAGCTTTATCAAAGCAAACCTCTCGATCAGAAAGTGGTGTTCGCTCACTGAAAGGTGGACGCTCCTGGATCTGGCAGGCGTTGGTTTCTCCACGAGCTGAGGCTGGAGTCCCCAGACTCGGAGTGGTGGTCCTGGAGGGCGTGGCCGCCGAGGACCTCGCCGGACAGTCCGTGGATACGTCCCGGTCAGCAAGGGAGGCATTTCAGCAGGCATGCTGAAGTCATTTCTGATCAGTCCCTATAGTGAGGGAGAGACAGAGGCCTTGTTCAAAGCTGATAAGGGTTCAGCTAAGACTCTGAAGGATAGCAGCTCAGCTACATTCAGGCTGTAGCACAGACCAAGACTGGCTTGTACCGGAACTAAATATTAGTTTTGAGACAAGTTATCTTAAATTCAACCAATCAGAAGATATTAAGTGTACTAATCAAAACTGAGTTAGTGGACTGGTGGATGGCTCTGATTGGGTAGGGAACTGTGAGGGAGTTACCAACTCACATATGACTTCCGCCCGTTAAACACTCACATTATAACTGTAGAAATGCATGACACAGCAGAGAAGCATTATAACACTTTGAGTGTGAGTGTGTGGATGACCCTGAGCAGGAACACTACAGGAGACTGTTCTGTAAACAAGAGATTACAGTTTGAACACCAGTCTGTGGTGTTAAAGAAGAGACTTCTTTACAGAGAGTGTTTTATTAGACCAGTTAGTGTCCAGTTAAGGTCATCTGGGAGATGGACACCTGAAAGTGGACAGTAGGACACCTGTAGGGATCTTGATTCAGGTTAAACATAATCCAAGAGTCATTGTATTCCAAGTTATTGGGAAAGAAATGGATTATTGTTGTGATGGTCACCAGGGGTCAAAGGTCAGAGGTTATAGCCTATTTGATGGTGCTACACTAATGACTGGGTCAGGTAGTACGGAGGACGGATCTTGCCATATTTTACAATACATATAGAAATTTTTTTAAATGAAGAAATTAATCTGTCTTATTTATTAAGTTAACTTGTTTTATTTATTCTGTATTTATTAATTTTGTAAAATTTTGTGTCACTTATTTTTTTAAATCATACATTCATTTATTTCCTCCTCTACTATTTTTTTATTTAATAAATAAATACAAAATGGATTAAATACATTTTCAAATATCATGTGAGTAAATAAAGCTCATTGTATACAGAATATAAAAAATGATAAAAATAATTAAAAGAGGAAACTAATTGATCAAATAAGATAGGAAATCAAATGGAAAACTAGATAATAGTAATAATAATAAAATTAATAATAATAATAATGTTAGTACTGGTAAAAATATATATATCCAAGTAATTTTGGGAAAGTCTTATTTTTATATTTTGGACACAATATTTGACAGATTAACTTTTTTATCAAGCCATTTATTGATTTCTATGTGTATTGTAAAATATGTAAGGATCCGTCCTCCATAAGGTGGAGCACAGGATGCAATTACAAACAAATGACAGAATCTGTGCAACTGTCATGCACATTTTCTTACAGCAATTCTGTTAGAATTTGCTTTATTTGCGTCTGATTGTTTGAAATGTTGTCACCAACCCCTAACAAGGTCATCTCACATTTCTCACACTTCCTAACTTGACAAATTTCCCCACAAGAAGAAAACGGGTTTAAACCTCCAGTGATGAGGGGATCCCTGCGACTCACTTTTAGGACAGTGAGAATCTTTACGAATGTTTTGAGACATTTTAGAAACTCCTTCATGAATAATATACGACAACAGTCCCTAATGACTTACTGGATGGATTAATGAAATCATAATAGAGCTGATTGTTATAGGAAAAAACAATTTGTCTTAATATTTTGTTAAAGTAAATTAATAATTGCATATAATTAAAGTCATTGCCATCAAATATAGTTGGAACCTTTTATTTTTGTGCTAATCATGTTTGTTTGGTCATTAAAATACAAATCAAAGTCACGCATAACCTTTTAATACCAACTCTTTTATTCTGAGTTTTGTTTTTTTTTTTGGTGTACTAAATTGTATTTGTTGCCTGTAGTTTATAGTTGTGTGTTGATGGGGTGAGTCCTGGGCGAAGCGCTAATAGCCCAGCTGCACAGTGTCTGTAACATCGTTTTTCAGGATTTATTTTCATTTAGATAGAACCACATCTTTTCCTCCTGGTGTTTCTTTTGATGTTTAAGGAGAGGCCTCAGACACTGGGTGGGTTGAGAGGAAATGCAAATAAATGTGAGGGCAACGCTCTGGCTGTCATTATACAGAGAGGCGGTAAACACATAAAGGCAAATGTGCTGTGTGTGTGAGGAAGGTAAATGTGCAGCGTGTATGAGGAGATGCAGATCCTCCGATGGGAACGTGTGCAGAGGATCCAATTAGGGGAGAAGACAGATGAAAGTGCCACTCAGAGGCAGAGGAGGTAAACAAGACAAGCTCAAAGAGTCCAAAAGTGCTTTTTCATTACACTCAGCTGTCATATACTTAAACTTTCTTCTACCTGTGTGAGGGTCAGGATGTCGCAGTGGAGCTCTGCACCATAGCTGAATTTGGAACTGCTGTAATAGCTGGGGCTGCATGGTGGCGCAGTTGGTTAGCACTGTTGCCTCGCAGCAAGGAGGTCGTGGGTTCGCGTCCCGGCTCTGCGGCCTCTCTGCGTGGAGTTTGCATGTTCTCCCCGTGCGTGCGTGGGTTTCCTCCGGGTACTCCAGTTTCCTCCCACAGTCCAAAGACATGACTGTCAGGCTAATTGGGCTGGTAAATTGTCCTTAGGTGTGAGTGGGTGTGTGGTTGTTTGTCTCGTTCGTCTCTGTGTGGCCCTGCGATGGACTGGCGACCCGTCCAGGGTGTCCCCCGCCTCTCGCCCCTTGACCGCTGGAGATAGGCACCAGCTGCCCCGCGACCCTCTGTGGAGGATTAAGCGGCTACAGAAAATGGATGGATGGATGTAATAGCTGGATGCAGCTGACCACGCTGTGTGTGCACCACTGAAAATTGATCCACTATGGAATTTCCTTTGGCAATGTGACAAGTACCGTATTATATCAGAGTGTCTCTCCTGCAAAGGAACACCATTAACGTACCTTTTGTGGCTCTCCGTCACATGTTGGATGACTGCCTGCTTTTTAATGTGGGTCTGCAGGTGTTATCTCTCTAATGTGTAGCTTCCATGGTTAATTATTTAATTAAAAATCTGCAGCGTTTTGCCAACTGAAGCACCGTTTTAAATGCGTACTGCCTGCTACTTCTGGATGCTCACAGTTTTAAATGAAATGTTCAGGTATAGTGCTGTGAAATATATGTCCCTCTTTATAGATTTCTTCTTTTTGAATTTTTTGTCACGCTTAAATATTTCTGATCAACAATCAAATGTCGGAGAAAACCAGAGTAAATACAAAATACAGTTTTCCGATGATGATTTTCGCCTGGATCTATTTTTAAAAAGTAACCACCTGAACAATAATCACTGGTTTTAACAATCGCAACAACAACAAATGCAAGAGAGCATTTCTGATAACTGGTAATGAGTCTCTCTCATTACTGCAGAGAAATGTTGTCGAAGTTAAGCCACATTAGAGAGTTTCCTTCATGGTTATTTTCCAGCATGAACAGCTCAAACGTCAGACATACTTACGGCGGGGTATTGTTGATTTTCCGGTATCTTAACAATACTTTTTTCGGTACGTATATGTATAATTCTGAGAGCAAATAACAAACTACTAAAAGGTTTTTTAAATTAACCATAAAAACATTGTTTTATGGCATATTTATTTATAAATAGGCTCATTTAAAGGGACATTTTATTGTAAAAGTACCGAAATCTTGTACCATGTTTTTTAGGTAACTGGTACTTACCGAATGCTTTTGGTCTGTACCAAAGAAGTACCAGCCCTAGACCTATAGTTCAGTATTTTCTGGTAGACAGCAGAATTCATGGTTCTATCAATTACAGCAAGTGGTTGTTACAGACATTTCTTATCAAGCGATGAGAGACGGTCTTTTAACAAGCGTTATTATAATTAGCGGTCGGACTGTAATGCGTTAATTTTGATTAATTAGGAAAAAAATAATGCGTTAAATTAACGCGATTAATTGTAGCTTGCATTTGAAGCAAGGCGTAACACTTGTCAGCGTGATTTCCTGCCACCTCGACGCACAGATCAGACCTTGACACAGCTTGTGTGCGAATTCAGAGACTGCATCCTTCGGAGGATCCAGACTACCCCATCCGACCTGTCCCGGATCGTTGAAAACGAGGCAGAAGTGGGTCAGTTTGAACATAGCACTGCAAAAAAGACTCACTCATACAGGGTGTTTCCACACGGTGGACATCTTTTATTATTGTTTTAAAACAATACCCTTCTGAACATGTACTAAAAATGATCAAAATAAAATAATAAAGAAATCTACTTTAGGGTCTGTCAAGTTTTAGTCTTTTTTTTCCCTACAATTTTGAACTGAAGAAGCTTGAGTTTACAATATTAAAGTTCAGGTCTGTTATTTGATTTTGTCCCCGACTAAAATTATTTTAATTAAAGAAAATGCTTTTTATGGCAAATTTTCTTGTTAGTTTAAAATGCAATTGATTAATTACAAAGTCTGTAATTAATTAGATTATTTTAAATCGAGTCCCACTACTGATTTTAATATGGATCATTACACCACAGACCCCTGACACTCACACGCACATCCCTCAACTGACCCCACTGAGCAGTTTCCTTTGTCCACCATAAAACATGGGATTGGTCAGCTGCTTCATCACCCATGCAAACAGGAGATGAGGTCAGGTGTTTATCAGAACACAGGAGATCGGATTAGGCAGCTTGACTCTCACGCCAGGGTGTGTGGTCAGATGACACTGGCTTCACATTCTTGCACACAAACAGGACAATAACAGTTATAGTCTGTTATTTATATAATCAACAGAACACAGCTTTTTAAGAATAAGAATTCACCATTAAATGATCTAATACATGGTCCAGGTCCTGAAGCAGCAAAGCAGCTCCAGACCTTCACACTACCACCACTACAGAATGTTCTTGAATGTCTTTTAAATACTCCAGGATGTGTTGCTTTTTGAGATCTTTTGGCCTGCTTCATGTTGTCAGACAGGTTCTATTGAAGTGATTTCTTGTACAGATCTGGGTGTGGCTATAGTGGAACTGAACTCGGCTTTCCAAATAGTGTGGTTCACGATCATTTATTACTATTTCACGCAGAACCAAGTTAGTTTAGTCAGTCATTGAAAACTACATTTAAACAGATTTTTTATTTAAGTTTTTACATTTAAACTAATTGGCCACTCATACAGGGCGTTTCACACAGTGGGAATCTATTTATTATTATTCAAAAACAATACCATTCTGAAAATGTCCTTAAAATGAATAAATAAAATAATAAAGTACTGTACTTTAGGGTCTGTCCAATCTTAACCAGGGATATTTATTGTTTGTCAACAGTTTTGAACTAAAATGCAATTTAAATGCATTTGTTCAGAAATTAAAGGAGCTTGAGTTTGCAATATTCAGGTCTGTTATTTCTTCTGTCCCCCACTAAAATTATTTTAAATTTAATAATGGCTTTTTGGGGCAAATTTTCTTGTTAGTTTAAAATACAATTCATTTCAATTAATTAATTAAAAAGCCTGTAATTAATTTGAATTTTTTTTTTTTTATCGAGTCCCACCACTAATTAAAACAGCATCTGTTCCCAGGTTCAAATCGGCACCAGCATCCATCATTAGATGGTTAAAAGTTATTGTTTAGGGACTCGTTCAGACCAGCGCACACTCATGCAAAAAAACCAACTCCGTATATGGCTGGTGGGCCAGAAATATGTGGTGGCCGCCTTTTGAATAGCCCTGTCTTAGCTACTGTTTAGCCTTTTCATAGTTTTAGACACACTTTTCTGTTTCTTCTTTTCAGCACATTCTCTTTACATTGTGTACATTTTGTCCTCCATAACGGTGGAGAGAAAAAGGAAAATGTGAAGCAAAGCACCTCAATAAAACACACTGATCATTAACATGCAGTCATCGTCAGGTTTCCACCGGGCTCTCAGCACATCAGTGTCTTTTATTATTTTCTCTCTGACTCGTGGTGGACACAATCTTCAGGCAGCGGTCTTTATCTGGCTGGTTAGAGTATTTGAAATCCCAGCTGGATCCCGTCATGAAAGCTGTACCTGTAGGGGCAGATTGGTCTTTGATTTACACTGTGCCAATAGGCAGTTGCGATTGTGTCAGGTTATCACTCTCCTTTGCTGTCTGAGCCTTTCCTGGCATGCCGTGCAGAATAATGCAGCTATAGATGTGGTGTCACAAACTCACAGGAATTTAGATCAAAATAAGCACTGCTGTGCATAAAAACCCAACGCACTCCAATATCATCCATTTCTCAGATAAAGCATCTAAAAGGAAAATACGCAGCTTTTATTTATCTTTCTTTCTTTAAAGCAGCTCTCTGTCGTTTGCTGTAATATACATCAAAATCAGCTGCACTGACAGGGAAATGATCATAAATTCAGCTAATTCAAAAGCAGTAGGACTTTCTACATCTAAGAGCTGCAGGAAACACAGAAAAAGGAGAAGTTTGTGTAAAAACAGAGGCCAAATTCTGAAGTCTTAAACTGTAATGCTGCTTTTTAAACAAAAAAAAAAAAAGATAAAAATAGGTCGTTTTTGATTCATTTTCATTTACGAATCCTTATTTGGGCGTGCTGGTTGGTGAGATCCATCTCTTACTCGTCTTTGACACAAACTGCCTTTACCGGTTTCGTTCTCTCGGATAACTGATCAGAGAGCAGGGTGATGTTGACTCTGAAGAGGCTAGACACAGATTCAGAATGCTTACAAGGCCATGCCACATTCTTCAGATGTGCACACACAGCTCACTTAACTCTTTTTTTTTCTTTTTTGCCCACAGCAGAATGCTGTTACTTCTACAAAGCCTGGGAAAGAAAAAAAAACAAAAACAAGCTTATATAGAATCGTAAGTGGTAGCTGGGTCCACATTGTGGTCACAGCAAGATTGTTTTCAGGTCATCAATGACTAATCATCAGGCTTGGAACTGCCTCCTTTTCTTTTTGGTCATTGGGTAAAACTGATTGTGTTCTTTAATCTTCCTCTTTATTCACAAAGGCCGTATTGATCACTGTGTTGCTCAGCTGAACAGCAAGCTGTCGCCGCAGTCGTCTGTAGCCACTAACAAAGACGTAATCGCTCAAACCTTCCAACTACCAATTTGTGCTGGTTCTCACTTCCTCACTGAGAAGTTTGCCAGGGAACTCTAAATTACTGTAACTACGCCTCATTTCCAGTGCTTTCCGAGTTTACAGGCGTGTGCACGCGCGCACGCAAAAAGCAGCTCCGGTATTAATACCACTGACAGGTGGAGTGAATAACATTGATTATTTCATTACTGTGGCACCTGTCAGGGGGTGGGATATATTTTGCTGTGAGTGAACAGTCAGTTCTTGAATTTGAAGTGTTGAAAGCAGGAAAAATGGGCCACTGGAAGAATCTGAGAGAGCAAAATCGAGATGGTTTAAAGGGTGGATGAGAACTTCTCCAAAACGGATGGGTTTTTAGGAATATTCCATCATGCTGCAGTTAGCATCTACAAAGACTCCAACAAGCAGTGATACAATAACACGGTCATAGACACCGGGGCCTGTTGAGAGGAAATCCTTGTGTGTTACAGATATGTGCTGCTTTGCTACTGAAACCCTAAAAGATTAATGCCTGTAGTAGAAGAAGTGATGGCACACACAGCGCTGTGGTTTGCTGTATTTGAAGCTGCGTAGGCTTGCATGCCCCCATGCTGCTTTGACTGTTTTCTTCTCAGAGGACCTGCAAAGTTCATGTTTTCTTTTTACATCACATGGGCATCTGACTTGTCTGCAGAAAACATGATGGCAAAATCATATCAAAGTCCAGAAGCCTTAAAAGGCAAGTGGTGAATGCAGAGCGATAGTCAGGGCAGTGATCTACTAGGACACCTTGGATCTTGTGGGTATTCCTTCAAAAGGTTCCAGTGCTAGTAGTGGCAGAGCAGACGCTACTTCATGGCAAAGGTGTTCCCCGATGGCTCTGAACTCTTCCTGCAGGATCAGGCATCCTGACACACTTCAAAGATGTTTGGCAGTAGCTCTGGGAAAAGGATGAAGAGTTCAGGGCGTTGAACTCCTCGTCTCCAGATCTCGGTCTACCGTGTATGAAAAACAATGCAGATCCATAACGGGCTGCACAAAGTGAAACTTTTATTTGTGTAGCATGTTTAAAACAACAAAAAAGTTTACTAATGTTCTGAACAGATAGAAGTAAACATGCATCCATGATAAAAATGTATAGAAGAATAAAAGTTCTCAAGGAGCTCAGCTTGAATTAAAAGCCAGTGAGTGAAAGAGAATCTGAGACCGTTGTTGTTGATTTTTGGTTTTGATTTTCACAGAGTAAGATCTGCTGCTTCTCTGAATTGAGAGGAGCCAGTTGAGGTGGTTTGGTCACCTGGTCTCCTCCCTGGGGAGGTGCTTTGGGCATGTCCTGCCTGCAGGAGGCCCCTGGGTTGACCCAGGACAAGCTGGAGGAAATACATGTCCGGGCTGTCCTAGGGATGCCTGGGGGTCCCACCGGAGGACCTGGTGGAGGAGGTGGGAGAGGAGAATCTGAGATTCCCTACTTGGGATGCTGCCCCTGTGACCCAGGCTCAGATAAGTGGAGGAAAGCGAGGCGAGTGACCGAGAGATCTAGTGACCGAGCAGGCTGTTCCCGAACCGGAGGACAGCCACCCCAAAGACACTTCTGGTCTTCATCCTGGTTTGGGGACTTCCAGCAGGAGCTGGCTCTCTAGTCTAAGCATCCTGGATGAGGCACTGTGGGATTCACGGAGTCTACAGGACTTCATGAAATGTGTTTCTGTGTAAAAGTTAAAAATAACTGGAGAAATGACTAAACATACGTTGGTTTTGGCTGCTTTATTCTAACGGTTAGGTTGGATTCAAACCCTATTTCTCCAAACTGAGGCCACCCAGTAAGCTATTTGTGGAAGATGGTGATTATTTAAACTTTTACACAAAAACACTTTTAAATGACAAAAAGTAAACTTTAAAAAAGACTTAGTTTTCAAATCTATTTTCCATCAAACTTTTCAGAAAATTAATATTTTTCACCTGTATGGATATAATTAAAACGAGCATCTTCAAGATAATTATACTTTCCTCAGATATTTTGTTTTGTAGATTCTGTCATCCACAGCGCAATGATTTTCTTTCTGTCAATAAATTCCCAGAGTGGAAAGCTAAGGGGAAGACGTGTTTGTGTGTGTGTGTGTGTGTGGGGGGGGGGGGGGCTTTTTTCAGCAGCGACGGTGCACATTCATGTAAGAACTTCTTTTTAATCATCACAATCAAAGCAGACAAGCTCACAGCCAAAGCAGCTTTTTCTCAGCTCTGGGGTTGAACGAGGAAGTGTTGAAGGATCGCTCTCAAACGACAGAATAACATCTACAGGGAGACGAGATGATTATTCACACAAGCAATTAGAGGATTGTTTGAATGTCTGCCCCCTTTCTCCTGCTTTTTGTTATAATGCTATTCCTTACAGACCTGATTAAATAATGCACAGCACAGATGTTTATAGATTTTTTTATATGATACTGTATATTGTTAGACAACAAGATGACTTCCAATTATTTCCAAGTGGGTGGAGCAAGACTAATTCTTTTTTCTGTTCGCAAGCTTTCTGAGAAAATACATTTTTATTCGTTTACTTGTCAAACATCCAACTTAAAAAAGTGTCCTACATATTTTTGTAATAAGACCAGCCCTGAAACTAATGTTCATTTTTTTTTTTTTTTTGTTGAGACAAAAGATGAAGACAATGTTTACAGCGTGGGGGGAGGGATACGTATTTGACCCCCCGTTTTTCATGTTTTCCCACGTCCAAAGAGTAAAGAGGTCTGTAATCTCAACTGTGAGACAAAATCTAAAAAAAATCACATGATTTTTAAGTAGCTATTTGCATTTTATTGCATGTAATAAGTATTTGATTTAACCAGCAAAACATCTCTATCATAAAACTCCTATCCTCCACTCATCACCTGTATTAATTTCACCAGTTTGAACTGGTTACCTGTATAGAAAACACCTGTTAGACTCTAACCTCTCCACCATGGAGACCAAAGAGCTGTCTGAGGACGCCAAGGACTAAACTGTAGATCTACACAAGGCTGGGACGGGCTACAGGACAACAGGCTAACAGCTTGGTCAGAAGGAAACAACTGTTGGAGTGATTATTAGAAAATGGAAGAAACTCAAGACGATTGTTGATCTCCCTCAGACTTGAGCTCCATACTAGATCTGGCCTGGTGGAGAACCAATCATTAGAAAGGTGAGAGATCAGCCCAGAACTACATAAGAAGACCTGGTCTATGACCTGAAGAAAACCGGGACCACAGGGTCAAAAGGTAACACACTACACCATCATGGATTCAAATCCTGTACTGAGTGCAGGGTCCCCCCCCCCCCCCCCCCCCCCCCCCCCCCCCCCCCCCCCCCCCCCCCCCCCCCCCCCAGCTCAAGCCAGCACATGTCCAGGTCCATCTGAAGTTTACCAAAGACCATCTGAATGATCCAGAGGAGGCCTGGGAGAAGATCATGGACCAAAATAAAACTTTTTGGTTTAAAGGTGCTAAAGGTAATTTGCAAAACAAATTGTCTTAAAATGTTTGTTTTTTTTCATGCCCCTTAACATTCTAAAATGGTACAGCTATAAATATATTGTGGAAATAAAAAAATGCAACGAAATAGATAAGTTGGTTCCCTCAAAGTTCTCTGAAAACCTCAGCCAATCATTTGTTTCGGACCGAAAGTAAGTATTAGACAGTCCGGCTGTCTGTCTCGCCAAAGCGCCGCACTTCCTCACTGCTTGGATCCTCCATTCGTGCATTTTAAACGCTAACCAGGTCAAAAACTACAGGAAGTGTCTGACCTCTTGAATTGTAAACAAAGGTTTCTGTACCAAATATTAAGTTATATTTTTCTGCTGTATTGAATACCTTTTTCATGCAATAAAATGCAAATTATTTAAAAATAATACAATTTGATTTCCTGGAATATCTCTTTATATTCTGCCTCTCACAGTTGAGGTTTTCCTACGATGAACGTTTCTGACATCTCCACTTTTTGTACGAGCAAAAATTTGGGAAATCGTTTTGAGATCAAATACTTATTTCTCCCACTGTATATCAAGCAGCTCGAGTATTTTTTTAAACGTCCAACTGATATTTGGGAGTTCTTTTTTTCGGGCATTTTGAAATCACATTTGCAGGTTTTCTCCCAGCTGAAAGACACAGTTGTTCATCTAATCTGTTTTATCTCAAGCTTCCATAAAGGAAGGTGGATATACCCTGAAGCCTTTACTACAGCATATGGTCTGATTTACATATTTCATGCTGTCTTTTTCTATCATGGTGCCTTTGTCAGAATGCACACAGTTTGTGAGGACGGCATCATGGAAGCTGCCATCAGTCAGCTCTTCTGTATCTCTGCATCCTTGTTTAGATGGAAGAGGGAAAAAAAATCAGGAATAAGTGACAGCACGGGGGATAACGCTACTCCCCCCCCCCCCCCCCCCCCCCCCCCCCCCCCCCCC
>SSNR01000046.1:3121444-3210803 GCA_006937965.1 Callopanchax toddi | reverse complement strand
CCCCCCCCCCCCCCCCCCCCCCCCACTCATATACAGTATATACAGCTTTTCTATATGTGATCAAAGGCATTTACATTTTCTCCTCTCCATTCTACAGACTCAACTCTGTGAAGACTTACAGCCCACAAACCTCAATTTTTAATGTTTCCTTTAAATTTTTAAATCATGTGAATTACAAACACACAACACAGCTGGTGTATACATTTAAATAATGCTGTTTATTTGGAATGAACAGGGTAGATTGTGGTGTTTTATATATAAAGATGATTTCTGTACTTGACTGGATTATATCAGACCTCAGCAGGTGGATGCCTGCAGGGGCTTTGAAGTTGGTGGATATTTCATATTTCCATATAAATATAACCTACATAATGAGTCTAAAAAGTTTAAAAAATCATGGTAAACAAATGAGATGAAATGTGTGTGTTTGCCATTTTATCAATTGGGGAAATGACTCAAAGCATATCTTTGAACTATCAGTTGGTGGACAGGAGAGTTTGGGGTTTTTTGGGACCTGATGGAGTTCCTTAATGATATAATTTTAGAAAAATTGACTGTGTTTTGCATCAAATTTGAGCAGATTTTCCACACGAGTTTTGTATTTCTATCAGAAAACTTTATGGTACAGATTGAAATGAGCAAATTCCTATCAGCGGCAACAGATGCCTTCTCAGTCAAACACATCATTTAGATTAGAGGTTCGCAAAGTTGGGGTCAGGACCCCACTGTGGGTCCTGAGACAACAGACTGGGGTTCTGGGATGTTCTCCAGAACTGAAAGTGAAGTTAAAATGCTTCTAATATCATATATTTGGCCTAATTGTTAAAACAGTTGAATAGTCATGGTATAATAGTTGTAGAGGTTTTTAATATCATGTCCTTGTTTAATTCGTTTATTAACAATGGAGCTTCTATCAAATCACTTTAAGTGTCCTGAAAGGCGCTATATAAGTCCATTATTATTATTATTAACAGTGTTTGTATCATTTTGCCAGTGATGGTTGGAGTCACGACGAGTCTCTGCTACTGTAATTTTGTGGGTCCAAAACCAAAATATTTGAGAACCCCTGATTTAGATGACACTGAGGTGATGGTGTCCAACATCTGAGTTTGTTCTCCTGTCGGGTTCTAAAAAGTCTGAATCCTGTCAGCAATATCTATTGTCACTCATTTGGACTCATTATAGTTTATCCAGTTCATATTGGTTAAAGGTCCTATATTATGCAAAATTCACTTTCTAAAGATCTTTTAACAGTCATATCAGCCCCAAAGACTAGAGCTAAAACGGGTGGTTTCTAAGTCTTTCCCCTGCTGATGTCAAGAAGGGAAAAGACCACTCCTCTCTAGAGGACAGAGCCAATCACGAGCACCTTTGGCTACCTGAGCCCACCCCTGCCCTTTAAAAGGCACGGGAGCGCTCATCATCACAAACGTTAGCAAACAGTCACGGTGAAGCTACGAGCAAAGCACAGCAGTTGCTTCATAGATGGTTGCATCAACGAGTACAAAAGTCTTATATTTATTCCACTCATCCTAGCCCCTGAAGACCCACCAATGTCTCACGAACGAGCGGAGAAGAGAGATGGGTGGGGCTTAGAGAATCTTAGCTCCCCAACTGCCCCGCCCATTTGAAGGGAAAGTTTAGCTTTAGGAGGTTGGATGAGGGGGTGGAAGAACAACAGCTGACCTTAAGTAAGGGTCAATTTGACCAATGCATGTTCTTGAGATGCATGTAAAAGATCTTCAGAGTGGATAGAAAGTGCAGAATTTGGGACCTTTACCATTTCTCATAAGGCAGCATTCTCTTAAACTGTTGATTTTAAAACTTTTTACAGTTGATGAATGAGGAGATTTCAATGACTATGCATCCCTAGAACACTGAACTTGTGAGTCTTTTGTTTCTTTGTTTGTCTCTGATCTTTAAAGCTAGCTTCCCTCCTGTGTTGCACCTTAACCTGAGTCCTTATCAGATATAAAATCAAGCTGGATTCAGATGAAGTTCTGTACGGAGGTCACGGCCGGCTCGACCACAACACAGAGTTCTTCACTCAGCCCCAGCCCTTCAGCGGCCGCTCCAACTCCATTCTGGTAAATATTCCCATCGTGACACTTTCACTCATCAAAGGTCATGTTTTGTTGAATGTCACTGAGTCCTAGCTTTAAAGCACACTACAATTACAGATCCAGGGCTGTTGACGGCTTTCCTCCTAACCCGTGCTGTATCACCATCCCATTGTGTGTTCTGATTCTAACGTGTTTTAGAGGTTGTTGGACATTCACACTAAAGAAGTGGCAAAATTAGGCCTACTCTAAAATGTCAGCGTGTACGCTAAATGACTGTTGAGGGTGCTGTTGATGGACACTATTGTCCCACAAAGCAGAGCACAGAAAGTGGTCGTTTTTTTCTGAGGAGTCGGTCACAGCTGACACCATCAAAAGGAGTAGTGGGTGGTGATGAGACAACTCCAGAAATAGCCCAGAAAACAAAACGATTCACAAATAAAAGTTTACATCAACAGTTTGTTCATTGTTCCTAAATTTACTTCTTTATCACGAAGTTGCTTCTATTTGTTTCCTGTTTGATTCTAATTGTGTTTAATGATCAGACATGGATCGTTCTAACAAACTTTAAGTAAATATTTAAAAATTGTATTTTGTAGCGTCATAAACAGAAGCTGCTCATTTTTATTATGAAGTCCTTTTTTTTTTTTTTTTTTACTTTACCGGTACAAACATGGGTAGAATAAGTAAAATAAAATTTTTTTTAAAATAATACAAATAATACAATAACCAAGTGAATAATAATCAGTGGTGGCTGATGAAATTTTTTTTGGCGGGGCGCATTTTTGCAAGTCAGTTTTCAGATGCGCAAAAAACCACATCTCACCACTAGGGCAGAGAATGAAGCAAAATATTTTCATCTGACTGAGAATGTTGCTGGTAAAAATCCCTACCACCACTTCACTAAAAATTTGGTGCAGTTAGGTCACACACAGTTTTGGTCTATTTATACATATCAAACCATAAAGAAATCATAAGGGTAATCATAAGGAGATCCTAGAATAATATAAATATAGTCAGATACAAATAATACTAAAAAAAAATAACCAGTTTGTACAGCTTTCTACTGACACCACAAACGTCTAATTTACATCTATAACTAACACAGTCAGATAATTAATGTTACAATTCAGACAACAAACACTAATAACCAATCAAGTCATGACAATCAGCTCAACTAATGAAGTGAATTAACAACAAAATAAAGTCAAATCCACTAGTGGGTCCCATCAAAATAAACTAAAATTACAATTTTAGACCGCTCACAAAACTCCCATAGACCGCTTTGTCATTTTAAGGAAAAGTAACAAAAACCTTCAAAACTGGCAAAAAATACATAAACAAAGTATTCAATCAATACTATAAGTGTAGCTCTAACATTCGGCCACAATGATAACAAAGACATGTCACTGTTTAATGAATAAAATCACGAATCAGGACAGAGCTAGTTAGCCCTAGCCATTAGCTCATAGGTGTTTTTGAATGGGGGAACTCAGCGACACATTGTTAATAAAACAAACAAACCAAATGACTCACCGTCGAGTCGATCAGTCAGCGATGTTGTCACAAGCTGTCAATAATGATTCTTTGAATAAATATCCATTTAGTTTCCTCCATTATAAAAACTCTATGAGCCACTTAGACCTTCCGGGTCGACTTTTGATCTGAACTGAGACTCCGGTCTTCTGTGCATGCTTCAGGAGCCCCAAGGCCCTTCAATACAAAGTATTGAAGGGCCTTGGGGCTCCTGAAGCATGCACCAGTTATAGCGTAGGTCTAAAGATTTTTTGTGCCCGAAGCATGTGCAGAAGACCCCCAAAGAAACGGGAAGTAAATCACACACTTTTCAGTCGTGGTAAAAAAAAGTGCGAGAACATTTTAAAACTACACCTAAAGGCAGATAGCACTTATCGTATGTATAATGGATAGATTGTTTAGTTTAGTTGTCATGGTTCTTTTAAAACTATTTTGTGATTCCAATCTTCTTCTTCTTTCTCTGCTTCCTGTGAGACTGGTGGGCGGCGCCCCAGTGCCCCCTATTGACAGGCTACCACTGATAATAATAATAACCAACAATACTAAAGAAAATGCATAGAAATCTTTTTTTTTTCTTATCAATTACTAAAGATTTGTTGAAGTTTTTCTTCTTTGCCTTTTTTCAGATTTTTACTTCTTTCCGTGTACCTGAACACGACTTCTCATTGTGTACTGTGTGCCTAAAATATAAAGAAAAACTAGAGAACAGAGAAATATTTTTGATCTAAAAACTTAAAAAATCTTTTTACTAGTTTAACATTTTTTAAATTACTGGAAACATTTAATTAAAATCAGATGTTTTCCTCTTAAATTAAAGTCTGTAGTGACTAAAGTTAATGTTTTCCGTCTTGGCCCAGCTATAACAAACCAGACCACCTCTTGTCAGCGATTTATTCCCACATCGTTTGTGTCTCTTAAAACCAGCTCTTGTTGGACGGTGATTGGATGAAAGTCTGTTCACATCGTTTTTATCTTTCTGTTTACATTTCTCAGGCTGCCTTTACAGACTGGCTTTAAGTATTTATAGTTTTAATGTTGCAAATTCATTTTGGAAGTGTTGGCAGCAGATATAAAATGTGATGAAATAGCTGTCGGCCTATTAATGTTTGCTTCTTTTTATGCTCAATGTTTGATTTCACAAATCAGTTTAATTGGCCTAAAATGGGGTTTGTAGTGGGGAAGTCTTGTAAAGCCATTCTAATGAGGTTTAAGTGTGCTGGCATGAGAGAGTGCTGCTTTCTTGGCAAAATGCCACCATCTCCCCGGTCAGGGACGCTCGGCTCAACAACAGCGCTATAATTTATTAGCTTCCTTTCAAATTTTAATTTAAGAAAAAAAAGGAAAGCAACAAGCAGATACGGCTACACATACATGGAGGATAGATCCATCCATCAGGGGATGGTAGCTATTGTTTGTAGTCTCCTTATCAGGTTTTGTTTGTGAATATCACGCTCGGCTTTTCTGCATTTTCTTTTGCTCGCGCTGGCAAGTTATCCTGGAGTTATTGAGCATCGTGGGAATCTGATCTCTACAGCTCTTTCAGATGCTCCTGCAAACACTGTGCATTATTCATGGTGTCAGAACTTACTTTTTTATATGCAGGCCTCCTAAACATGCACAGCATCATGTGTGGGTGAGGATGAACCACTGGGCCTTCATCATGACAGCCGCTTTGGACTGATGACATTAAACGGATCTTTTTTTTTATGTTCGTGCCCTTTTTCTTTTTCTTAATTGGATTGCTGCGTTACAGGCGTGTTTGATTAGATGAATTGGTAAAGATCACTAAACAGATTACTGCTCATCCTGTGAAGTTTTACCACATGAATATCTTCGAGATATTACTGTACAGTAATCCTCTCCTTTAACATCTTGAAACACAACCTGATGTATTTAGGTCTGCTCCATATTTGACTCGCCGCCTGATGAGGCGTTTGTTTATTTGAACTCGACGTGAACCTCTCTGGATCAATACTGGTGGTGTTGCTGTTAATAGGGGGGAAAAAAACAACAACAGCAAAAACATTTTTTACAAGATGTTGGACAGAGAACGTTAATGCATCAAAATTAGATTTGGCAAAGCTTGGCTCCTATTAAGCATCAGTTTAACTAACTCCTCTTCCCCTGGCCTTTGTTCTGAGTTCAGACGACGGTGATGTTTTTCGAGTTTTAGCTCTATTTTCACCGCACTTTGTTTTATATTCAGACTGATTTAAACAGAAGCATGTCGCCCCGTGTCCCTCTTGGCCAAAATGTGAAGTTTAGTTAGCTAGTCATCTGCTAATTTTGGCACCAGTGTGAATTAATGGGGGAATCAGAGGAAGTGAAGAGGATGGAGCCGACGGGGAGGGAAGGATGGAGGCAGGCGGGGACTCTTCTGCACATACGTTATTAGTATTTTCTTTATAGGCTGCTTCATAGAGATTCTAGAGTGAGGCAACAGTCTTGGGGAAAGAAAAGCAGCTTTTTCTCCTCCTCCTTACACCTACCTGGTTATGACAAGAATAATCAGACACAAGCCACTGCGGGGGCTGCAAAAGGTGCCCACACCATCCATGTTTTATTTAACAACTAATGCTTTCAAAGTCTGTGCAAACTTCTTTTCGCCTCTCTTTAATGCGTCTGTCAGTTCTCCAGCTTCCTCAATACGGAGCAATAATAAACTCTCTATATCCTCCCAGAATGCATCACACCACAGACTGTGGATGCACATAATTAGATGGGGCCATCAAAGTCAGGTGCCTAGGCTTTAGAGAACACCGTGTAGCCCTGACACCCCGTGTTCGCAAATCTGGTCATGGCTTACCGTCATCTCTTTAGCCCTGTTTTCTGAGTCCTTTTATATATTATCAAAATAAATCAATGAAGGTTAAAAAAAAAAAAAAAGTCCTACCTTCTTAAAACAGTCCAACAAAGAAATAGGAGCAGAATAGATTCTGCTCGACACGACACAGGTTTTACAAAACGCTGAGGAATCGTTCTCCTTGAACTGGAAGGTGTCACTGTTGTTTTGATTTAAAAAAATACAAATTTCTTCAAGAACAAAATTAATGAACAGGGTATCCGTGGAATCTTGAAAGTATTAAAAGGTGATAAGTCAATTTTGGGAAATTCAAGACCCTTATAAAGTATTAAAAAGTCTTATCACGGCTTTATAAAGTCTTACATTTTGGAACGAAAAAAATCTGAATTTGATGTCCAACAGTTTGAGTTCCAAAAACATTGTAAACGTGTGTGACTTTATTTTTAAAAAGAACGGGAAACAAAGGGTGCGTTAGTAATCCTTCTCTCAGAGCACCAGGGCGGGCGGTGCAGAAGTTTAGAAGCACAATGTACGCTCTGGTGTTCCCGGTGAGTATTACGAACGCACCGAAATGTTAAGATGGAAGAGAATGTCGGTGAACGCTGCCGCATAACCAGAATGGCGGTGAGGTATTAAAAAATATTGAGACGGTCTTGAAAAAGTCTTGAAAAGGTTTTGAATTTAACTTCAAGATTCCTGCATATACCCTGATGAAGCCAACAGGAATGAAAGTACAGTAAAAAGCAAGGCAGCTGAACAAATATTTTAAGATGCATTCTGGGAGTAAATGCAGGTTGTCCCCGCTCCTCTGTAGGATCACACAACATTTCAAGGTTGACAACAAAAACATTTGTTCACCAAATAAAGTAGAAGCAGACAAAAGATGCACTAAGCTGTAACTTTATCAATGCTGCTATTGTCCCTGTTACACTTAGAAAAGTCTATTTGAAGGTCTTCTTAGATGAACCCTGATTTTCTCTCTAATGGAGAAATAAATTAAATTGGAGTTGGGTGTTTCCAGATAATGCAATCTCAATCACCCTGTTTAATTGAAAGAACAGGAATCAATCAAAGCATCTTTTCGCAACAAATTTGTGGACGTGGCACAAAGAAAGTAGATGAAACCACAAAAACAACGGCTGTGATGGTCATCAGGAAATTAGAGAACGGCTGCCTGGAGCTTCGGTCTGAGAAAAATAAAGTTAGATCTGTGAACTGGTTGAAGATCTGCTCATCAGTGGTCAACAGATGAATATCACCAAGAGAGGGATTTGTGTAACAGTCTGAAAGTTAGAAAGGAACCTGAATTAAACAAAACGACTTATTATTAAATCATCTGGATGAGCAAGAGGACTGTAGGGGAAAGGTTTTCTGGGTGTAGGAGATGAAATTTTTACTTTAAATGAGAAGCTGTTTGGAGAAAGATCTCGGTATGGAATGTGATCAAGACACAGTGGTGACAGTTTCATGGTTTGGGCTTTTGTTGGAACCTCCCTGAGGCGAGCCACAGTTGATCACACAACTTTTGGAAAAAGAACCATTATAAAAAACTTGACTCCTGTCAGTGAGATGGTCTTTGATCCAAAACAAGGACCTTGTTGACAGTCCATAACATTTTATTTGGTTAAGAGAACGTCATAATTTATCAGATCAAATGCTGCACTAAAATCTATGAAGGCGACTCAGCTAAGTTACCATGATCCAGATCTTGATACCAACGTTCAGTCAAATGAGCCAGAGCTGTTGCTGTGGAGTGATTGGGTTTATAAGCATATTGACATTTTGTGAGGAAATTATTTTTTGACAAAGTAATCTTGCATCTGTTTACACACTATTGATTCAATATTCTTGCCTATATACTGATGGGTCTACTATTGGATACGCTGAATGGATCACTTTTATTCTTAGGGATAGGAACTATTTTAGAAACTTTCCACTGCTAACAGCAGACATTTATTAAAATGTAGCCGAGAGGACGAGACACAGTCTTCACTGCTAATTTTAGTAGTCTAGCATCCATATTATCCACGCCTGAGGATGTGTCATCGTGAAGGTTATTTAGAAGACTTTCCACTTTTTCAACACTGACAGTAGTTAGATCAAAAACACCCTGCTTATCTTTCAAGATCTTATTTTTTATAAAAGACAAAGAGATTGTGTCCAATCACCATCCTTCATTTGTGACTGTGTTATTTTTTTTCAGTATAAAAGGTGTTGAAGTAATTGGCGACATCTAGTGGTTTTGAAATAAGTTCTGTATCGACTTCAATCTGTGTAGGTAGACTATGGCTGCTACGTCCCATAAGACTGTTGAAGGTTTTCTACATGACCTTACTGTTGTTACCAGCCTCTTTAAATTTTTGCTGATAAAATGACTTCTTTTTTGTCTATTTAATTTCGAGGTTGTATTTCGTAGTTTTCGGTATCTGGCCCATTCCAGTGGACAACTTGATGTAGAAGCTGCTCTCTTGGCAACATCAAATATATTGTTTTGTGACGGATGTTTCCAGTTTCACGTGTGCGTGACAGACATAAAAGTAAAAGTAACAGGAGACGAGAAATGTGCAAAAACACACTCATAATAAATGGTCGTAGGTTTAATTCTCTGTCAGCTGCATTTCTTGTAATTCTCTAGCGTGTTTAGTTCATGTTTTACTGATCTGTGTTCACTGGTGGAGCTAGCGCTAATGCTAACTGCTACAACTACCTCTATATGTTTGTACTCCAGTTAAATGAGTTAAATGTTTAAGACTGGCATTAATAAACCTGTTAATAAAATAATAAAGTTCTGTACTTCTAGATCTGTCAATTTTAGCCAGGAATATGTTTTGTGTGTTTCTGCTGTTTTGTAGTTAAAGGCATCATTTGCAACTTTTTCATATTTTTAAATCTTATCCTTGAGCCAGTCTGTGCTAATATGACCCTTTACAGGGTTAATGAAAAGTCACTTAGCCCCATCTGGTGATCAGATCCGTAATACCACGATTGCAAGATCTCCGTCGCCGTCACGGTACCCAGGAAGTCACGTGTCTCACGAGGGTTAGGCTAACCCAATGTGGCTAGCTGTTATGCTAGCGCTGGAGTGTTTTTAGCTCATGATTCCTGATTTTTTTTCAATCTCTCCCTGCTTGAACACAGCTGATTTCTTTGAAGAAGTAAATAACCGCTCCTGTAGAAAGCTATGAAGGCTGAGGAGACATTTCAACAGGTAGATTTAGGTGTTTAGAAGCTGAAACAATATGCTAACTTTTTAATGGCAGTGATTTAAAACGGACACCAGAGGGAGCCCAAAACAAGCAAAACTGCATTTTATCACTTTAAGTGCTTTTTTTTTTTTTTTTAACTATTGTTTGATTCTGTCGCCCAATAAAAGTATTTTAAATTAAAAAAAATTGCTTTTGGGGCAAATTTTCTCGTACTAATAAAATGCAATTAATTGCCATTAAGTATTTACAAAGCCTCTAATTATTCGATACATTTTTAAATCGAGTCCCACCACTACTTTTATGATAACATTTTTATAGATTAGCAAGAATGAACAAACTTCTTAATGGTCTGTCACTTTATAACATTAAAAACTAATTTACTTTATTTATTTATAAAGCAAATTTTAAAAATTTGGGCAATTAATGACTTGGACTTCATTCATCTCTGATGTCGGCGTCATAAAGTCGACCTGGGACTCGGACAGCTTAATGAAACAGCGTGTGAAGAGAGTTTCAGGCACTTTGAAGAACAACTTGTCCGACATGTACCTATTTTAATGGCAGAAGCAAGAACATCTTGCTTGGCACACTCTGACACCTAAGTGATAAATAATATAATTCAAGGTGGGTTTTTTTTGTTTATTTTTTGGAAGTGTCACTTCACAACGTTTTTTTTTTCCTCACTTGCAAAAACTTTTTTGCACAAATGCTGTGTTGGTATAAATGTCTGTTTAAAAATAACATTAATATTATAGTTAAATCTACTTTAAAACAGCAGTTTTGTTATGTTCTAATGTCTTGTTTAATTTGAGTGAAAAGCATTTTTCTCTCAATGTGGATAAAAACGCTCCAACTTTCTTCATCTGACTGAACTGACAGCTTGATCTCCACTGGGGGGGGTGGGGTAATCGGGGGGGCTTTCAAGAGAATTTTTGTACATCAAGAACTGCTATTGAGCGATTAGAGTTTATTCATTTAACAAGACAGAAACTTTAAATAGAGACTAAAAAGTCCCCAAGTGAAGAAGTTTGAGGTTGCCTTCCTTGGGTGCCTGTCACATGTACAGATCTGTTTGACTGTTATGATGTCAGAGATGTAATATTAAGAAAGCATGATGAATAATTAGCTGCTCTGATACCTTTTGATAAACTTTGCATGCATCAAAGAGGTTGTCTCCTGTGACAGTTTCTCCAAAAGAAATTAAGCTGATGTGAGGAAGAAAAAGAAAGTGAGGGGAATGCAGCGGGCTCGTGGCAAACGATCAAAAGACATTGGTTTCCATCACCGACATCCAAGGCCTGACATTGATGAGGAGTTTGAACTGAGAGTAAAACTGTGACAGGACACAGAGGACCTACCTCACACTCTCGTGCATGTATAAAACATTAACACACACTCACAAATCGTCACACACGTTCTCTACCGACTTTATTAAACAGAACTTCTTAATAAGTGGGGGGAAATGCTCTAAATATCTATTTTTAGTTGTTTTTTTTGTCCATAATTATCCTCATAAGTAGCAAAGTAACACGTATCAGGATTTGTTCAGTGTAGTACTCAGGTTTATGTAAAAACAACCCCCTGGTTGTGATCAGAGTCCTTTAGGCTTAGTTAACCGTCCAAGTCATGGATTATGTTGTTACCCAACCAGATCCTTGGTGTTTGCCTAACTTTCAAACTCCATGTAGTTCACAGAAGTGCTTACAGCGAGTTGATTCTTGTTAAGTGATAATGGAGCCAAACAGACGTGTCTGCAGAGTTAAAGTGCACAGATCGTCAGCCCAGTGCTCTCGCAAGCTGCTGGGTCTGGAGGGAGCGCGGTTATTCCAGCCTCATGAATCCTTCATCAGTGTGTTTGAGCATTGATCAGATTGAGTATTAGCCCAAAGGCTGGTCTCTGCTCTTGAGGGGAGTAGAAAATCCCAATTCTCTCATGTGAGCACGCTATGAGGCAACAAAAGAACATCCGTGAGACAAAAGAAGGCAATAAAGGGGCAAAGTGCGTCTGCAAAGTTTCTGCAAACAGAAAATGTATCAACGGCACCACCTCACTTCGGTCCCGACTCGTTTTATGATGCACCTGTGATGGAATAAATTGGTAATAAGGTTTTGTTGTACAGGAGCTGCTTGATCTGACTGCTAGAGGTGGCTGCTGTTGCCTAGATATGAGATATTCTCTTTGAGTGTTGGAATGAGATGTGCTTTATGGGTAAAGTAGTAAACTCCTACTCCTAATGACTAATCGGAACGCGGCGGAGGCTTTACGGACATATTCTGACAAATCCCAACAGGCAAATCGCTCTAACAAAAAGTTGTACCGCACTAAAGAGAATTAGGTCTGAGTAAATCATTTGAATATGCAGCGAGTGGATGTGTGATGTATGGAATGATGATTCATAAATCCCTCATGTTTAAACCAGGAATGTGAAGTCATTAACATGGAAATGGCAGCAGGTTGAAGAGGCATGATGTGGCTGGGAAAGCGTTCCAGACTTACCAGCTACTGCAGTTCCTCAGTGTAAAACAAGAAACTAGTTTTTTTATTCGTGTAACTTTTTGATCTCTTTCATTTGGACCCTCTGCGGTCAGTGTTCCAACTGGAGCATTCACATCATGCAGCTCTGAGATGGATCTTGACATATTGCAGAGGGGGTCAATCTCTTCACTTTGGGGGGAATGCCTGAATTTTTAGCTGCTTTTGGAGCTTTTATTTTTCTGAGTGTGCTCAGTTTGATAAGTTACAGAATGCAGTCCTCCCCGTTAGCTAATATGTTTAAGTAAAAGTGAGTCTGACTATGCTATCATAATCTGAATTTTTATTATATAAATTTGGTTTTTGATAAAGCTCAAAAAGATACATTTAATACGAGATGAAGCTTTGTTCCTGCATAGTTCTGCTGTTTTATAGGGATGTGAAGATCTCGTTTCTGTTGTATTTAGTTGTTTTAAAGCGAAACCAAAATGATCCCATTGTGTTTTTAGAGCCAGAGTCTGATGAGACGTGAAAGTCCCACCTACTACCCCACACAATCATGGTGTTTAAAGGCACACTAAGTAACTTTTTCATATTTTTCTTGAGCCAGTATGTGCTAATATTGTTTTGTTGATTCTACTTGTTTTATAGTCTTTTATTTTGTCTAGGAAATTTTAATCTGTCCTTTATTGTTTTTGTCTTTAAATCATGTTTAATTCTGTTTTTTGTGAAGCACTTTGTGATTTTTGTCTGTAAAAAGTGCTATAAAATAAACTTTACTTACTTACTAATCTGACCCGTTACAGGGTTAATGAAAAGTAACTCAGCCCCATCTGCTGCTTGGATCCAGAATACCACGTTTGTAACTTCTGAGTCTCCGGTCCGGTGCCCTGAAGTCTCACAAAGTCACGTATCTCACGAGGGTTAGGCTAACCCAATGTGGCTAGCTGTTATGCTAGCTCCGGAGTGTTTAGCTCATAATTCCTGATTTTTTAAAAATCTCTCCCTGCTTGAACACAGCTGATTTCTTTGAATGAGTGATGAACCGCTCCAGTGGAAAGCAGTGAAGGCTGAGGAGACATTTCAACACTTAGATTTAGGGGTTTCTGAGCAGAAACAATGGAGCTAACGTTTTTATGACAGTGATTTAAAACGGACACTAGGGGGAGCTAAAAACAAGTAAAACTGCATAGTATAAGCATCAAATAATTACAACAGAATCTGTTATAAAAATAATATTTTAACATAAAGCAGCAAGTTAACTACAATATGATTCAACCTGGAAAAAGATGTCTGAGGTGTTTTTAATTATTTATTCCTTTATATAGAAGGGGCGGAGCTTAAAACTTGGACTGCCACTGGCCACTAGGGGGTGTTTTGGTTTCTTTCAGCTTCAACTTCCGTGTTATGCTTTGGTGTCTAGTTATTATTTATATGAATGATTTGTATGTGCACATACGCAATGTGGTTGGATCAGTAGAGCAGTCAGTCCTGATGCAGCTTCGAGATTAAATCTAGAATCTTATCTAGAGGCATCGACTCATTACGACTTTGTACAGATAAAATCTGATCCATTTACCTGTTAGACGAAAAGCAGGTGTGTTTGACCAAGCTTTCACTTTCTAAAATAACAAATATGTTGTTAAAACGGTGGTTGTGTCTAGAATGGATCTCCTGTAGACTCTTTTTTTCAGTTTACAACTCTTCTTCTGGTGCCATTCCTGCTGTTTAGTGGTATTGCTTTCTGCAAGCAAATACTCTGAAAGCGTTCTTCACCTTGATCAGCTAATATTTAAAAGGTTAACTGTTTTAGCATTTATGATATTCCAAATGCATTTGGCTAATTGCTGCTGTCATGGACAGATTGTTATTAAACACACCTGTTACCTGATTTTTTTTATTTTTTTTGCACAAAACTTTATTTTTATGATTATTTTTGTTCATTTTGACTCTGTGTTATGAACGTTTATAGCCATTTTAAAACCAGACCTGTTTGAGAGTGGTCCTTCTTTTTTAGGTGGGTTTTAAAATAGTGAGATTGATATAGAGTACAGTAATTCTTTAGCTTTGTCATTAGAGGTGTGTATTGGCAAGAATCTGGCAATATGATATACATCACAATACAGGGGCAAACAATACGATAAATTGCGATATTCATGAATTTAATTGTTGGAAAGCTGTCGCAGCTGAACATAAAAGTTATTCTCTTCAGTTGGATCTTTAATAAATCTGATTGTTGGCAGTGTATTAAGATAAATATCTCGCCACCAGACCAGAGATTAACAACCCAACAACCTTCAGCAAAACAGAGTGTTTTTGTCTTTGTTTACACCAGAACGACTTGTGTGACTTTACAGGAAATCCTCTAAGTCTTGGCTCAAGGTGAAGCTCAGCTCCCGTGTCAGAAGAGAAAGTTTCTGTATAGACTAATACGTTAATTAAAATGTATTCCGCCGATTGCTGCGCCAACACTTTGTTCTATTCGGTTCTCTTTTGTTCACAGTTTGATGTAGGACTTATCAGTATTCGTCACACTCTCCGTTTAGTGGAAATAAAAGCTGTTGACATACTCCAGGTTAGGCGCAGTGGTAGCTTTTGTCTAAACAGGTGCAGCGATTCATTCCGGCTTTTCTTCCCTCCGTGGTGCCTTTGCGCGGAGACTCTCCCACTGTGACTGTTTAATTAGGCACCAATGTCTGTGTCGGTAGTGTTTCAGCGCCGGGCTGCTCGACTCCCTCAATGACAAACTGTTGCCAAAGAAACGCATCCACGGCGAGCTCAGATCTACTGATGCCGAGGGGTGGCTGGAAGAGTTCAGGGGGGGATTGAACCATTAACTCTGCTCACTTTTTGGGTTTTCTGTTGGGGAAATATAGGATCACTTAGGCGTGTTTGTTTTTCCTTTGGCGTACAGCTGAAGTGACTAATGATACACGGTGGCTCCTTGCCTCCAAATGAGACTGTGAATATCAAAAGAATTGATCAAAGGCTTTATTAGCAGCGCCGCTTGAAAATTATGCCTCGGATAAATGGTTTTTTTGTACTGTATGTTCATAGGGAATCTGACATTTACAGGCTCTGTTCTGTCTTGTTTTTATTTTCTGCTAACAGGTTTTATTTATTTCTTTATTTCTTGGTCCACAGAACTCCTTTTAGATCAGCTCGTGCCCACTGGCAGATTGTGTTTCTTCACACAAAGCCGTATTTAAACAGGACGCTCTGCCAGTGTTTAGAGATAATGAGAGACACAGTTAATGTATTGATCCGAGTTCAGAAATGAAAGTTGGGGAAGGCAGGGTGCCCCCAATTCAGGCAGGGTTGCTCTTTTTGGGGGGGATTGTTCACTCGAATGAGGGAGTTTGACTCAGAGATGTGTGAATTTTTTAAATCTGAGACAATCTGCAGAACTGAGAATGCACATTTAAACCGCACGAAGCTTAGAATCAAAATATATAAGGACATATTTTGTATTTTAAGACATCTTTGCTTAGTTTGCTGACTCCTGCACCATGAAGCCTCTCTTAACCTCCTTTCAAGAGCTATTGTTCTGTTTAAGTGTGAATATCCCTTTAAAGTCACCTCATCTTTCTTCAGCTGACATGTTGACTTTGATTGTGAAAAGTCACCAAGCCTGACCACGAGGAAAACCCCGAAACCCGAAGATTCAGTGATCTCCAAATTGGTGATCTTGTTAACATCATTAATCTTCAATTGTCTCACTTTTCTGTCTTTCTCCATGTCTGTTTCTTCCTCAGGTCTACATCCCCTGCAGAACAGCTATTGTCCTGGCCAACGAGGAGATAGATTACTGTTATTAGAGGATGATTGTCTCCACGGAGACCAGGATTGAGAATGGATTCCAACCTCAAACCGAGTGTTAACAATCACCTTCATCTTAAAGTGTCAACCTTGCACACCGGCCAGACCTACTTTTGTGTTTTCGAGCCTTTTTCTAAATGAAGGGGGCGAAAAAAATAAAGCAGCTTCAAATGGTGTGCTTTCAAATACCATCTGTAACCTTAGACACCGTGTAACCCCATTTACTTCAGATGGGTCCATTTGGGAAGCGTCCAACCTAACCAGCAGCTAGATGCTAAAAATCTAAATCCCTGCCGAGTCCATCCACCAGTAGCCAGCAGCCATTTATAGGCATGGCTGCGTTTGGCTCGTCATCTGAGAAACATGACCAGCGACGGTGGCAGAGGAAAGCAATACAGCCAGCGCTCATTTATCTAAATGCAACAAAGGATTCAAGGAGACAAATCTAGAGATGTGGACAGGTTGGAGCAAAATAGATGTTTGTTTTTTTGAGTCGAGCATAAAATATTAAAAGCACTTGAACATCCAGGGAATTGATCACTGATGATCCTTCTGTTCATTTACATTGTTGGATGTGTTTCTCAAATAAACTGTCTTGTGCACAACGTGTCAAACTGGTGAGAAGCATCGTGTTTTAATGAGCATCTAAGGTAGTTGCTGTTTGAATTATACAGTAGGTATAGATGGTTTCCAGTGTGCTCTCTAACCATCAGTCATTCTGTCCAAAATGTAAAAACAATAAACAGCAGCGTGGGTAGGCCAGACTAGGTGTCCTATCGTTTAATAATCACAGAGTTGTCTGAAAGTATGTGAACCCTTTAGAATTGGTTACATTTCAGCATAAATGTCGACCTGAAACGTCATCAGATCTCCAAAGTAGATGAAGAGAACCCAGTTAAAGAAACCAGACAAACATTTTTGACTTGGTTGTTTAATAAAGAAAATGATCCAACATTACATATCTGTCAGTTGAAAAAGTATGTGAACCTTTGATTTCAGTATCTGCTGTGATCCCCCAAACTCTGTGTTTCTCAGTTATTTTCTGTCAGGTCCCCTCTACGAGCATGGATATTCTTCACACCCCCTGCATGAATGTTGCTCACACCGGCGGCGCTCCCTGCCCCCTCTTGACATGTATGAATGTTTAACCATTAAAACCCACCCTCAGAGCATCCGCTACCACCAAGAGTGAATACAAACAGATTTACTGCATTTCCGGGTCATTTTCTGCCCGCTGACGACTCCCATCTCCCTTCCCGGCTCTGCAAACCACTCTGAGTTACCAGTAGGCTTGGGCGGTATACCGGTTCATACCGAAAACTGGTGTTTATTTTGGTTATGATATGAATTTTTCACATACCGCTATACCGATATACGTATGTCTTCAGTGGGGAAGTGTTTCAGTGGGGACCCATTTCACTGCTACACACAAACACCCCAGCGTGAGTGAAAGTAAACTTTTGAACCAAGAATGGCGGCTGGCGGGAGCCGTCATGGCGACATAAATTACAAACCCAGAGGAACTTATTCCAAAAAGAGGAGGCATGTCTGTTGTTTTGGGGTTTCTCGAGTTTAAAAAGTCAAACGTGGAGCAAACAACTATCATACGCAAACGCTGTCAAGTAACGGTGGTAGCCGCTAGCCAGCGGGGCTAACACCAGCAGCTTGCTTCACCACCTTAGCTGAAAACACGTCTTGGAATAATGTCTCAAGCCTAAGATCTGCACCCTGCTAGTAGCAGTCAGAGTCAGACGTCCATTAAAGACGTGCTCGCTAAAGGGACCGCTTATAAATAAAAAGCCAGCGGTGGGTCGAGATAACCAACTCAATAACGATCCACGGTAGGTTTTTTTTTTTTTTAATTCTCTCTTTTGACAAACACTTTGAAGGGGTTATGTATTTATCTGCCTGTGACTGGACATGAAGAAACCGATATTCTGCATATGAAAGTAAAATCATATCAAAATGGACTATTAAAAGCCAATCTAGTGCAGTAATTAAAACATATTGTGGGTAGTAACGGCTGTATAAAAAATACCTATAAAATACCATAAACCCGATATAAATGTTTTAAAATTTAAACATTTTTTTGCCATACCACCCAGCTCTAGTTGCCAGACACTCAACGTTATCCTGCACAAAAGTTTGTTAAAAAAAAAAAACTGCCACAGCACAAAAACCCACCCGAGCATGAATACCGACAATAATCCTACAAAGTCGTCCTGCCTCTCACGCCCCCCGACACCTCACCACGCCCCCTCCAGGGGGCGCGCCCCACTATTTCAGAGGTACTGCCTTAACTGCAGCTAAATGTTTCCTGCACCTGTTGATCAGTCCTGCCTTCCTTATGCAACAGCTTCAACTCTGAGAGGTTGGTGGGTTTCCTCTCGTGAACTATATTCACATCAGGACCTCCTACATCTCAGCTGGATTAAGGTGGATGTTTCAGGCATGTCCTGCCAGCAGGAGGCCCCAGAGTCGACCCAGGACAGGTTGGAGAAAGTATATCTCCAGACCAGCCAGGGAACGCCTTGGGGTCCTGCTGGAGGAGGTGACTGGGGAGAGGGCGGTCTGGGATTCTCTATTTGGGATGCTGCCCCCGCGACAGCAGGAGAAGGTGAGGCATTTGTACACAATCTGCCTTCCTGTGGATTGGTGGAGTCTGAAATCTTTGGGATGCTTTTGTAACCTTTTCCAGCCTGATGAGCATCAAGAATCCTTATTTCTGAGGTTTTCAGTAACCTTCTTTGTTCGTGTCATGATGCACTCACATCTGATTGGTTGAAACCTCTGATTCTGATTTCATCTTTAAATTATCTGCTAATCTTAGAGGTTCACACATTTTTTTTCCATTCAGGGAGATGAAACATTGGGGTCATTTTCCTCATTTAATGAAAGGCCAAGTGAACCTTTTTGTCTCATTTATTTAACTGGATTCTCTCGATCTACTTTGTGGATTTGTGAGAGAATCTGATGTTTCAGCTCATTTTTATGCAGAATTATAGATGATCACAAACTAGCAGACAAAACAGCCTAAGTGCTTCCATTTTTAAAGGAACTGTTTTTTATTTGGAAATTCATCAAAAATGTGGTTCAGCGGTTCCCAAAATATTAATCACAAGTTTCACTACATGTTTAGTGACAGGATGAAGCAATAATCGTTAGAAACACAGAGGCTTTGGCTAAAAGCTTTTTAAAAAATCCACTAGAATAGAAGCATATTTAGATGATTGTTCATTTTATTGATGAAAATTTTATTTTTTTGAAACATTTCTGCTCTATCAGGATGCTACAATGTGTTCAGGAGGATCAAACACATTTGCGCTAAAAACAGGGACATTTAATTTAGTTTTTGTTTTTTGCCTGCACTATCATAACTGTACGATACAATTTTGAAAAATCAGTAAGTTTCAAACTGATTAAGACAGCTGATAAAAACTGATGCCGTTAGCTTGTAGCTCTGGTTTAAAGTACGTTAAAATGTTTTTTGGGTTGTTTTGCCGTTTAATTTAATTAAAAAAAAAAAAACAAGAAAATTGCATAAAAAAGCTTGATGTGTTCGTCATTGGAAACGCACCTCGACGTGAAAGAAGTCTGAGTTCGTTTTCTACCATTTCTGGGATTAAAAACATCAGATCCGTCATAAAGCTCTGATCAGAGTGTCGGCTTATAGAACTGATTACTATCTGAATGTTTTATGCTCATCTAAAGGTATATTCAGTCTTTGACAGAGTTGAAGACCAGTAATGCTAAAGTTTACATAAGGAAAACCATCTACTGACTCATTTATTAGGGCAGTAATTTGCAAATATAACCATATACTAGCAAAATGTTCCCACCTTTTTTTTTTTCTTTTTGCATAAAGTTTCCTCCTGCAGTAGATCACATTTAAACAGCTTCTCATAAATTTTTACTAAACTCTTCAAACTAAATTCTACGACTAAACGTTGATGCTGACGATCAGTGGCGTCCTTTCATGTGGGAGAAGACAGTATAACAGGTATGACTCACACACTTGACTACTTTAAGATACTGTGATTTATGTGCACTGTGCTCATTAGGTACCGTCGCATTCCCCTGGGAAGGTTCCCCGGGATAAAAAAAAAACCACACACAACACAGAAACCGCCTAAATTCATGCAGAGAACGACATGTGCCTCTTTCAATTAGTTCTGACTTCTGTGACTTTTGTCTCAACACACTTGATTATCGAACATCTCAAAGAGCAACGCGAGGCTGTTATGCGAGAAGGTTATTGATTAACTTAAACGAAGCGAGATGCATCACTGATGCTGGCTGACAGCTGAACTCACAGGTACTTTCAAACACGTTCTAGTTGGAGAATAACGGCGATAACTGATCTCGTTATGTTCCCTTGTTTTTCATCCTCGGAGCCTTTTGTTGCTGTAGGATTATGTGTCTTTTGGACAGACTGCGTGTTTTATAAGAAGAAAAAATGCGGATGAAAGGTAGAGAAGCATTTATATTTTTGTACATTTTCTTTTTTTTTTTACATTTTTCTCCCAGAATGAAAGCAAATTCCTTGATTTATTTCCCAGAATAGTGTGATACTGAATTAGTGCCGTCGCTGTCATTTAAGGTATGTTTTGCAGCATATGGCAGGTTTTGATCTGCCTCCCCTGCAGCTGAAGAAAACACATTTATATTCAAGACCATCCTTCTGTGTTTAGTGAAAAGTATCATGAACATGTCATTTCTTCCCTTTAAGTATTACAAAGAAAAAAAGAAGCATTTCTCCACCTCTTGAACGGCTCGGAGAACATCACTCTGCATATATTATAAGCAACAAGGTTGTGCACCTGAATCGGAGCGTTTAATCACCCTTTATCTGACCCGTTGTCATTGTCGTCTTCGCACAGCCTCGATGAATTGTCTGCATTTGTACTCTGAGGAGATATTGATGTCTGATACACTGTAACAGTTTCAGCATATTTCTTTCATTACAACTAATGACAATAAATCAGTCTGTCAAGCCACAGGAATGTGGATGAACTAAATGCGCTGTCTGACTACTGATCTGTTCTTTTTGCATCCTTAAAGACACTCTATATAACTTTTTCATATTTTTTTCATCTTGAGCCAGTGCTAATATGACCCTTTACAGCAGGGGTCATCCACTAAAAACCTGTAACCAATTTTTCATTATGTATTTAAATGTTACTGTTAAAGGCATACTCAGTAGCCAGGTAAACAATGTAGCTTTTAACGTTTTTTTTAAAGCCTCTTAACAACGTTCTAATATAGTATAGCCATAAATATATTGTGGAGATTAAAAAAACCCAGAAAGAAATCAATAAAGTGGTTGTCCCGCAGTTCTCTAAAAACTTCAGCCAATCCTATCGTTCGGACCGAACGATAGGATTGGACAATCCAGCTGTCTGTCTGCCGCATTTCCTCACTGCTTGGATTGGCATTAATCCGCCCGGACACATTTTGGGGCAGAACATCCCGGAAGTGAGAGGACAGAATTAGCGAATTAGCCATCGGTTAGAGCTTCCATTTTAAGATTAAAATACCAGAGTCCCCCCAAAAAGCACCTTTTCAGCTAGCAGAAAACTAAAATCGTTTGGAGGTGAAAAGAGGAAAAGCTGGGGGAACAGTGAAGTTAGACTCTGCATTGTTATCCTCGCATAACAGGGTCCCATCCCGGGGGGAAGGCTGGCTTATGGATTTTACCCGACGGGAGGGGTGAGTGCACAGAGTCGTGTTTCTGTAAACTAGCAAGCGAGACCTCGTGTGTTTACCTGGCTACTGAGTATGGCTTTAAAGGACAGGGCCTGACAACATGCACAATAACTCAGTCGGAAATAAACAAAAAGTCGGAAACACGTGGGAGGCCGGACACACCGAGTCGAGGGCCGGATTTGGCCTGGCTGCCAGTTGGGGACAACTGATGATATGTCATATGATATGCAACTGTTATGCTAGCTCCGGAGTGTTTTTAGCTCATAATTCCTGATTTTTTCCCATCTCTCCCTGCTTGAACACAGCTGATTTCTTTGAAGGAGTGATGAACCGCTCCAGTAGAAAGCAATGAAGGCTGAGGAGACATTTCAACAGTTAGATTTAGGTGTTTCTGAGCAAAGACAATGCTAACGTTTTTACGACAGTTATTTAAAACAGACACTAGGGGTGCCAAAACGGCATAGTATGCCTTTAAGGTATTTTTGGAGGCTTTAGCTTCATATCCGTGTATAGTTGTGGAATTCTGTAGCCATACACTAAGTGAAAAACCTCAATTTTAATTGTTACGGTCTTGGTTTATCCACCATTTAATCAAAGATAAAGGTCTATTCTCTACATGGACACTGTTCAGCTCCTCCTGGGGATCTGAGGGCGTTCCCAGGTCAGAGAGGGTATAGAATTCATCCTGTTCCAGGGTCTCCTCCCAGTGGGACGTGTCCAGAAAAGCCTTCATAATCAGATTCTCAGACCACCTCAGCTGACTCCCTTTGAGGAGGAGGAGCAGCAGCAGCTCTACTCTGAGCTCCTCTCAGAGGATGGAACTCTGTCGTACAATGGGTACTGTTGCCTCGCAGCAAGAATGTCGCAGGTTCGAATCCCGGCTGTGGCCTTTCTGCATGGAGTTGGCATGTTCTCCCCATGCATGCATGGGTTTTCTTTGGGAACTCCGGTTTCCCCCACAGATCACAGCATGCCCTATAGGTCCCTAAATGTAAGTCACTTTGGGTAAAAGCGTCCACTAAATGAATAAACATAAGATTTGTGCCAAAAAGATCAAACAAAAAAATACAGTCACACAAAAATATATCCAAAATAAAGCAACCAAAAAGAACATGTCAGAAGCAAAAGTGTGAAATTCAAAAGCAAAAAAAAAAAAAAAACATTTTAAACTATGGCAATCTCTAGCTGTTTGGTTTGGTACGGAGCCTCCTCCAAACCCTCAGAACCATTCAGATTGAAGCACTGGAAAGCCCCTCCCACTGAGACTTTCTTACAAAAGCAAAAACCTGGAACTGAAGCAAAACACACCCTTCAGAATAAAAGCCTAAATAGTCTGAATGAAGCAGAATTAAGTGAGACCTAAAGAGGTGTCAAAGAAACAAAATTTGATTTAAAAAAAAAATACATTTTTGGTTTAGAAATATAAATATTTACTTTTGAGTTTATTTTGTTTTTAGGGTTATTTCACACTTTTGCTTCTGAACATGTCTTTTGTTTGCTTTATTTGGATCTATTTTGTGTGTGACTGTACTTTTTCAGTTCATCCTTTCGGCACAAATCTTATCCCATATTACTATGATAATACCTCCATATATTCCCCTCTATTTATCATTTTCACCCTCACATAGACGTGTCAGAGCTGCTTTCTACAAATTAAAAAACTAATCAAAATTTTCATCCAACAAACGAAGTCAAAAAGGTAAATTATCTATAGAAATATTGCCTTGACTTCATTGTGGATTTTAATTAGCTTGAACACGATTTATAAATAAATCAGGTCCAGAAGTAATTTTTACTGGATTCCATTTTTATTATTCTTTAATCATCCAGATAACGAGCATCTTCTAAAGGAAAAGCAGAAATAAAATCAACTGAGATTTCTTTCTTTTTGGTAGAAATTCATAAAACATTACAGCACAAATCAGATTTTTATCTTCATCATTTAAGTGGAATTTAAACTTTTGATTCCTCACGACTTTACCTTGAGGATCGCAATGAATCATGAACATCAACTTGTGCACGGTGTAAACGCGAGCAATGCAGCAACGTGGGAAGAATTCCGGCTTTAAACCAAAAAGTGCCACCGCTGATGGATTGTGTGTTTGTTTGTGTGTCTGTGCAGTGGGATATTGCACCCGACTGCAGGAAACCCCTGAAATCTTTTAGATGACAAAGGAAGCAATCTACTTTGCACTATACACTGCAGAATATAAAACTTTCATTTTCCATTTGGTGACAAGGGGGGAGCTGTGAAAACGCCGGTGCATGACTACACAGAAGAAATCAGCTCGAGTGATGCACACAACATGATGCAAGGGGGATGAAAGACAACTCATCAGACTGTAATATTTTAATTTCCATTTCATAGGCCTCCGCACTTTGTTCTGCTTACGCCAGATTATGAGTCTTTATAGACGGGCGTTTGTGTAAGCTTCTTAGCAGCAGCTGTAGCGTGAATGGCAGTTTGGGAAGATCACAATGTGGCTTTTATTGAAGCTGTTTCACAAAGGTGCAGATTCAATTCTTCGGGGGCTTTTCATATAGTTTTTATTGTTTTCTTTACGGTTTTATTTTTATTGATTTCTTTACAGTTTTCTAGGTTTTCAGAAGGGATTCCGTCTGCCATTCATTCATTTCAGATGGTTTGTCTGAAATTGTTGTGGGATGCTGGTTTTGAGGCTGCGCCACCTGCCTCGCACAATTTTTATGTCTTATATCAATTAATTAACAAAGGCGAGGGCTGAAAATTACAGACTTTCACACCCGACTCAAGTTTGCATCCTTAAGTTTGGTCAGTGAGGATGATGGAAGTCAGGTTTCTGCAGTGGAGACGAGACAATTCTTTAAATATGCATCAAAGATAAATAATAATAACACCCAAGGCCCTTGGAGCTCACTGGAGAGCAATAACCTTCCCTCTGAATCACTGGATTTTACAGGTGTTCCTGTTATTGACTGCACCCCTGTTGTTGTAAGTGTCATGAAATATGCATGCCTTATAGTATAAAGTATGCAGCAAAGTCCATGAAAAGATTCCATATGTAACCTTGAAAGTGTGCGCTCTGTTGTTCGTCGTCTTGCTCTTCTTTGCTCTCATGAATGTGAATTCCGTAAAGGGAATGTCGATGTTCAAACAGGGGCGGAATGACACGCACACATATAGGGGATGTTGTCAGAGTCTGACCCACGAGAACACACCAGTCAGGAAGAGTTCTCACTGTGCAAACTGCTGCTGTCCTCATATCCATGCACCGGCAGGTGCCATTGAATAAGAAAGGATTCTGTTCTTTTATCCAACAGCTGCTCTTTTTCTCCAAAATGTACAGGGATTAGGGAATGCCCTTCTCTTGGAAAAAAGTGATATTCTTCAGGTCTGTTGGTCAAGTTTGATCAAATGTTAATATAGTTCTGTTTTCTGCACCCAAGAGAGCAAAATACACAAATAAATGTACAAAACAACAATAAGAGGGATTTTTAAAGTAATCATTAATCTTACAACATGATTTTTTTTTTACCTAAAGTGAGCCGAAAATGAAAAAAGATATCATGTTTGAGAACAATAAGCTCCCACAGGTCTGAGCAGTTTTACTACACAGCAGCAACCTGATTCCATTTGAAAATCTTTGCCTTCTTTATTTATTGAGTTGATTTCTTAGAACTTTAGAAAAAGCGGAGGTCCTGACATGAGCTCTAGAACTCCCAAGTACATTCAAAAATCATATATTTTTGCCAAAAAGTTTATTTAAAACACTATAATACTGTAGAGTAGACAAAATGATCTATTTTTAATGAATGTTCTAATTTTAGAGCTATGAGTATTAATGAGTGGTAGAAATACTTCAACATTTTCCCTAAGTATGATCAGAAATACTTTAGAAAAGGTCAATATTTGTGTGCTTGTCATTATATGCAGCTAAATCTTATAATTAGTTGAATTATTAGGTTTAGACAGCAAAAATTCCTGGTTGCATTCAGAGAATAAAACACCTGATTAGGGTTCTGGTGTTAAAACAACTTTTATAAATATCTGTCCACATCTTGCCAGCAATATATGGATCCTCTGGCTGAGAAACAAATATAATTATGATGTCATTGTTTTATTTCAAACCAAATCTCTTTCACCGGAGACAGGACTGCTTGCACATGTCTTTTTTGACTAATCAGGATAATTGTCCAAGCGGAGCGGACTGGACCTTTCAGAAGGTTAAGAGCTAAAATAGAACATTTCAACCACATGGAAACAAAATATTATACAATATCAGATGGAAAAATGTTTATTCAACATTAAAGACCAATAGTGGCCTAGAACCAAATTATTAATCTTTAAATAAACATAAAAGTGCCCCTCGTATAAATACGGAAGCGGCTTTAACCTTTTTCAGCAAGTTTTGACAATACTTCCTCTTCTTGTTTTTAATTTGTTTTCTAATGTGCAAATTGAGCACATGCATAATTAATATCTGACTAGTTTGTTTTGATTAGCAAACTGTGTGGCAACTCGTGAATATAGGTCAAAATGCTTTTTACTATGCAGAATAAATGCTTTTTACAGGTCTTTGAAAGAGTCTTTGATTTTTCTTCTTATTATATTATTATGTGTTTATTTTAGGAAACATTTTGTTCTGCTCTGTGACTTCAATGTAATTTGAAAACAAAACAACTGAAGCTGCTAAAGTTCCTGTTGAACATCTTTTCACATACCCCCGCCCACCCCCGTCTTTTTTTTCTTTTCTTTTTTTTTTTTTTTTACAGATGCCTGCCTTATTTGTGATGCAAAAAAAGGCTAAATGTCACAGCAGCTGTGAAGATATGACACATTTTAGTTTAATAGCAGTGTGTGTTATTCCACATTTATCAGGATTACAGTGGGTTAAAGGAGCAATCAGGGTCATACTCAATTAAAATAGAGCTTTAATGTTATGGATACAACAGCAGAAATGTTGTCGTCTTATTGGAGTACAAACACTAAAATAATAGAAAAAGAAGTAAGTTAGCATACAACGCTGTGAACATGTCTTTTGTTTTTGCTTTTTTCTCACTTAAAGGCACATTATGCAGTTTTGCTTGTTTATAGCACCCCCTAGTGTCCATTTTAAATCACTGTCGTAAAAACGTCTCATTCTCCAGTCCGGTGTCCTGAAGTCTCACAAAGTCACGTATCTCACGAGGGTTAGGCTAACCCAATGTGGCTAGCTGTTATGCTAATGCTGGAATGTTTTTAGCTCATGATTCCTGATTTTTTCCCATCTCTCCCTGCTTGAACACAGCTGATTTCTTTGACTGAGTGATGAACCGCTCCAGTAGAAAGCAGCGAAGGCTGAGGAGACATTTCAACACTTAGATTTAGGGGTTTCTGAGCAAAGACGATGCTAATGTTTTTACGACAGTGGTTAAAAACTGACACTAGGGGGTGCTAAAAACAAGCCCAAACTACAGAGTATGCCTTTAATTCATGACTTAAAAAGGGAGCAATCCATTCTTTACAGAGCCAGTTTGGTAGTTTTATTTCTTTTGATCAATAAAATCATCATTTGAAAACAAATTTGTGTGTACTACAGTCATTGTTGTCCAATATTAGTTTACTGATCTGAACAAAAAGAGCAAAGATCTTATAGGGACGAGTACTTTTTCACACCAGCACGACTGTTATCAGACTTTTGTTTTTAATCTTTAAATCTTGCTTTTGAAATTCCTCCAGGTCCTTCTGGGACTGCATTGCTACAAAATCACCTAAGATCACCTATTCTCATTCATCAAGGCAACCTACAATTGGCCCACAGGGTGAGCAGCCTTCAGCCATAAATCTAGAAATGTCAGGCGAGGCCGTCTGCAGCGCTTCTCCCACCAATTATGTCTCAGGGAGTTTGTTGTGATACATGCTGTAGTTCTGGTCAAAGCAAAGGACGGACTTATTAGAGCAATCAAGTGACCAGTTGCCAAAATTACCGCCCTGATTGAAAAGCAGACTGGAGTCATTACCAGTAGAGTGTTGGGAACCTTTATTGATGAGCTGAAATCCTAATGTAGGTTTGTGTTATCTGTGAAGATCCAAGCCAAGGAAAAGGGGATCACCAGGACTCAGCAGGAAGCTCAGAGGATGGTTTGTTTCCCCCACAGACTCTTTTTACTACTTCACAAGAAATCTATAATCACTGCAGCGCTGCAAGAACAGCAGGGAAATATGTCAAGTTCTGCATACTGATGGGCTGGGTGGATCATTTTAAAATTGAGACATGGCCGGAGGGTATGCTGCTCTGATCTCCACCCAGGATGCCTCAGAGAAGTCTTAAGGAGCATTGACTTGTGCAGAGCACCATCTAGTGGCGGCGACGCGACATTACAGGTTGTTCACCCACCGGGTGGAGCCACCGATAAGGAGGTGGAACCGCTGCTGCTGCTGCAGGCGCGTCCCGTCCGCGAACGCGTCCTTCCACCGACTCATCCGTCAACAGGGCGAAATCCATTCAAGGTTTATGAAACCAGAGGCTGCTCGTGAGTCGTTTAAAGTAAGTAAAAAGTTTGTGGTGATTTTATTGGAGGGTGAAAGCCGCGTGGCTTCCTCTCAGCCCCGGAGGAAGCAGCACATGGACCGACGGAGGCGGAAGGATCCTCGGGCTGACGCAATAAAACTTCAGCGCATCTCGGAGACGCTTCTCTCCACGTTAAAGTAGCCGAGCGCGGCGCGAAGCTGCAGAAAGCCTCGGCGTGGAGGCAGCTTTGGGCTGGTTTTGTTGATGTTTACATTTAAAAAAAGACTTGAGCTTCAGCAGGAGGAGAAACGTTGCCTTTTATAGGAGCGCGTTTCTTCGCCGCGGTGCACCGGATGAACTCGCATGAACCCAGACACTGGAGGAAAAAGATCTTTAATTTATTAAAACGTCCTAATGAACTGGGACTGGAGTTAAATACGTTTTTTCATAACCATATTTTTTTTAATTTTAATATGATTTGTGAACTTTTTATAATCCAAGTTATTAAGAAAATCACCCAAACTTGGAAGTTCTTTACATTTTTAAATACTTAAGTAACCAGGTGGTGTTTTAAATTTTTTGAAAATGGATTAAATGCTTAAAATGTTTCCTAAAGTTGGTTGTAGAACAAACATGTCTGCGTTCAAGAGAGAAGGAAGGACAATCAATGTTTTTAGCCCTTTTGTAAGATACTGGAAAATCTTAAAGTGCTTAAAGCCATACTCAGTAGCCAGGTAAACAATGTAGCTTTTAACGTTTTTATTAACAACGTTCCAACATAGTATAGCCATAAATATATTGTGGAGATTAAAAAAACCCGAAAGAAATCAATAAAGTAGTTGTCCCGCAGGCGAATATCCTTTTTCTAGGAGACATCTATGGTCCCGCCTTCCTCGCCTGTGATTGGCTGCAAGCGCTCTCCTGCGATTGGCTGTGGGGATTTCAAGCAAGCTCCCACCTTTCTCGCATCTGATTGGCTAGAAGGACTCGACTATTTGGAAATAAATAAGGATAAGGTTGTTTAAGGTTTGAGTTTAAGGGTTAGGGTTAGGGTTGGGTTAGAGTTAGGTTAGGGTTAGGGTTAGTGTTTAAGGTTTGGGTTTAAGGTTAGGGTTTGAGCGAGAAACCCTAACCTTAAACACTAACCCTAACCTAACCCTAACCTTAAACACTAACCCTAACCTTAAACACTAACCCTAACCTAACTCTAACCTAACCCTAACCCTAAATCATAATCAGCTTAGAAATCAATTTGAATTAAACAATTCACATTTTAATCTTATCCTTATTTATTTCCAAATAGTCGAGTCCTTCTAGCCAATCAGATGCGAGAAAGGCGGGAGCTTGCTTGAAATCCCCACAGTCAATCGGAGGAGAGTGCTTGCAGCCAATCACAGGCGAGGAAGACGGGACCATGGTTGATATCACCTAGAAAAAAGATATTCGCGTCCCGCAGTTCTCTAAAAACTTCAGCCAATCCTATCGTTCGGACCGAACGATAGGATTGGACAATCCAGCTGTCTGTCTGCTGCATTTCCTCACTGCTTGGATTCACCAATAATCCGCCCGGACACATTTTCCGTCTGAACATCCCGGAAGTGAAAGGACAGAATTAGCCGGTGGTCAGTGCTTTCATTTTAAGATAAAAATACCAGAGTCCCCCCAAAAACACCTTTTCAGCTAGCAGAAAACTAAAATCGTTTGGAGGTGAAAAGAGGAAAAGCTGGGGGAACATTTCTACGGCTGGAGTTTGACTCTGCATTGTTATCGTCGCAAAGCGGGGTACCATGTCCGCGGGAAGGCTGGCGTACCGATTATACCCAACGGGACAAAGTACCTCTGGATGCATCAAGCGTGAAGGGGCGGGGTTGGAACACATTGCAAACCAATACCATATGTGGAACAAAAGGGGACGTCTTACCATTGCTCTCCGTAACTGAAGAGGGCGCGCGTTTTCCGTTTTCTATTAGTTTTTTTTTTTTTTTGGTAAACTTTATTTAAAATTTTACAAGTGACACATTACACGTAACAGAAGCCAGAAAAGACACGAAAAATACAGTACAAGATAGAGAACACATGAATGGTCGTTTTAATTAAAACATTAGCTTCACGTTATTAATTCACAATGTATTTTTATAAACGCAGTTGGTTAGGGTTCGGGGTGAGGTTAGCTTAGTCAGTTCCAAAGATGGCGTTGGATTGCAATGTGTTCCAGCCCCGCCCCTTCACGCTTGATGCATCCAGGTGCCTCTCTGACGGGAGGGGTGAGTGCACCGAGTCGTGTTTCTGTAAACTAGCTAGCGAGACCTAGCTTGTTTACCTGGCTACTGAGTATGGCTTTAAATTAGAAAATAGAGAAAGTGGAAGAACCTTGAGACAAACATCATCCTATATTGAGAAACACGTCACCTGTTGGTACTTTGATTGTGTGTTTTGGGATCATTCCAAGCCAATTCTAGCTATAAAATTGAGTTGCAGCATGTTTTGTGTTTTCTGAGTTTAGTTGGCTCTATAGATGAACATCCAGGTAATCATTTCTGAAAGTTTCATTTAAATCTGTTTAGTGGTTCATGAGGAACGTTGGCACCTTTTCACCTTGTGAAATCTAAAAAAATACAAGTTTTCTTAATAAACGATAAAATAGCAGATATCTGCCGAATAATCAGCCCATCTCTAAATTAAATATAAAGAAAATTAAATATTAATCAGACTGAGGTCTTGCTCTAAATCTGTTGACATCTGTTGCAACAAGCAAATATTTAAAAAAGAGAAAAGTTGAATTTCAGTTCATGGAGGACATTCATGCATTTTATAACAGATTAGTCTTTGTGTTTCACAGCTGCTCACATCAATCACTTAAGTTTTTGGAACAATTCAGCTAGAAAATGTTTGTGATTTTAGATCTATATAGAACACTTCAATAAACAGAAATGTCCTCTAGCTAGATATGAAAATGCTAACAAAAAATAGTCAAATGCAAAATCTAACACGTAAAGGCACGTGTGAAAAGTTGTGACAGATCTCAGGTCAGCAGGGACACTTGATTGAGAGAGCAGGACTACAGTTCATCAGACCTGGAGCCAGTTTTAGCTGCAACCCTCATCTGAGGACCAGTCAGGTCAGCATCAATAAGAAAGTCCAGAGATGAACTCAGGAGGCAAATCGGTATCCACTTATCTCTCTAATGAAAGGAACAAGAAATACATGAGCTAATAAACAAACAGAATTATTCCTGATTAATGTTTTCTGTCTGCTGACTCATGTTTCCTGATAAACTCAGAAATGTATTTATACACAAACAAATACTATGAGCCTATTTAAAAATTTAAAACCACAACTCGTACCTTTTATAAACCTGACACCTTCAGCACCACCTTTATCAGACTTTAGCTGAACAAGGGTTTTGGTTGCTGTTTTTCTTTTTAAACTGTGACCTTTAAAAATAACTCTGTTTCTGTTTGTGAATCCACTAGAAGCCCTCAGGGATCGGCGTGGATTTACTTCAGAATAACAACAACAATTTTTACACACAGTGAAAAACCTCACGTGTTGGGTCTTTAAGTTTGGCAGGGTTTTTAAAATACATGCAAATGAATTCAATAAAGTAATTATGAATTTTAATAAGCAGTGTGGCCACCTGCCATGAAAACAGGAAGTTTTTAATAATGTTTAAAGGAGAAAACTGCAGAAATAAAAGCTGTTTTTGACTTTTTTTAGGAGGCAGATGAGCTGGAAACAAATCTTCAGCTGAAACGAGAGCGTGTCCAATCACAGGACGCGTTCATTTCGACATGAACGCAACACATTCTAGAGGGTCTGGAAGTTGCAGACTCGAGAGCTGATTGGCTATCGCAGCTGACCGTCTCTGTTCGCTTACAGCAGCCTGCTCTGTTGACTCTGAAGGCCTTGGGGCAGACGTCAAACTGCCTGACAACACAAGCTAGCTGAAATCTGATTGGATAAAACTCTACCTTAGGATTTAACACTGGGAGAGGTGCAACCAAGTGGATATAAAATGACGTAAAGAGAACAAACCAGGAAGAATAATTGTATTAAAAAATATTAACAACAAATAATTTACTTTTCTGAGTAAGTTTGGGCCAGCAGAGAAGGCCTTACTAGCCCTGTCGGCCCAGTTTTTACCATCACAGAAGCATCTGGTGAGTGGCGTTACTGGGCTAGATTGGAGATGTAATTTCTCCAACATGTCCTGTGTCTACCTGGGGTCCTCCTGCCAACAAGACATGCCTAAAACACCTCCCCAGGGAGGCGTCCTGACAAGATGCCCGAACCACCTCAACTGACGACTCATGGCTGTTGGTGAGGACTGGGAGGTAGATCGACCGGTACTCGTCAATGAAAACGCTCGCGTCCCGTCATGTTTTAGTCATCAAAGAGCCGTGTGTAGCTCGTCTCACGAAAAAACAACAACGAAATAATTTTGTCATCAGTGATCATCTGATCGGAACTAAAATGTATTTCCCCCAAACTGAGGTTGTTGTAAAATAATTATTATTCACAACCTTTTCCCAGAAACACAATTAAAATTCATTTTTGTGTGTTTAATAATAATAATATATAATTAGCTTTTGTATGGAGAATAAAAGGGTTAATATGTGTGTGTGTGTGTGTGTGTGTGTGTGTGTGTGTGTGTGTGTGTGTGTGTGTGTGTGTGTGTGTGTGTGTGTGTGTGTGTGTGTGTGTGTGTGTGGTTGTGGAATAGTTCCACGGTAGAAGTATCTCGCTTGCTGCCAAACAGTGAAGAGAAAGTAACTCACGACCGTTCCAAATTTACCCAGAGGCCCCGGTGATTCATGAGCTTGAGTTGTGCTCAGTGATTGGCTGAGAGGAGGGCAGGGCCCCTTCCTGCCCGCCCTCCTTTTATAGCTCGGCCTCAGCCTGTCACATCATGTCTGCTGAGCTTTTGGCTCTTATTGCTTCTTTTTTCCCGCGCTATAATGTTCCTTAAAGATTCACCTCCAGATAAGGACACATTCCTCCATGTCAGATTTATTCCAGCTCTTGATAGATTTCATTTGCTGTTCCATTCTAGTGCCAACATGCATTCTCACTTTGCTTTGGCACACACTCGTCGGTCACCGCAACCGATCACCCTGACCTCCACGCGCAGCTCCAAACCGACGTGTTCCATAAATCCCTTCAGCCACATTCAAAGCTTCTGACTTGTGGCGAAACCTGTTTGAGCAGCTAAAGGTTTTAGAAAACTCACGTTTTATCTTTTAACTGGAATGTTCTAACTCTTATCTGAGGATTTATGTGGTCTTTAAAATGTATGTATGTGTTGGGGGGTGGGGGTGGGGGGTGTCACAGCTGCCCCACGTGATGTGTCACTGTTCTATTTGTGAACCAAATACCAGAATGGTTTGTACACAAAGAGGCATCTGTCAGATCTGTTCCTAAAAGTCTAAATGTCTCCGCTCATCAATCAGATCCTTTATTCTCTGGACTGCAGACGGACGTTTGGGCGAATTATGAGCTGAAACAGAACAGAGTTCATCAGTGAAGACCGAGGTCTGTGTGTTGTTTTATGCTGAGAACTCTCCTATGAGCTGATTTCAATCTTTTGCTGCTTTAGAGGAGACGTTGAAATCCATTATGTATTCTCAAGATGTTGTAATATTAATCTCTTCATTATGATGGCCTCTCTGGTCTGATATCCTACTTTTTATCTAAAGTGGGGCAGCTTGTAGCTCAGTTGGTAGAGCGGCCACCTGGCAACCAGGGGGTCGCCGGTTCAATCCCCAGCTCCGGTTGGGTTACATTGTCAATGTGTCCTTGGGCAAGACACTTTACCCTCATTGCCTGCTGGTGGTGGTGGTCAGAGGGCTGGTGGCGCCTCAGTGTCTGGGCGACTCGCCTCTGTAGCTCCATCAGCATGTGAATGACTGACTGATGTAAAGCGCTTTGTAGTCCACTGACTTCGAAAAGCGCTATACAAATGCGAGACATTTACATCTATATCTACATGTTCCGTGAGGGAATGCCTGGATGAAGAGGTGAGTTTTTAGATGTTTTTGAAAGCCTCCACAGTGTTTCAGAGACGGAGTCTCAGGAGCAGGCTGTTCCACAGTCTGGGAGCCAGATCCTGAAAGGCCCTGTCCCCTTTGGTTTTTAGTTTGGTGCGAGGAACAGCCAGCAGGTTTTGAGATCGAAGGTTGCGGGAGACTGTGTTTGGAGGAAGAAGCTGAGATAGGTATTTAGGCTTAGTGTGTGAGAACAAGAACTTTAGACTAGATTCTGAGTTCTACAGGGAGCCAGTGAAGGGACTTTAAAATCGGGGTGATGTGAGTTCGCCTGCTGGATTTAGTCAGGAGTCTGGCTGCTGCGTTCAGGATGGTTTGAAGACGTTTGAGGGAGGATTTGTTCAGACCGGTAAAGAGAGTGTTACAGTAGTCTAGGCGTGAAGACACGAAGGCGTGGATTATTTTCTCCAGGTCAGCAGTTGAGACTATTTTACGGAGTTTTGAGATGTTTCTTAAGTGGAAGAAGCAGGAGCGAGAGATGGGTTTAATGTGAGAATCAAAGTTTAGAACAGAGTCAAAGAGAACTCCCAGATTTCTTACAGAGGGCTTGTCTGTTGAGCAGAAGGAAGCTAGTTCCTGTTCAATTTTAAGATGAAGTTCTGGGGGTCCAGTGATCAGGGTCTAAGTCTTGTTGGCGTTCAGAACCAGAAAGTTTCTGGACAGCCAGTTACTGATCTGGGTCAGGTCAAGTAGGTTTAACCATAAATAGGAGTTTAACTGCAGCATGTGTTTGATACAGGGGGAAATTAAATAGATATTCTGGCCATTTTAAGGCATGTAATAAATAATAACTCTTACCCGTTATAGGGAGCTTTCAGAACAGTCTTCGTTAAGAGAAATATAATTTACGTTCTTGAGATTCTCCATCCTATTCGAGGCTTGGGGCCAGCTCAGACGGTCCTGCCCCCAGCAGCTACCTCCATTGTGTCCTGGGTCAGCAGCTCAAGGGCCTCCAACCAGCAGGAAATACCCAGAATTCTTCTGTCAGGATGCATCCAGGTGGCATCCTGATCACATACCTTAACCACCTCAACTTGTTTCTCTTGACATGGAGAAGCTGCTAAAATAGCCATGAAATGAGAAAAATGGTAGAATAAAATTTAAAATGTTTGCTGACGTTATCTTGTGGGTCAGGGGTCAAAACGAAGGCCTGATGAGCCAACAGCTACTCTGAGCTCATTGCTGAGCATTGCTACCATCTTAAAACTTCACTTAAAGTGATAATATGCAACTTTTTCATATTTTTAAATCTTTTCCTTGAGCCAGTCTGTGCTAATATGACCCTTTACAGAGTTAATGAGAAGTCACTTAGCCCCATCTGGTGATTAGATCCAGAATACCACAAATGCAAAATCTCCATCGCCGTCATGGTACCCAGGAAGTCACGCGTCTCACGAGGGTTAGGCTAACCCAATGTGGCTAGCTGTTATGCTAGTGCTGGAGTGTTTTTAGCTCATGATTCCTGATTTTTTTCAATCTCTCCCTGCTTGAACACAGCTGATTTCTTTGAAGGAGTAAATAACCGCTCCTGTAGAAAGCAGTGAAGGCTGAGGAGACATTTCAACACTTAGATTTAGGCGTTTAGAAGCTGAAACAATATGCTAACTTGTGTAATGCAGTAATTTAAAACGGACACCAGAGGGAGCCCAAAACAAGCAAAACTGCATTTTATCACTTTAAAACGGCTCCAATCTCCTACATTTCATAGCAATTCATGAGAATAAACCATTACAACGTCATTATTTCTAATTATATGTTTATTTACCAGTAATTTGATGGTAAAAATCACCAGTAGCAAAATCAAATAACTTTCACACGAAATGGTGTTAAACTTTAGAGAATGGAGCCGATTCAAGATGGCTGCCATACTCTTCGATCTTGCCGTTAGCTCGTCAGTCTTGTAGGACATAAAATGCTGTTTGTCCAAACATTTCTGTATGGAAAATTATTTATAACTTTTACACCTTTCAAAAGAACCCTTTAATTAAAACGACTAATAATTTATTATAAAACAGGGAATGAAAAACAGATGAATGGTTGCCTATGAATGATGGGTAATAGATGTATTAGGAAAGGTAATGTAAGCATGGTTTCTTCCCATGATGCTGCATTCATGTGTGTTTCTGATCCTAACGCGCTGTCTGTCTTGTTTTGTCAACAGGTTATTTTTTTATTTGGAACATTTAAAGCGGAGAACCAGGAACGATGATTCTAGCAGCACTAAAGGAGTTTGGGAAGCAGCTCCTGCGGGTGAAGGTGGTGGACTGCAGCACGGACGAGTCCCGTTTGGCCCGATGCCTCAACACGTTGGACCTGGTGGCCCTGGGTGTCGGCAGCACGCTGGGCGCCGGCGTCTACGTGCTCGCTGGGGCCGTTGCTCGGGACACCTCCGGACCCGCCATCGTCCTCTCGTTTCTCATCGCCGCCATGGCGTCGGTCTTGGCAGGTCTGTGCTACGCCGAGTTTGGAGCCCGCGTCCCCAGAACCGGCTCGGCGTACCTTTACAGCTACGTGACGGTTGGAGAACTGTGGGCGTTTATCACGGGCTGGAACCTGATTCTGTCTTATATTATAGGTGAGAGCATTTAAACTAGAGAGGAGTTTGAAGCTAATCTCAGCTCGGTTTTAACACGAGGACCCTTCTCTGTTCAGGAACCTCCAGCGTGGCCCGGGCATGGAGCGCCACCTTTGATGAGCTGACTGGGAAGCACATCGAGAACTTTTTCAAACAGTACATGACCATGAACGCGCCGGGGATCCTGGCTGAGTATCCGGACGTGTTTGCTGTCGTCATCATTCTCAGTCTCACAGGTCCGGAGCAGATCAGCTGTTTTCACTTGTTTTTAGAGTCAAATATTTACTGATCTCCTACCGGTTTGCAGGACTGCTCGCATTCGGGGTCAAAGAATCGGCCTTGGTAAACAAAATATTCACTTGCATCAACATACTGGTGCTGGTGTTTGTGGTCATCGCTGGACTGGTTAAAGGAAACCTTAAAAACTGGCGTCTGGACCCGGAAGAGATCCTCAACCCTGCAGGAAACTCGAGCCTCAAGTGAGCGACGTTCAGATCTGCCTGCTAGAGTTTGTGCCTTACGATGCACTGGAGGTGATGTCTAAAGAAACCAAACGTTTAATGTTTTCCTTCCAGTGCGTCTGACTCCCTGGTAAAAAAGGACCAGCTCGGTGAAGGCGGGTTCTTGCCTTTCGGCTGGACTGGAGTCCTTTCTGGTGCAGCCACCTGCTTTTATGCCTTCGTAGGGTTTGACTGCATCGCCACTACAGGTGAGAGCGAACACATGAAAGGAGTAATGTGTATAAAAGACACCCAACACGTCTCACACACCTGGTTTTCTCGCCCTCCTTAGGTGAGGAGGTGAAGAACCCGCAGAGGGCCATTCCCATCGGCATCGTGGCCTCTCTCCTCATCTGTTTTGTGGCCTACTTTGGCGTGTCGGCGGCTCTCACTGTGATGATGCCGTACTACATGCTGGACAAGAACAGCCCCCTTCCAGTGGCCTTTACCCACGTGGGCTGGAAGGGAGCCACTTATGCGGTGGCCATCGGCTCTTTATGCGCTCTGTCGACCAGGTAAGTGGGTCTCCTACTGCCTCTCAGCGGGAGAAGTCACTGAGGACGTGTTATTGTTCAGCAGGAATCTTTCAAAATGAATAATTCATTCAAGGACCACTATGTTTTACTAGCCGTTATGCAAGCTGGGATGAGTTAAAATGTTCTAAGTTGCAAAACTCATGACGTGTTTTATTTGCCAGAGGAAAGAACACAAACCTTCAGCTCCTATAAATTCATTTTTTAAAAATCAAATATGTGCACAGATACCATTTATAGGTGCATCACTATTAATCACACCCAGAAAAATACTTGCGTCTTTACATTTTCCAGACCTTTTAAAGTGCCTTTTGACCAAGTTTGGATTGATACAAGGTCGTTTGATTTCCTCGTGCGCTCCTGTGTGGCTCATTATGATGGCTTTACAACTCGTTTACTTCTTCAACATAAGAGAAACGGACTCTTTTATGGCTTTAAGTTTAGTTCAGAATAAATAAAGAGTCCAGATCAGACTCCTCTGGTGTGAAACTGCAAAGGTTTTGACTCGTTTCTCAGACACAGGAAGCATCATCGGTTCCTGTTTCTACCAAAAATACATTCAAATCAACAAGGTGGTTTCTGACGAGGTTGTAGACAAAAACTTTACTGAAAATAGTCTTTTTTTTTTTTTTTGAGAGAGACTAGTTTAAAAATCTAGTCAACTTTGGTCAAGATTAGGGATGCTCGATATTGGCTTTTTTACCGATATTTGATATTGTCTAACTCTTAATTTCCGATACCGAGATAAACCGATATCGATATAAGCGTGGTTGCCCTCATAAAAAAAAAAAACACACAGTATTTAATGCAAGGTGTGCCAAATAAATAAAAATATCTCAAAAACTAAACACCAGATTTGTTATATTTTGACTAGGGACGCTCCGATCACGTTTTTTGCTGCCGATCACCGATACCGATCACATTGATTGACTGTAAATTTCACATTGTAGTGATGATGAGGGCTAATGGCTACTTGATCTGCAGAAAATGAACCATAAATCTCCTTCATTTGGACAAAAACAGGTTTTTACTGACTTTTCAAAGATGAAAAAATACAGAAATTTGAAAGCACCATGTAGACATCCATCTATCCATATAGAAATATATTATTTATAGATGTATATTTCCAATCCTTATAGAAATCTATTATTTTAATCCATATAGAAATCTATCATTTTAATCAGATATCTATTACTTTTATTAATAGAAATCTATTATTTGTATATCTATTTAAATAATTCAACATATATTCTTGTGCACAAGATCCCCAGGCAGTTAGCTCCGGTGCCCGATCAATCGGAGCATCCCTAGTCAAGATCACCTAAAATGTAACCTGTATTTAAAGTCACATTTTAATAAATATGGGGTTGATTTTAGACATTTCATAATGTGAACAGTTGTGTTTGTCTAATTATTTAAATTAATGACAAACTACTTGATGTTTTTAGTGTGTGCACTAAGCTATTTGAGCTCATTGTCCCTGACTGACTTTAAGCAAAAGAGAGCTGTATTTTCTGAATTTTTCTGGGAATGTTTTTATGATTCAGATGCTTCTGATGCTGTCTTTAGACGGCAGCGTTTATGTGTTTGAATTAAAAACAGCAGAGTTCATACAGGATGCTTAAGTTCCTGTTTACAGCTACACTAATGTGGCAGATTTAACACATTACATTTTTCCAGACAGACGCTTGTCCTTTAAGTGTTTTCTAACTGTGTGTGTGTGTGTGTGTGTGTGTGTGTGTGTGTGTGTGTGTGTGTGTGTGTGTGTGTGTGTGTGTGTGTGTGTGTGTGTGTGTGTGTGTGTGTGTGTGTGTGTAAATGTGTGTGTGTGCTCACTGGGATGACCATCTCTCCCTCTCCCAGTTTACTGGGCTCCATGTTCCCGATGCCGAGGGTGATCTGGGCCATGGCGGAGGACGGGCTGCTCTTCAAATGTTTGGCTAAAATCAGCTCACGGACCAAAACCCCTCTAATAGCTACAGTGACATCAGGTCTAGTTGCAGGTGAGCCCACTAGCTAACCCCATCAGGACTCAGACACACGACAACAGGAGGAGGCCCGTGAAGGAGGATGAGAACAGGCCTGCATATTTAGATTGTTTGGGTCTTTTTCTTTAGTAAAGCTGGCAGCAGCATCCAGAATACAGGACTCTCCTCCTCCTCCTCCTCCTCCTCCATGTTTCTTCTGCCACGCTTTATCTTTGCTGTGACTCATGAAGGTCTGAGCTTCTCATTTCTGGCTCTCAAATGAAACCAAAACCAATAGTGCCCCCTTGTGGAAAGAAGATGGCTTTAAAGATGTCGATGCATACAGCTTTATTTTATTTTGATCTTTTAAATAGAAAATATAAGTTGTAAATGTGATTTAGTTTGCTGGATTTTGTGAAGAAGTCCTGCTGATGTGTGTGTGTTTTTTTCCTTGTGTGTCTGCTCCAGCTGTGATGGCTTTCCTGTTTGACCTGAAGGACCTGGTTGACCTGATGTCCATCGGCACGTTGCTGGCCTACACTCTGGTGGCCGCCTGTGTTCTTGTGCTCAGGTAGTTTTCTCAATATGTGTTTATTTATTATCCTCCTCATTCTTAGCATGCTAAAGTTCTAGGAGGATCAGTGGAGGATGTGTAGTTTTGACTGTCGTGTCGTCTGAAGGTACCAGCCCGAGCAGCTGAGCATGGCCTACGAGATGGCCAACACCCAGGATGAGCCCGACAACACGGAGTCCTACAGCGAGGGGAGCTCGGACATCATACCTCAGTCAGACAATCAGTTCGGCTTCAGAAATCTCATCTGTCCTCCAAACCCGGAGCCGTCTCCCCTCTCCGGTCGCGTCGTCAACATCTGCACCAGCATATTAGGTGAGCATCGATCAGAGCAAACAGCTGCAGCGTGTGAGTGATCCAGGTTTCTGATCCATGATTCTTCTCTCCACCAGGTGTCCTGGTGTGTGTTTTCAGTGTCGTAGCTGTTAAAGGCAGAGCTGCTCCCTGGTCGGTGTCTGTGCTCAGTGTTATCATTGTGGCCTGTTTACTTCTCACGTTCGTCGTGTTCAGACAGCCGCAGAGCAAAGCCAAGCTCGCCTTCAAGGTGAGTGTTCACGGTTGTTTCGCTTATTTAGATCCACAGAAACGATTTGATTTGTGTCAGAACGGAAGAGAAAGGTTTTCTGATTTCATTAACTGCTTGTTCAATTAGAGAGTTATTCTTAAATTAATTAAAGCTGCTATAGGTCATTTTCAAACAGGCTAGGTATCGCTAGCTATTTTACAAAAACATGTCTCGGAGCTCTCACCCCTCCTGTCAGCTGTAATCTCTAGGCCCCGCCTCCCCCGGACATGGGACTGCACATTGCCACAGTAACAATAGAGAGCAAAACACCAGCTGTTGAAACGCTATGCTAACGTTCACCCTGGTTTTTCCTCTTCTACGTCCAAACGTTTTTTGTTTTCTGCTAGCTGAAAAGGTGTTTTTCTTTTTGGGACTCTGGTATTTTTTCATTTATAGAGGCACACAAATATGTGGATTTCAGACTTTAAACTTTATTTTTTTAGTGTTTTTAATGGTCCCTAATATTTCTGCTAAGGTATTCATGATTTTTTATTTTATATAAAGTTGTAATCTTTACACACCCTCTCTCTCTCCACAGGTTCCCTTGCTGCCGTTTGTTCCTGTCATCAGCATGTTTGTCAACGTCTACCTGATGATGCAGCTCGGTAAAGGAACCTGGATGCGTTTTGGCATCTGGATGATTTTAGGTACGGTTGTTGAGCATCATCAACGTATATAATCACTTATTATAACCCAGAATGTCCCATTTACAGGAGGCGTGGGGCCTTAGATGTAAAGTAATACAATATAAAAATACAGCATGTTATTGTTTGCCATATTTAGCAGTTGAAAAGCTACATTTTGTCATATTTAATTGTAAAAATTAGATTCAATTCTTTTAAAATCACCTTTTCACTGCATTTATTTAGGAAATCATAATAACATCTAAATGTTTAGACATGAATCTGAGTAGTTATATTAACTATAAAAACTCATATCAAATTTTTTAAGGTAAAATAAAATATTTTGAATAAAAAGTAAATGTACTATATGATGTTAAGCCTACATATTTGAATTTAGTTTTTAGCAGAATATTTAGTTTAAAGCACTACTTAAAAAAATTAAATAAAAATAAATAAATAAATAAATTGTATCATTTTTTTAAAAACCAAATGTGGACCAAAAATCGCTGTACATTTTAGAACGTCTTACTTTATGATCTATGCTCTCAGGATGTGGAGCTGAAAGCCCCGCCCACTCCCCCTCGTATAATGGCGTTCCTGTTATCCTGTTACTTTAGTTCCTCATTTACATGGAGGGGGCGGGGCCTAAAACTTGTTCTAAAAGACTTGTTTTGCTTCAACTTCTGAGTTTGATTCCCTGAGTTTGGTTCTGAAATCTGTCAGTAATCACAAATGTTCCTGATATAACGAGGAGCTGAAATCTTTAAATTCCCATTTCTCCACAAACTGCAGGTTTCTTGATCTACTTTGGTTATGGGATACGTAACAGCGCAGAGGCAGCGCTGTCCAGCTCCGACTCCTCCACGAAAGGAGAACCCATGACCCCGGAGAAGGAGGCCTTCCTACACGACACGCAGAACTCCACTGCAGACGGTGAAGATTTATGAGCAAACAGGAGGTTCTGTTCTAGCTGGGGATGCTCCGTTACTGGTACCAGCATCAGGTATCGGTCTAGTACTCTGGTCATTGAGGTGTTTGTACTTTCTGGACTGATGTTTGGCTCTGGTACACGAGACAGATCCGTCGGTCAGCGCTGATCACCTCTCCTAAAGCGGCAGCGTGTTTTATTGAACTGTTTTTAAAAAGAAGCAGGAGATTTACTGAAAGCTCTCTACATCAAACAGCAGGAACATCTGCTACAGAACTAATGAGCTGGGTGGGAAAGCTCCATCTGCAGAGGAAGTCAGCTGCTACGTGCTGCACGTATGGAAAGCAGTTCTACCACCAGGAAGAGGATCTGTTTTAGTAGTAGTACTCAACTGTGAGTATTTGTACTCGATACTGGTGCATCCCTAGTTCTAGCCCTGTTCTACACTCAAAACGCCAACATTTGATGAATCTTCTAAAACAGCTTTAAGGTTTACTCAAGATATCCGTAAACTTCATTTTGCTTCCTTATTAACGATGAGCCTCTTATTATTATTATTATTATTATTATTATTATTCCAGTTAACACATTTTTCCTCAGAGTTTAACGTGCTGCACATTTATGTTTTTTATTTACAACAAAGCGCTATGAAAACCTAAATCCAGACAGCTGAGATTAATCCTCACTGTTCTAATTCATTTGTTACAAATAAAGATGCAGCTTTTAGAGTTTAAAACATATATTCAGTTACTGATTAAAGCACAACTCTGTGCCTTTTAGGCAATAATAACAAAACTAAAAATAAGGCTCAGTGAAGTCCACCATGCTGCTATAATGAACGAGGTACGCTTATGAGTGCATTGTGAATATTTGTTGAGGCATTAATGTTACTGAGTGACTTACCAAAGATTAAGAACATCAGTGTTGTCTTTACCAGGTGCTAATCGCACGTTTGATCTGAAAAGGAAACGAGCAGCTAGAATAAATCAATCGAGTGTTTTCCCTCAGAGGACTGACTTTCAGCGCTCATTTTGCCCTAAAGAGTTTTAGAGGTGTGAGGTTTCCATCACTTGATAGTTTTATAATATTTTTTTAAAATGCAGTTTGTTTTTCCTGCATGTAAAATACATTTTTTTAAAGCTGCTTTCATGGCGTGCATTTGAGATTTTACATTTAGACGTGAAAACAATCAGTTTGGCTGATTTTCAACCTCACCCAGAAAGCGAGGACCTGAATGGTTTTTGTGCTGAAACCTAAAAATGTTCCATGTGGAAACGAGTGTTTTCTATAAGACTGAAGACAAAGTGTGTTTTAAAATGAGATTTTTAATTGTGCCATCAGTAAATTCTATCATCCATCAGAATGTCAGATTACATTTATTTGACCTGGTTTAGAAAACCGTTTAGAAAGGAGTCGGATTTTGTAAAATGTTAAATAATTTTGTAAATAGAGTGTTAATAATTAAGGTGCTTACATAATAATAATAATCATGGCTGATTGTATATGTTTTTATTTATAGAGCTCCACCAGTTTGTTGTAAATACTCTTAATTGTTCACAGGAATATTCAGTCAACATCAAGTTTTTATTGGTTTTTGTACAGTTTTGACACACAGGCTTTATTACAGTATTCACCTTTGATGCCTGTGATATTTCATTTTCGTGCCTTTCCTTGTAGTTTCTTGTCTTGAATTAGAAGATTTGCTTGCAGCTCTCTTGTTTTATAGAAGCATCTTCATGCATGGATCTGTCATTTCTGCTCAGCGTGTGTTGTCTTGATGTTGGTTGAGGTTTGTACAGCTACAGTTGTAAATAAATACTGCTGTAAAATATTACACCGGTTCTGTCATTCATTTATTTAGATATAATTAAAGGTTCCCATTTTACATTAATGTATGATGTATGGTAAAGAGTTCTTATGTTTTTGTATTTTTGTTGCTAAAATGTTTCAGATCAGCAAACAAATTTCAATATCAGACAAATAACCTGAGTAAAAATGTAGTTTAAAAAAAAAAAAAAAAGATTCAATTTATCAGGTGAAACACTTGATTTGTAAACTTAGAAACTTTAAATCAAGCTTTTGTGATAAATAGTAGAGTCTTGCATTGGTTTGGAGGATTTTAAAGGCATACTATGTAACTTTTTCATATTTTTAAATCTTTTTCTTGAGCCAGTATGTGATGAACCGCTCCAGTAGAAAGCAGTGAAGGCTGAGGAGACATTTCAACAGTTAGATTTAGGGGTTTCTGAGCAAAGACAATGCTAACGTTTTTACGACAGTGATTTAAAACGGACACTAGGGGGTGCTGTAAACAAGCAAAACTGCATAGTGTGCCTTTAATGTCCGACATTGTTTTTTTTTTTAGCACCAACGTCATGTTTAGGGTCAAAGATCAGAGATTCTCCCAAGATTTTCTGGTAAACGTCAGAATTCCTGGTGATCCAGGTCCTGAAGCAGCAAAGCGGCCCCAGATCATCACACTACCACCACCACCTGACTGATATGTGTTTTTTCTGAAATGCAGTTAGTTTTACACCAGATGTAACACAAATTCTAAGAAGTTCCACTTTTGTCTTGTTGGTCGACAGAATATTTTCCCACAAGTCTTCAGGACCATCAAAATGATTTTTGGGTGAACGTGAGACGGGTCTTCGTGTTTATTTTGGTCAGAATAAATGTTGGCCTCCATGATACCATTTATTTTACTGATGAATCCTGACCTATGAGGCCTGCAGGTGCTTTAGATGTTACCCTGGGTTCTAATTTCTTTAGAACAGGGCGTGATGTGTTGCTTCTTGAGATCTTTTAGCCTATCTCAAGCTGTCAGACAGGTTCTATTGAAGCGATTTATTTAATCAAGACCGTAATCAGGCCTGGCTAGTGAAACTGAACTCGGCTATTAATCAGTAAATTCATGATTAATTATGGAGGTGGTGATTATTACCAGAGGTGGGTAGTAACTAGTTACATTTACTCAGTTACATTTACTTGAGTAACTTTTTGAAAAAAATGTACTTTATGTGTATTTTTAATTCACCGTACTTTTTACTTGAGTAATATATTCGTTAAGTATCGCTACGCCTACTTGAGTAAAATCTCTGAATCCTCTTTGTACTGCGAGTAACTTTACAGAAGAACAAACACCGTTTAATAAAAATACACCAGACAGACACACACCTACAATTTATTAAAAGGAGACCACGTTTCTGCACCAGCTTTGTTTTCCTACTGTCATTTTCTATCTGTTGAGCTGGCTAGCTTTATCTAGCTAGCTAGCTGCATAGATACATATCTATCTAAAAAAGCTATATATCTAAAAAAGCTATATATAGATAGCTAGCTAAATAGATAGCTACATAGCCAGCTAGCTAGATCTACTGTACTAGCATTATATTGAAAATAAAAATGACTTTAAAAAGTACTTCTTCTGCTTAAAAAGAGCTATTTTGTAATTATGTGTATTAGCGGTTTTCATTTTAGCCTTTAAGATACTAGAATTTCCCCAAAACTTTATATTTTTGTCTGTCTGATGATGTAATTTAAAAAAATCTGGTGTATGTTACTCAGTACTCAAGTAGCCTTTTTACCAAATTCTTTGTTTACTCCTACTCAAGTATTTTTTTGGACAGCAACTTTTTACTTTTACTTGAGTAAAAATATGATGAAATGGTGCTACTCTTACTTAAGTACATTTTCTGGGTACCTCAGAAATTATTTCATAATTTTCAGATTATTACCTGATAGAGGTTGGTTTGAAAAACCTTTTTCCGTTTGTAAGTCAAATCAGTGTTTGAAAACTGCATTTGTCATTTTATTATTATACTGTTGTCTGATGTTGAAATTAGTTTGTTGATTTGAAACTTTTAATTGACCAAAGGAACAGAAAAAAATCTAAGGGACAAACTCTTTTTCACAGTTCTATTATTATTTTTTCAAGACTGAAAAACACTTCTTCTCTTCTCCACCTTCATCTTCTGTTAACTACACTTTCTGTAAATGATTCGTATGGTGGAAGCTTTTGTAAATGCATTTAGTTTATTATTTAAATTCTAAAAACTAAGCCTGTTTGACATTTTAACATGACCTCCTGATGAGGAGGGACGTAGTTCTGGTTTCTACCAGCAGGGGGCGACCTGCGTCCATGATGGCGTCAGGATTCCTCGCCTCTTCTCCTCTTCTCCTCCCTGTTTTCCAGCCTTTCTGCTGCGGATTGAATCTTCTTCCTTTCCTCCTCAAACTGGAAGCTTCCCTCCTTCTTTACCTCTTCCTACCGTCGAGCTCTTCTCCAGCGGATCACCGGAACTCAACCGGTAAGAATTCCCGTTTCTCTTAAAGACGGCGGCTGGTTTTAGTCCATCAGTGAATCTCAGCAGCAGTTAATAATTAGAATTATTGGCAGCGCTGCATCTGGAGCGGCTGCGGAACACCATGCAGATTTAGAAACCTTAGATCTTTTTATTTTTTAATTATCATTATTATAATTATTATTATTTAGGAGCGCAGATTGCATCCATTCAAGCCAAATCACAGCATCCTCCTTATAGGTTGAGCTCACCTCAGGAGTCAGCTTTTCCATCCTGCTTCTTTTTCGTCTTTTTATTTGAAATCTGAGCATTTTTTTGCAGAATTTAATGGATGCAAATGCATCAGATTTAGAAAACATAAAAGAAACGTGAGGTGAATGAGTCATATTGAGGTGACAGGTGTTTCCCTAAATGGTGTGAGTTGGATCAGTGATGTCACAGTAAGATGCTGAGGACCAGAGAGCAGCATCCACAACCTCAGAGGCCTCAGGGATCCAGAGGTGGAAGCTTTGAAGATGACGTGCATTTACCCAAACATCCCTACACTTACGGTATTAAAAAATCCAGACCTTTCTTTGCTTCATGTTAAGCCCGAGAAATGCTCCATGAGCTTTGACTGGTTACACAAAGCAGTCGTGTCCACTGAAGTGGTAAAAATTACAGGCAGACGGCTGCCTCCATTTTCATTCATCTTCAATTTTTCATGAGAATTTTAAATGAAGCATCCAGGCGTGGTACAGTAAACGGAGGTCTTGATCTGTGGGACAGCAAGTTCTGTGAGGATGCACAGGTTTCCTGAAGCTCCAGTGAATTCAGAATTCAGGTGTTGGGACACTGGGGGGGATGGGGAACGATGCTCAGGGGAGGACGTTTATGGGACAGGGAAAATGTCCTAATTATCTTCAGTGTGATCATTATTTTATTGCCAGAGGTAAAAGGAGGAGCCAAAACAGCAGGACAAAGGAGACAGAAATTCACTAAAAGAACCAAAGAAATGGATGAATCCCCCTGACCAGCAGTAAAATCTGACATGCACATTACTGGATTCAGTTCTTTTTCTGACACTTTTCACTTCCTTTGCATCTCAGAGAGAAAGCCTTAAACTTTAATACTGACAGTTTGAGGTTTTTCCTCACATGACATCTGAAGAATTTATAAGATCTGATGTTCAGTCACAAATAAACCTCCCCAGCAGTTTATAAAAGTACAGCTGAAATGATTTGTTGTTTTTAGTCCTTTTTAAACCCCAAAGTTAGTTGATCAAAGCTGGAAATGCTAATCAGGCTAATTCAGAGATGAAGCATCCGCTTTATAAGAATATGTTAAAAATGCTCCACTTTTACCAACTTCAAAACCAAAATTCTGCTTTAAATTTGTCCCATAAATAACAAACAGAAAATCAGAACAGGCCAATTTTCAGCTTGGTTTGATTTTCAGCCAATCTGAATCTCAGATATTTGAATTTATTTTTTCACTTTATAAATTCTCCATTGATAAACATTAATTCAACAACAGGACTTCCATGTGGAAGTTTTTCCTTCCAAAGTCATAATTTTAAAGTTAATCAGGAATGTTAATAAGAAACGCCTCGTCTCGCCTTCCTCCGCTTATCCGGGTAGCGGGGGCAGCATCCCAGGTCGTCCTCTCCCCAGCCAGGTCCACCAGCTCCTCAGCTGGGACGCAGGTGTTCCCCAGCCAACCTGGAGATGTATTTCCTCCAGCTTGTCCTGGGTCGACCCGGAGGCCTCCTGCCAGCAGGACATGCCCAAAACACCTCGCCAGGGAGGCGTCCATCCTAACCAGATGCCCGAAACACCTCAACTGGCTCCTTTTGATGTGGAGGAGCAGCGGCTCTACTCCGAGTCTCTCCTAGTTTTCACTCGATGTCCGAGCCCTTCACCACCCTGCAGAGAAAATTCATTTCAGCCGCTTGTATCCGTGATCTCGTTCTTTTGGTCATTACCCAAAGCTCATGACCAGGTGAGGACTGGGAGGTAGATCGACCGGTAAATCGAGAGCTTTGCTTTCTGGCTCAGCTCCCTCTTCACCACGACCGATCGGTTCAGCGTCCACATCACTGCAGACTGCTCCTCCTTGTAACGTCACCTTACCGTGGTGGAGGAGTCTGAGTGCCCAAAGGGGCGCTTTGTGCGCCTGGTAGGGTCTCCCATGGCAAATTGGTCCCTGGTGAAGGGCGAGACAAAGAGCGGTTCAGAAGACCTTTCATGGCGTTAAGACCAGAGAGTTTGAGTACCCGGCCTGTAGGGTTACCGAGGTCCCACCCTGGAGCCAGGCCTGGGGTTGGAGCCTCTGGGTGAGTGCCTGGTGGCCCCCATGGGGCCCAGCCCAAACCGGATACATGGGCTCATCCAACTGTGGACCCACCACCTGCAGCAGGATCAGGGTCCGGTGCATTGTGGATCAGGAGGCAGACCGAGGCGGGAGCTTTGGTGGTCCGAACCCCGGACAAGAAAACCGGCTTAATAAGAAACGTTTTGTGTTAAAAAGTTCTTTGAGATAAATCAGTGTCAGCAGGTCAGAGCTGTACTAGAACAGAGAATCAGTATCAAAACCAGGATCTTTATCATCTAATGATGATGTGAAAATCAAACTGCAAATAAAATCAGAACATTTGTTAAACAGATGTTTTGTTTGGTAACATGTTTAATATAGAAATATCTTCATTAATACAAACCTGAATAATTTATTTAGTGCTGCCATCCTGTGTGAAGTGTTAATTAGTGAATTCATTAAAACCTTGAGAATAACACCGGCTCTGAGTGACTCATGTTCAGTCATTAAAACCGACTTGTTTTATTCATTAACTTTGAAAAGTTTGCTTCTACTTTATTATCCTGACTGGAGAACATGAAGTAGAAATGAATGAAAAGCTGTTTTTATTCCATCCATCATCGTTAACGCCTGGAAATGATCCAATCCTCAGAATGACGAATGAAATCCGTCATTTCAAACAAACCTTTCAGTTATTTTGACGTGTTATTAGCTTGTTTCCACTCAAACGGGCTCCTTGGTTATTAAATCAACTAAAACACTTCTGATCCTTTACAGACTAAACCTTTAATAACTGCTGAGCCATCATGTCACCACTGCGCTGATAGAGGATACTGATGCTCTGCACAGTCTCGGCTCTGATTTCACTCTGGACTGAATTGATTTGGAGTTGAAATGAAATTTAAGGGACAGAAAAACAACCTGTTACCAGGTCTCAGCTTCATTCTTTAAAATGATGACTTGTCAGGCGTCCGGGGAAATCTGGGCTACCCCGAGAGAGTTTCAGACTTTATGTGAGGAAAATTAAAGTGAGCAGAGAGGGGCTGGGGCAAAAGAGTCCCAAAGAGAATCACAAATAAAAACACCGCAAATTGGCAGAATGTGTCTCTGGCTCTATCTTTGAATTACTTCCCATCCAAGAGAATACATTTATCTCAAAGGGTGTGCTCCAAACGAGGTTATTTTATAGACGAAACACAGGAACAACATATCGTTATAACCTTGGATGCAGACGCTTTTAGTTAATCTGTGTTCAACTTTTGGAAACTCGAATCAAGAACAAGCTCTAGACCGGGTCAGCGTGACTCAGATTACTTTTTATTCACAATAAAGTTAAATAAAAGTTACTTTGAACTGAGGGAACTGATAAATCTGTCTTTTTTCTTGCCGATTATAAGATTTGTGCTAGAACAGTCGGTTGTCCAGGTTTTGTGACATCTTAGAAAACTTACCAACTTCTCAAAAAAACACGCACCATCCAGTAGATCCACCCTATCTCCTAGGAGATTGTTTTCTGTGTGCGGTTTATCAAAGGCTGTTTTTATCTGCAGCTGTAACCTGATAGGAAGGTGTGAGCGATGGAGTCTGATTTATCGGTTTCTGTGCTGCAGAGTGCATGCTGACCCAACACTTTACACACACACACACACGCGCACGCACACCTTATAGCACAATCTCTGCATCTGAGTGAAAAAGAATAAATGAAGAAAACAGTCGCTGGTATAATTCGTCCTCCTTCCAGGCATCAAACCCTCTCCAGAGGGGAAATGAGCTGCTGTTTCCTGCTGTGTCAGTAAATTTATTAGGACACAAATGGAGAGAAACTGCATGCACTCAGTCAGTTTTGATGCTAATTGGCTGGAGACGAACAATCATTTCCTGAAGATCCAGGAGGAGCAGAATGAGCTTTTGCACCTTTTAACCTCAACAGCTCCTAATTCTGTGGAGAAACAACCATCACTAATGAAGCAGGACAAGAGGATTTAAAAAAATGATTCTAGTTTGAATTTTGGTGCTAGATTAATTTGTCAACTAGCGCTGAATGAGTGGGAAGATGTAACGAGATGAGGTGGGTTTGTGAGATCAGACGGCTCGTTTTACTGAACAATAATCCTCTCAGGAATCCTTAAGCTGACATCCTTTATTGTCTGAAAAGATGAAGTGAATTATCAGTGAAACCTGCAGATTTAAGCGCTGCACCTCTTGGATCTGACAGATATTAATCGCATGGTCTTTATTCCACGGAGCAGAAATACTAGAGCTCCTTTAATCTGTTGTCACCAGTTTGTGTTCTCAGACCTAAAATTGTTCTTTTAGGAATATATTAGAAACCCGTATAGAAGAAAGTCCCCACAGCACCCTCTGAAGGGCATTATGGGATTTATTTTAACATCCAATACCTCACAACAGGCCTGCTGTCCTTCAGAATCAGGTCTAAACAGAGTCTTATAATGTTGGCCTGTATTTGTACACAACCTATGTTTTTATCTATACTGGTGTGTGTGTGTGTGTGTGGTTACTTGTTTTTTCTTTAGGACCTTTTCTGGTACCTTGTCAGGACCAGCTGTCCTGGGAACTTCCTCCCAGTCCCAATACAGAATATCATGTTTTGGTTAGGGATCAGGGTTTGGCTAAACTGAGTTTAGGTTTAGGTTAGGGTTATTATGATGTATTGGTAATGTTAGGGTTATGATTATGATCTGCAGAAATGAATAAATGAAAGTCAGTCCTCACAAGGTAAAGCATATGAACTTGTCTGCATGTGTTTCTTAGCTAAATGAACCACCTAATGGATTTTAACGAAACTTTCAAAAAAGTGATCGTTGGACGTCCGCCTGCAACTGATTCACTTTTAAAGTCAACTCCTTTCAAGATGGCTGCCTCAGCTGACTGACTTCAGCAAACACAAGCATTGCTATAATTCAGTCAGTTTTACAGATATTGATGTTAAATTTTAATGTTGCTTATATTCATTTACATTCTAACAGGTTGCATGAGATCTTGCAATACTGAGTGTGATTGTGCATAATGCTGTTTTTAAGTTTTGACTAAAACAGTTTTAACTCCGTTATTTCTTAACATAAGATTTAGTTTAACATGAAGCTAATTAATATTTACTAAGTAAAGTAATAAGTAAAGTAACTAATTACTTTTGAAAATTTTGAAATGACTTTTTCAAAGTAACTTGACCAACACTGTTTGTAACTTCTGAGTCTCTGGTCCGGTGCCCTGAAGTCTCACAAAGTCACGTATCTCACGAGGGTTAGGCTAACCCAATGTGGCTAGCTGTTATGCTAGCACTGGAGTGTTTTTAGCTCATGATTCCTGATTTTTTTCATCTCTCCCTGCTTGAACACAGCTGATTTCTTTGACTGAGTGATGAACCGCTCCAGTAGAAAGCAGTGAAGGCTGAGGAGACATTTCAACAGGTAGATTTAGGTGTTTCTGAGCAAAGACAATGCTAACATTTTTACAACAGTGATTTAAGACGGACACTAGGGGGTGCCAAAACAAGCAAAACTGTACAGTATGCCTTTAAAGGAAACATTTAATTATGTGGAACAGCAGCTCAGCTGCAGAGTTTGTGAAGAGAGATCTAATCTAAAACTGCAGCTTCAGTCACACAAAGAGTGGAGCTATAAATACAAGCTGTGACCTTTTGGGATCTCCATACATCTTACATCTGTTGCTTGTGTATTCCCCTCCGTAGGCGTGCACAATTATGTCATTTTGACTGCAGCTACTAAGTTAGAGCTCACACATCGTCTCCACTGGTTCCTGTGAGAATAAACAAGCTTTAAAACTGTTATGCGGACTAAACCATCATCAGAAAAAAAATACAAAAAGCATAGCGATGCTCTTCAGAGGCGGCCTGTCAACAATCATAACAGCACAGTGTGCATCACCTGCAGCTCAGCATGCATCCATTATGTCACAACCAAACTCCTCCTCTGAACCGACAGCAGCAAGATGCTGTTTTCATATCAAACTGTGATAATCTAAGATCTGTTACATTTACTGATGGATGGAAAACTGCTGATGGTTTCTGCAGAAAACCAATATTGTACAGTGTCTTCTTTGTGATAGAGGTTCTTTTTTGGTATTTTTAAAATCAAATGTTAAACTGCTTTTTAAAGGCAATTTATTGGTTATAATATAGATTTCATAATGAGGCGAGTTGCTTTGTTCTCTGAGGTTAATCAGCTGCAGTAATTGTCCCCCCTCTCTATTAATAATGTTTTCTTTGGAGCCTCTTTGGTGTTTTTGGTTCTGGTTTAATGGGTTTGTTTGTAAATGACATAACTTTTGTTTGGAGCTTCATCCAGAGATGACATCATGACATCCACTCACTTATTTTATTAATTGCTTAATCACATTGCACAAAATACAACTGTTGGTAGTAAAACATTGAAATAGATTTTTTTAATGTTAATATTTTTGTTTTATTTTGTGAGGACTTATAAAAAGTCGGCCATGACAACTGGAGGGTTTGTGACCCTGACAGAAGTTCATTCAGGTCTCTGAAATAAAACAAAATATCAGCAATTACCAGCGATTCGCTGATTCTGATGATGAAACAGACTTGATCTGGAACCAGTGCATCAGACTTTTATTTGTTCTCTGCTGTTTTTTACAGATTGACACCAGATCTCATGAAGCTCCATCCTCCACATGAGTCATGATCTTTAACGTTCTCATTCCTGGTTCACTTGAGAAAACATGAATCTATACTTCTGTTGTGCATCAAAGACTCTTGAAGGATTTTTAAACAACTGATGCCATGGATGGCTAGTATTTTACTCCTCTAAAAGGTGGCATAAACTCAGAGCTGTTTCCATAATGTGTGATCGAGGAGAGCCCATCGGCGGTGACGTGGAGTTGATGAACGACAACCAGCGGGGTGACGTACTGGATGCTGGTGATGCAAATGCCAATGATATTCAAAGAGAGGACAGCAGGAAAACTGGGGATGCTGGTTCTTTATCAGGTTTAATGACTGAGCCAGTAGAGGAAGACAAAGTCATCATCTGGGGTACCGACTCTCAGTGTGACGATCCTGAGTTGGCGGAGTTTGAGATGCTGGAGTGTCAGGAGATGGAGGCTTACCTGGTCGAGGAGGGGGAGGACTTTGTCGGGCTTGCTGAGCGGAAGGAGAGTCGAGAGCAGTTTCCATCCTGCAATAAAGCCTCAACGAATCAAAGAGCAGAAAATACCAACCAGGAAGGGACAAAGTCAACTCCACGTGTCGTCGGTGAGGAAGCAGCTGCTTCCCTCATCTCTGAGAGCCAAGAGGCATCCAGGACCGAGCCGAGCTCTGAAACCGATGTCTTCGTGACCTGTCTGTCCACCATTTCAAGCGTTGCCACAACGAATCAGACGACAGACTCCTGGCACGGTGCTCCTGTTTCTCACTCAGCCATCTCAGACGACCTGGCTTCTCAAAGCTGCAGCACCGTCTCCGAGCAAAGCAAGACTTCTCAAAAAGTCGACCAACCTTCCATCCCGGCTAGAAAAAGCACAGCACATCAGCAAGATTTGGACATGAATTTGAATTCAGCGCTTCACTCAGAGGATGCTGGGTCACAGGCAAAACTGAGCAATGGAATCCTATGCAAAGATGTAAGCGATGAGCACAAAACTCCCAATATCCAGAGAAAGGAAGCAGCTTTATCTGCTGCAACAAAGTCACGCGAAGAAATAAACACTAAAATGGATAAAAGCACACAAGCTGACGAAACCCCTGATTTAATAAGGTCAACCATAACAGGTACGATAGGGACTCAGCCGTCAAATGAACACAAAGCCATAAAAAAACAAGGCTCATTTGACAACACGCTGAAGAAACAGAACTCTTTTGACAGGAGTTTCAAAAATCAGCCCTCTTTTGAAAACTCTTTAAAGAAGCAGCTCTCTTTTGATAACAGTTTGAAAAAGCAGGCCCCCTTTGAGAACACCACCACCTCTCGGTCTGCATCCCTGGAGAGGAGGAAGCCATGGGGAAGCCCAAGTCGAACAGCAGCTACTACTAAAACTACCTCCTGCTCACCCAAGCGACAACCTCCTGCTTCTCCAGCCAGAGTCCAGAACACGAGGTCGTTGAGTTTTGAGCGCAGTGACTCTCCTCTCAGAAATCAAAGTGTTAAACCTCCAAACAAGACAAACGTCAGCAGTGGAATTCCCAAACCGATCGTACAGCAGCAGAGGGACGTTGAACCCGGAGGAAGTTCTTCCCCCCAGAAGCCCAAAAATGTCAGACCAAAAATCATCACGTACATTCGGAAAAACGCACAAGTTAAACCACAAGATGAGCATGAAGCCTCAACAACCCCGCCAAGGTTACCCTCCTACTCCAGCCTACCAACTCACAAAGAGTCAAAAAGTGTTCCTCAGTCTAAATCCACACCGGTGCTCAGTTCCCCCAGTCCGCTGTTGGACAAGTATCGTCAAGACGTGCAGAAGGTGGGGTTCCATCCTCCAGCCAACGCTGTGATTGGGAGGAAACCGCCGAGCAGCACCGCCCCTCAAAGGCTGAGTGGGAAGTCCGAGAGCTTCCATGAGGAGATGTCAAGGAAATACCTGCAAGAGGTAAGAGGTCATTCTGGATTTGGGTTAAGCCAGTGGGACGTTACATCAGCTCTAACTGATTGTGTCTGTCATCAGCATGTTTCCCATGAAGGAGGGAGCGTTTATCGTTCACCCAGAACCCTTAGGCCTCAGCTGGGGTTGGGGGCGGTCACCAGGCAGCCAGCAGCCAAGACGAGGGTTCAACAGATGGGTCCAAAGTCATCTACGGGATCTTGTCAGTCTGCGAGAGGCCAACAGAATCAGACAGGTGAGGTAACCTGTTGAAATGATTGTGTTAAACATCCAGTATTAAAGCTCCTTCATCCTGTTTGATGTCACACTCAAAGTTAAGTTTGGTTTGTTTTCGAAGCACAAAACATGTGACACCAGGGACTCCTATCAGTGGTGGTGTTCCTGCATATTGCTGCTGTCAGGCAAAAACGTTGTTTCCTCCAAAATACAACCTTTCAGGAAATGGAAAAATAAAAATAAAAATAAAAAAACCTTGATTGTCACATTTTTCAAGCTCTATTTGAGACTTTTCTTTGATAAATCATCCATAAAACCACCAATAGACGTGAAAGATGACCAATAGAGCGGATTTATGTAAAAACATGAAAGTGATGAATGGAAAGTACGAGGTTTCAGCCCGACGATGATATTTATGTTTAATTCTCTTACTAAATTAAGCCAATTTATGTTAATAAAGTGTGTAAAAGGTGCCATAAAGGATTACAGCTCATACAGATGATTACAAAGACCAGTGGAATAGTTTTTATGAAATCAGAGGAACTTGCTTCCCATTAAATGCAATATGTAACTTTTTCATATTTTTAAATCTTTTCCTTGAGCCAGTCTGTGCTAATCTGACCCTCACAGGGTTAATGAAAAGTCACTCAGCCCCATCTGCTGCTTGTGTCCAGAATACCACGTTTGTAACTTCTGAGTCTCTGGTCCGGTGCCCTGAAGTCTCACAAAGTCACGTATCTCACGAGAGTTAGGCTAACTCAATGTGGCTAGCTGTTATGCTAACGCCAGAGTGTTTTTAGCTCATGATTCCTGATTTTTTCCCATCTCTCCCTGCTTGAACACAGCTGATTTCTTTGAATGAGTGATGAACCGCTTCAGTAGAAAGCAGTGAAGGCTGAGGAGACATTTCAACAGTTAGATTTAGGTGTTTCTGAGCAAAGACAATGCTAACGTTTTAAAAAAAGATGATTTAAAACGGACACTAGAGGGTGCTAAAAACAAGCCCAAACTGCATAGTATGCATTTAAGACTAAAAATAAATTAAATTAATTCTCAGTTCAGTAAAGAAATAAGTCTTGTTCAGCTGCTCTCGTGTTTTGTGTTCTTTCTGTCATGCAGAGCAGAGGTGGTCAGGACCAGAAACCACCCCCAAAAGTCTCCTTCTGAAGTCAGGCCAGTCGGGTCTCCGTCCACCAGGCTTCTCCACCCTTCCAGCTGCTCGTCTGGCTGCTTTAGGCGTCATCAGGAGCTCCAGCCTCTCGTCTGTGTCCAGCAACCAGTCCAACGACAGCACTGGCAGCGACCCCTGTCGGCCATCCCAATGTGAGTGGGACCACACTCATTATTACTCCACATATATTGTGTCTGACATGATGCTTGGCCAGGTCTTCCTTGGGAAAGAGATTTTTAATCTCAAATAAAGGTTGAATAAAAATATGAAATATTTCTGTGTTTCTGAGAGCTCTAGCTCTTTAACAGGATGAGTATGTTCCTCAGAAATCTGCTGAATAAAATCATAAACATGTTTTCTTCCTGCTAGTGGTGAATGTAAGTACTGCAGGTGGCAATTTTATTATTATTTATTCATTATGCTGTGAGACCTGGGGCTTGTTTGGTGTGAAACTTTTATTTCCTCTATTAGTAGAACCTCAAAGATATATTTTAAAAACCCAGTATTTTGAAATATTTAGTAGTTCAAATTTAAATATATAAAAGCAGAAAAATGTCTTTAAATAAATAACAAAAACTATATAATTTTATTTGAAATCAAAATCCAGTCTCTCTAAATAATAAAAACAGGTCTAAGTTGAAAAGAATAAAATATTATAGTGCAACAAGCCAATATCCTCTATAGGGGATGCAGGAGGTTATATCATAAAACATTTATTTTATTGTATTCTAAGCTAATAAACTGTTCAGTTTCCATGTATATAATTTTCTGATTCATTTTTATGTATTTTAGCTTTAAAAAGTTCAATCTAATTTTAAAAATCAGGTATCAGGACTTCTGATTTTAACACTGATTATTCAACTTTTATGTGTTATTTTCTTGTTTTGGCTGCTTCTTCATTTACTGTTGGACTAATCTGTCGTCCAGTTTTAAATTTGCTGCACTCCTGGCTGCAAAAACTTTACTTCTAATTGATCTGCAGTGACAAAAAGGGTGTCTACCAGTAATAAAACGTTTGGAAGTGGCTCAGACAGCAGATACACGAGTGGCAGCTTTAATGACAGTGTTATCTTCAGGCTGTCGGCTCACGAGCGCTGCTCCATCAGTAGCAGCCATATGCATATCAAATGCAGACACAATCTACAGGGGTTCACTCCAGCAGTGTGTCTCCGCTGGGACTGAGCACATCCGCTCAGAGAGAAGGATGCCATCATGAGCATCAGGCATCAGGTGACATGTGGAATTCATCTGTTCAGTTCGCTCAGGAAGAGCCCGATCCACTGTTTACTCACATTTCTGATTCCGCTGCATGTTTCTCTAATGACTAAATGGAAATTTTACGTTCAAAATAGCATGTTGATCATTGTTGATGTTTAACCTTCACACACTGGGTCATTTGGTGGTGTTGGTGGTGGAGAGTTGATGGTTTGGGATTGTTCTGAAAATCTTTAAAAGAAAAGCTGGAAAAGTAAAGAAATCTAAATGCTGTCCCAGTTAAACTCCAGATCTCTTAACCTTAACAGAAACATGTTCCTGCAGCTCAGTGAACTGTAACAGCATTGTGAAGGAAAAGTAGGTCAAAATTCCTCCATGTGATTCCTCTTCTATCTGATCTAAAAAAAAAAATCACATAAAAGAAAATGATAGTTTCTGCTGCTGCTGGAGGTGCAGTGAGCCACTGAGTCAGGGACTGTACTTTTTGCATTTTGGCTTCGATTTTTGTTCAAATGAAGCTAAAATTCTTCACTTCACAAACAAATGAGCAGATTAAAGGCACACTATGTAACTTTATCATTTTTAAAAATCTTTTCCTTGAACCAGTTTGTGCTAATTTAATCTTATTAAATTTATTTCCTTCGGAAATTACCGTGCACAGGAAAATTTATCATGATAACGTCTATATTTTTATCATTTCTTTTTCTGTTTTGTTAAAGATGAAAAATGTCTCAGCTGTATTGTCACAAACTGTAGCTTTCAAGACAGTGGTAAACAGGTTGTGATTGTGATGGGTAGGCTTTAATAAGTTATACTTCAGCCTATACCCTTTCAGTTAATAACATTATGTAAATGTATTATTTATCTATATGAGGAGGTGGGAATTGTCTGTGATAATATTGGTTTATCTTTTTAAGTTGTTGTTGTTAGCTCTTTTTTCCTTCCCCCCTCTGTTTTTGTTTTATGTGATGTTATGACTGAATAAAATGATCAATCAATCTGACCCTTTACAGGGTTAATGAAAAGTCACTCAGCCCCATCTGCTGCTTGGATCCAGAATACCACGTTTGCAACTTCTGAGTCTCCGGTCCGGTGTCCTGAAGTCTCACAAAGTCCCGTATCTCGCGAGAGTTAGGCTAACCCAATGTGGCTAGCTGTTATGCTAGTGCCAGAGTGCTTTTAGCTCATGATTCCTGATTTTTTTTAAAATTTCTCCCTGCTTGAACACAGCTGATTTCTTTGAATGAGTGATGACCTTTAAAGTCACTCCTCTAGTTTCATCCTGCTAATCAGAGAATGCACTTTGAGGGATTTGGATTTTTACTGCACATGCATGCAGGCAGGAGCCAGTCCCCTCAGCCTGCAGCTCTCTTTACTATCTCAGCTGAGTCTCCTAATTAAGGTTCTTTTAATGCAGACATATAATATTTGGTAAATTTTATTTACCTTTTTCTTGACATGTTTCGACCCACTGCTCAGGTCTTCATCAGAAGTGTCACTGATGTTTGTGTGACGCGTCTTTATCAGCTGTTCGTCCGAAAAAGGTAAATAAGATTTACCAAATATTATATGTCTGCATTAAAAGAACCTTAATTAGTAACGTAAAAAGAAGACATGATGAACTTCATAAAATATCAGCTGAGTCTCCGTTAAACCCAGAATGTGCTGACTCTCCCAGGTGAATCCAGGCTGCTGCAGTAAGGAGATTTACTGCATTCCCTCTGAATATCACACACACCTTCAGGGCGTTTTGAACTATTTGATGGAACTCTTTTAAATCAGACTCTGTTGCGTTTGTACAGTAATTTAATCACCTGAATTCAACCATATAGATGTTTCTACGACCATCCAGCCTGTCTGATCCACCATCCTGTTCCTTCTCAGGGATAATTCTGTTATGATTCAAGGGCACTTGCTTTTTTCTTTCCTTTTTGAAAGTGTCACGTTACCTGCAGAAGGTGCAGCTTGTGTCAGCACTACCATTGATTGAGGAGCTGAATATTTTATAAGTAATTCAGTCGGTCTGGTTTGTGGTTCTTCACTTACACCGACAGAGTAAACCGGAATGTTGATGCATCTGGGAGGAAATAGTTAGAAGCAGCTGTTGTATGTTTTTTTTTTAAGTTATAAAGCTGAATAAAAGATAATGATATTTACTTTATGTGTTGCTAATTTTATTTGATCTCTTTTGCTGAATCACTCAAATCAATGAAAGCTGGAGGTTTAATAACCTGTTGTGAATCATTTAGATGTTTACAGCATTCTTGTTTTGCACCTTTTTGTAAATTTCTGCAAAATAGAAATATTTAAGGTAATAAATACTTGATTATAAACATGTCAAGATGAAAAATATCTATAACTCTGCTATTTGCCGAAGATATCTAAATGTTTTCATTATAAAAATCCCTCCTGTTTAATAATACTTTAGAAAATTAAACTCATTTACAGGAATATATTAATGCTACAAATCAAAGGATCACAGTGAATTATTTCCCAGAGGATCTTGCTGCACAACACAGCAATAAAATGTAAACAGGTGCATTTTATATTTGATCTCTTTTTCCTATATTATAATAAATGTAATGTAAATAATTTGATAGACTTGTGAGCTCAGCAGTCATTCCTCTATAATCTAATCCTGTTGAAGGTCATGAGGTCGGTGCACATTTCAACGTTTACCTGCAATATTTTTATTCTCTGCAGATCTCAGCTCTGGTAGTGATGACACGCCTCTCCATAAAGCCGCCGCCCATCTCAACGAAGCCTCCTTTACTCAGACTCGACCTCAGTCCCCCAACACTCAGAACCTGCAGCGCCACAGTCTGCCACCACAACACGGCTCCCCACTCGGTACATCACACAATCAGCAGCAAACAAGCATCCTGTTTCTGTTTGGCACGGTGTGTATTCAGCATATTGAGTTCAGTCCTGGACCACCAACATTGTTTTGGCCCCCGCTCTGCAACGATCCAATCAAAAGTGCAGGAATGTAACGGATATTAGCTCTGTTAGTATTCTGCAGCAAATCACAGCATCCGTATGAGAATGTTTTAAAATCATTCTAAACTATTGCACATTTAGATGGTTTTGCAGTATCAGTGTGTTTGATTAACGTTGCTTAGAACTGCTTGGACTGCAGTAAATCATTAACTGTTTCCACATTTTCCCTCCAGGAACCTTTTTCAGGAATAGAGCCGTTCTTTAGTTGCGTGTGTTTCTAGGAGTCAGGGCTAAAGCACATTAGAAATTTAGCCCAAACTTCAGGGTCAGTCAGGGAGCAGTCAACACTTCTGATTGGTTGAATATTACCAGCTTCCTAACAACCACCCATTAGAAAGGCACATATAAAAGAACTGACCAGAATCATGGATTAAGTCCTAAAACACTGCATGACCACAAGTTTTTGATTGTTAGCATGTATTCTAATCATCTTGCCTATATTGGATCTAAAAACGAGATTAACATAAGACATCTGCTTGTGCAATATTTTAGAAATGTGCATTTAAAACAAAAAACATTTTCAGGCTAACAGATTTAGCTGTTGCGGCCTGTGAATTGCTGCAGAATGACACAGACAAAGCTAACATCATGCATTTTCCTTTTGCTTTTCCTGGCATCGTTACACCTTGATTGAGCCGTAAAATGCCGATGGTCCAGGACTGGAACCAGGAAGTTCAACAACTGGAACCAGTATGGTGCTTCTGTTTGAGAGTGTGTGGGGGTTTATGACGATCACATTAGAGTTCAAGGTGATTCTGTTTTTAGATCACCTGATTGGACGCGGACCAGCAGGGATGTTTGAGGAAATGCAGGAGCTGCTGTCAGAGCAGAGAGTCCCAACCGTGTACTAAAAACACTGATATTAAAGTAAACTGCAGAGATTTTTCACCCGTCAAATACTGATTTGCACTTGATTTATTTATCTCTTGCAAGAACAGTTAAAAAAAGCAGATTAAATACATTTAATTAAAAAGTTATTCAGAGTAATATATTCAACGTTTTGTCTGAAAATCTCATTTTAATTTCTGTGCAATTATTTAAACATTTATTAATGAGTTGTCCTTACTAATTATATAAAACTTTGACAAATCCTTAAGATTTGTTTTGTGCATCAGAGGTCAAATTAGGATATGATGAAAAACGAGTGATGGAGAAACCGACTGGATCCTCTGAGTTATGACGTAACTGTTGCTGAGCTTTACGGCACAGCAGTGATGCAGAACCACAGGACGCATCTCCTCTCTGCTCCTGCAGGCTTCTGCTATCTAGTTTTAATTGTTAAAGTGGGGCAACAGCATCATCTAGTGGCCAGGTTGTGTAAAGCCAGAAGCAGCAGTGAGAGTGAGAACAAGTGAATCGACTGAATCCCAGCCAACGCCTCTTAAATCATTTCAATGTTTATTTTATTTCTGTTTTTTGAAGTTTTTATTTCTTTGTATTTTTTCAGTAAAATGTTGTAGAAATTAGAGTCAGGTTTAACAGTTTGAATGGATACTAAACACATTAAATTAATGATTTTTAATTAGCAGCAGTATTTGATGAACCTTACTTGTCTGTATAAATCAAAAAAGGTCAAAAAATTAAAACTAAGATGTACAGAGATTATAAAAATATTTATAATTTAAACTGGTCAGCCAGTCTGAAATTCAAAAATCTGATGATACTTCCAGAATTCAAGCAATAACAGATCGTCCATGTCAGGGGCAGTTCTGGAGTGTGTGTGTGTGTGTGTGTGTGTGTGTGGGGTTGGGGGGGGGGGCTGTGTCTCCTTGCTAAGGGCAGAGTTTCAGCCAATAGAGACACACACTGAAAAAAAAAACAGGGGTCTAACTTAAAATAATTGAAGTAATCGGTCACATGTAATTAAATTAAGTTCTTTCAGAGTTAATTTATTAAGTTTGTTCAAAGTAAACTTTAAAAAATTAACTTGGATAAACCTAATTAAATTACTTGTGACCGATTACTTCAATTTTTTTAAAAGTTAGACCAATGTTCTCTTTTTTCAGTGCATACTGTTTCATGTTGTCAATGAAATGGAAAACCACAAAATCAAAGTACGGTACTTTTAGTAAGTAGTAAGTATTATTCCCAAATAGTTTTATTTTGAAACTTATTGAAGCAATTGTATCCAAATCAACTGTATGAATGAATGAAACATTTTATTAAAGTGCCCAGCCTGTACGGGCTTATATGACACTAATAATATAATATAATAATAATTTGGGCTGCATGGTGGCGCAGTTGTTAGCACTGTTGCCTCGCAGCAAGAAGGTTGCAGGTTCAAATCCCGGCTGCAGCCTTTCTGCGTGGAGTTGTCATGTTCTATCCATGCATGCGTTGGTTTTCTCCGGGTACTCCGGTTTCCCCCACAGATCACAACACGCCTAGGCGGTAATCCAGGACTCCCTTGAAAAAGAGTTTCTGAAACTCAATGGGACATTTCCTGGTTAAATAAAGGTTAATAAATGAATAAGATGCCATACGTTTATAATGTAATATAATAATTTTTTTATGCACAACAGAATAAAATACAGTTTGTTTATGCACCCACGCTGCCAACATAAAAATGTCTTTGTCAAAGAGCCAACCTAACCTATCACCGTCTGATAACCAAAACAAATCAGGGTTTTTAGACTGAATCTTTTCAAACATGGGCATTCTCAGGTCATTATAAAGTGGACACTAAAACAAAAAGTGACTAAATTTCTGTTATTAGCAGTATATTACTATAACTATACACTAAAAAGACAGTGTTTATGGTGTTATTTTCTTACAAACATGCCTCTCTAACAAAACAACTGCCCCATGTTGAATCAAGTATTTCTAATTTAGCAGAAATTGGAATAAATAAAAATAAAAATGACTGTTAATTGTAGTTTGTTTAGATAAATTGGAATTGGCAGGTCAAAAATCCAGAATTAGTTCATTTATATTTAAGATATTATTTTAAAATATTTTGTTTTTATGTGCAGTTTTATACACATGATTGTTTTATAAATGTAATCTATTTGTAGAATGTTATGCAATGTAATTAGAGATCCACCAAAAATCTGCTAGTGATTGGAGTCAGCCAACATTCAGGTTCATCATCCAATCTTTACTCAAATATCTGATTTTTATTTCAGTCCGTGAATGCACCATTGCCAAACTGCAATAAAAAAAAAAGCTGTAACAGGTCCTCTTTTAGGGAGTTGTTGCTTCCAGAATTATAATTTTCACAGGTCAGCGCTGCACAAGACTTGAAAATTGGCATCAGCCCTCAAAACTAAATTTGATGCATCTTTAAAACTGTATTTGACACATTAATACTAAATAAAAAGTGCATTTCTTGTTTGAAGAATGAGCATTTTTAATAGATGACTTGTTTTTCTGCACAGCTTTGAGAGCAGAGCTGCAGAGGGACATTGAGGCTGCACTGTCACCAAAATCCTCTCCTAAAAGATTTGCCGTGGTTCCTCCTAAACCCCAGTCACCAGGTGAGTCGGTCTCTAAACACGTGTTGTGTCTTTAGTTAGGACCACACCATCTGCTGCTGCAGCTTTAAATCGTGCTCTCACACTTTCCACACGTCATTCCCAGACTTTACTCCTGGCACCCGTATGTTGCCATAGCAACAATCCACAGTAGCCTGAGTGCTATGATGGCTCCCTCAGCAGGAATTGTGCCGGCTCAGGTTACAACAAATCTGCATGTTGTGCTTTTTCTCAGCTAGAGACCACACAGACAGAAGATCCTGACGTTCAACACAAATATAAAAGCTGGGTTCTCCGTCTGTTTGGACACAATCACCTTAAATCAGCTCACAACTTCTAGAAACTTTAGATTTTGACAATTTTTGTTAGATAAATTATATTAGTTCTTACTTCTTGTGGCTGAAATACAGTCTGATTTAACTGCTGGCCATTAGAAATGTGTTCAGAGTGGACGTCTGTCTGCTGAGTGGTCAGAACACACTTTAATCACACTGAGCTGGAAAGGCTATTTATCATCATGACTGGATCTAAACTACAGGAAGAGACTGACATCTAAGAATATTCCTGCTGCATAAACTCCTTCTCTGGTTCTGCAGCTCGTGGGAGGACCACAGCAGTCCATGGTGCTCCTCAGACCAGTAGAACACAGGAACTGGACCGAGCTCTGATCCAGCAGCTGCAGGGCCGATGTGAGCAGCAGGCCCTGCAGCTGCAGAACCTTCAGGTCCAGTTAAAGAAGGCCTGCCTGTGTCTGGACGTCTTCAGCATCACTACTCAGCACTTTTATCACAAGGTTTGAACACTAATGTCATTGCTTCTCTTTTACCATAACACTTTTTCATGTTTAACCTTGTGCAGTTTAATATTTGGAGTTATTTGTGTCCATCAGTATCTAACAGACCTGAAGAGGGATTGTAGTTTTAAGCGTGAGAACACATCTAGGAAGCGTCTCGTTGCTTCAAACGACTCCTGCTGGCGTCCAGCTCTTGTTGTCGGCATCTCTTTGTTCATAAAGACGTTCACTAGCTTTGAAACCAGCTTTGATTTGTAGATGAGGGAGGCTCCGCAGTGGGATGGTTTTTATAGAAAATAACTTTGTGGAAAATACCGAGGGTTTCCTAATCTAAAAAAGAAACGCCTTGGATTGAGTTTTGTTTTTTTACAGACTGAAGTTATGACTCTTTTATAAAGGCGTTCATTTTACTCAACAACAATCCCAACAGTGGCTTTGAGTTGATGTCTAATAATAATTATTAATTGGGTTCCATGTCATTATTTTGCATGTTTGTAAAATTAAAATCTAGTGGCTTTATAACTTTACAATAATAATCATGATTATCATAATTAAAGGCCAGGAAGAAGAAGAAGTTTTAATTATGTAGCGCCTCTCAAGATAGCAGTCACAAGGTGCTTTACAGGTAACCATCTATTCAATAGGCGGCCCATATTCCTGGCCCACCAGCCATATACAGACTTTTTGTTTGCTTGGTTTTGCATGAGTCATGTGTGTGTGTGTGTGTGTGTGTGTGTGTGTGTGTGTGTGTGTGTGTGTGTGTGTGTGTGTGTGTGTGTGTGCATGCAAAAGCTTCAACACCTTTGGTTTTTAGCTTGATGCACTGCACAACCAGGAGGCTGTGGTCATCAGACCTCAGGGACCTGCTGGGGGAGTAGGGGGTCCCTGATGTAGGCTGCTGCTTGTCCATGTAGAGCCCGATAGTCCAGAACCAGGGTTTTTAATTGAACTCTGAAGTCCAGTGAAGCTGGAAATGTATTGGGGTGATGTGGGTGTGTTACTTGCCTGGCGCAGGCGTTCTGAACCACCTGTAGTCGATCCAGCGAAGTTTTGTTTAGACGGATGAAGAGCGAGTTGCAGGAGTCCAGGCGAGAAGTGATGAAGGCGTGGATAATAATCTCCAGTTAGGGGCGTGACTCAATGGGACTCAGCTTGTTAATGTTTTTGAGGTGAAAGAAAGAGTGGCGAATCAGAGAACTGATCTGGGTCAGAGCTGGGTCAAAGGTTACACCGAAGTGTCTGACAGAGGGTTTAATGATGAAGCGGGTTCAATTATTTTTGAAAAAGGCTAAAAACGACATTTTATACAAATACTTTGATTTTTAAAATGTGATGCAAGCAGCTGTTAAACAGTGGAGAATGTAAGGTCTGAAGGTGGTTCTGATTGATTCTGCAAAAATGTGTCTTGCATTTAAAATATATATATTTATTTTAGTAAATATAATTTATAATAAGCATGTTGATGTATTTTGAAATGACCTGAGCGTGTTCTGCCTTATTAACCTATAAAAGCTCCCGTTCCTGTGCTGGTTTCCTGCTCCACCCAGGAGTTTACTGGAAAGGATTTATGAGGTCAGAGCTTCCAGTGCGTATCTATAGATAGCTGTTACGTCAACATAACACGCTGAAGATGAAATGTAATAATTTGTGCAGAATTTTGGCAGATTTGATCAGGATAATTCATCAGAATTAAGCTGATTTCCTTTATTTCCTCTGAGCTGAAAACAGAGAATCGTTTTTAGAGCTTCTCCCTCTCCTATCTATCTTCTCCTCCTTCATCGTCTATTTCTTTTCCTCTGAGACTGATGTGTGTGTTGTATGTGTGTGTAGCTCTTTGCCGTGCCTATAAACGTGAAACGGGGCGTGTTTGTTGGGGGGTTTGAGGGGAGGGCAGTCGGAGCCGGGTTGGGGCTGGCCGTCTTTGTTCCAGCAGGGAGAAACGATGCTCGCCGATCAGGAAACGAGGTGAGGCTTCGGTCCTCCCGTCTCTCCTCCCCTCTCCTTACCCTGCCTGTTCCCTCCCCTCCTCCTGACTTTTTTCTGTATCTTCCGTTGCACTTGGTGTGTGCCACTGCTGCATCCTCCAGCAGGCTAAGGGATGCTGCTAGCCTGGTATGGGCCACTGCTGCTGTATTCTTCCTCTCCTCCCTTTGTGCTGTCTGGACCAAACGGTAAAGGCAGCATCTTCTGCAGACAGTAAGCTCGTTTCAGCACCAGGGATTCCTTTATGCTTCGTGGTTGTGCGCATGTGTGTGTTTATTGAGGGGGGGTCTGAGGCTATATGCTCATCATGTTCACTTGTTTCCTTAGCGACAGAGCTGGCAGTGAGCAAAGAGCTGAGCAGGAATATGCTGAGTCAAAGCTGCCTGTCCATCTTTACACTTTGCAGGGACAAAACATAAAGAGGCCATCGGTCCTATAGATTCTCACAATGAATTTAGTACTTTGATGTGTACATTTATACTAATGTAAAGCATTTACATTTAGGCTACTCTGCTTCTTGTCTTTAACAGAGGATGAAAGGTTCAAATTTCCCAATTTCGAAAATGGAGCCTGTTTTTACTGCACTGTAAATGTCTTCATGACAAAAAAAGTACCAACTAATAAACATTTACTATATATTTGAATATTTTATAGTGTAAATAAAAGTCAACAAACACTTTGGAAAGACATTTTTGATCAAGCGTATATTTATGTCATTCAGAACTGAAAAGATGAAGGGGTTTAGTTCTCTTATTTCATTTGTTTATCAAATAATCTGACAAGGTGCTACAAATGATTTATTTATTGTTGAATAAAAATTTATTCACGTAGTTTATTTATATAATCTGATTTGAGATTGTCTGCAATAGAAGATATTTGACATTTAATTGAACCATTCAGTTTGTTTCATGCTGATAATTTACAACAAAAAGGATTAGTTACCATGTAACTGGTTAAATAAAATCTCAGTCTCTTTAACAAGAACATCATGATTTTATGTAAAGATGTTAATTTGTCTCTTATCTGAATAGAGAAGGAATCCTGGGTAAGACTGGGAGCAGGGGGCGGAGCTTAAGTGTATGAAGTGATGCTGGCTGAGGTTCATCCCTCCTGAGGTCACTGCAGTCCCCTCCTGATGTTCCAGAGAAAACCTTTTAGAAGATGACATAATCACTGCTGAGACCATCTTCTGTTTCTTTGTCTCACCCTCTCTTCAGCCATGATGGAGGGTAAATGTGACCGAAGTCACCTGCTTTTCTTTTCTTTTCTTTTCGAGCCTCACATCCTGACTCATAACATAAAGGCTGAGCTGTCGGTTCTATGTGACTTTTTTGTGGTTTTATAACTTTTCCTTACATCTGCACATTGTGAGGGTCTCTGGCTGCTGGAATCTCCACTGAAAAACATTTTCCTGTTTGCATCCTGTAAGGATATAAACTTTAATTCATTGCATTAAATGTCCCATATTCTGCACTCTGAATCATTTCGTTTACATCTCAATAACATGTAAAAACTCTGCACTGGTCAAACTGACCCTTACTTTAAGTGCAGCTCTTCCACCCCCTCATCCAACCTCCTAAAGCTAAACTTTCCTTTCAAATGGGCGGGGCAGTTGAGGAGTGTCTCCAAGCCCCACCCATCTCTCTTTGCTTGACGTTGGTGGGTCTTCAGGGTCTCAGATGAAGGAAGTAAAAAAAGACTTTTGTGCTCGTTGAGCAACCATCTACGAAGCAACTGCCGTGCTTTGCTCGTAGCTTCACCATGACTGTTTGCTAACGTTTGTGAGGATGAGCGCTCCTGTGGTTTTTAAAGGGCGGGGGCGGGCTCAGGTAGCCAAAGGTGCTTGTGTTTGGCTCTGTCCTCTAGAGAGGAGCGGTCTTTTCCCTTCTTGATGTCAGCAGGGGAAAGATTTAGAAACCACCTGTTTTAGCATTAGCTCAAAACACATTTCCCAAGAAAGAAAAAAGTGAAAACTGTGAAAATATTTGACACGTTTGGGTCTCAGACTCAGTCTGTGGGACTGATATGACTGTTAGAAGACCTTTAGGAAGTTAATTTTGCAGAATATGGAACCTTTGAGTTTTATTGAAGAATAATCCTCATCTGTGTTTTGTTTTGGTGTTTGTTTATTACACGATCTTATAAATTCTTATTGTTCAGAAGTGCAGCAGCAGTAAAAGTGGGTTTAAATGAACCTTTTTTGCATCAACAACAGATTAGATGTGTTTATATCCTATATTTTACACATTTCATGTTAAATATTATTTTATGTATTTTAGTTTTTAAGTTTAGAAATCTCAAATACTCAGTTTTCTGCTTTATTATTCAGTCATCTCTATGTTTCTGAAATCGTTTTTCTCCTCATGGAACAATAAAAAAAAATTCAACAGAAATAAAAATATGCTCAGAATTTATGTCATTACTCAATGATAATTTATTGGTTGTAGAAATGCAGTAAATAAGCAGAAGTAAAATAAGCCAAGCTGGTGGAAACATGAAAGCAAGAAGATCTTAACCCTTATAAGCCTGAAACTTAATCAAAATTGGTCAATGTTACCATAACAATTATAAAATGATGTATAAAAATTGTTGATGTAAAACAATACAACAATAATAATAAGAAATAAAACTGCCACCTGTATTACTTAGATTCTCCACCAGAGGGCAGAAGACATGTATAGGATTCAATAGGGGATTTTAAAGAAAGTACTAATTCTGTTAAAGAGGTAGAGGTTTTAAAGACGTAGAAATATGTGGAAACAAACGTTACACATTTAGTGTTGTGGAGATGATAGTTGATAAAACATTTTTAAACCTGAGTTTGGAAAACTTTTTCTGAAAATATATTTACCAGAACTAAACCAGGTTCAGCAGTTTGGGAAGTTTCTGCAACACAAACTGTTCTAAGAGATGAAACCCAGTGATGTTTTAATAATCCTCTGACCTGAATGTATTGCAACATGAAATCTGACCTTTTTTAAAAAAAATTCACATCTAGTTGTTAAAACCAGAGGAGGTCATTTCCATGTATGTTTGTATTTCAGCATGAGAGCGCCATTGTGAAAGAGAAGGAGCTGTCCCTGGAGCTCGCCAGAATCAGGGATGAAGTGGGTAGGTGCTGCCTGGTGTGCGTGTCTGTGTGTGTGTGTGTGCGTGCGTGTGTGTGTGTGCACACCTCAGAGGCAAGAGGAAAACGTTACCTCTGGGAATCCACTGTGCTGGTGAAAGCATTTAGTCCAAACTCTTATTAGACTAAATATTCTGCTCTCCTGACAGCGGTTCATCTTCAAACTTTAATTAGCTTCTTCGTTAGATGAGAAAATACTTTAAATGAAATAAACCAACCATATTTCTTTATTACTGTTTATGCATTTTTTATTTTAAAAAATCAAGGATAAATTTAAATATATTTTGCATTTAGTGCATGACCTAAATCTGAATGTGATGAAGTCAGTTACCTCGCTCCGTGTTCCAGCTTTCAGCGTGGCACACTGGGAGCAGCTGCAGCAGGAGAAGGAGGACCTGGAGCGTCGTTTTGAGGCTGAGCTGCAGGGGTTACGGGCTCAGCAGCAGAGGGAGCTGGAAGCACTGGAGGAGCGTCTGAAGGCTCGGCACATGGACCAGACCCAGAGCCTGCAGGCCCAACAGCGAGCCGAGCTGGAGGAGCTGCAGTTCCGGCAGCAGGAGCAGGTGTGTGTGGCCTGAATCTCTACGTCACATGATACGTTCTGGATGCTTGTGTAGATCTGACTTTGATGTTTCGGTTGCAGCTTGAGGAGATGACGGAGAACCACGAGGCATCCCTGATGGAGATGGAGACGACCCATAACGACACACTGTCCACTCTGCAGGAGGAGCATGCCAGGACTGTAAAGAGTAAGAAGCTGTAAAGACCAGTGTGTTTTCTGTTCTGGCTCCTCGTTCTGATCATAAATCTGATGACAGATCTGAAGATGGCTCACGAACAGCAGAAGAAGTCTTTAGAAGAAGAATTTGAGAAGATCCGACTGTCACTTCAGGTTACTCTTCTTTTTTTAAAACACCTTTTTAAAAAGGAACAGTAAAAACAGATCCATGTGTGTCTGGTCTCCAGGATCAGGTGGACACGCTGACGTTCCAGAACCGTAGCCTCAGAGATCGAGCTAAACGGTTTGAAGAAGCTCTTCGTAGGAGCACAGATGAGCAGATAGTGGTGCGTTCTTCCTGATACAGAACTCTGATGCTCTGTGAACGCTCTCTAATGAAATATTAAAGATTAAACCTCTGCTGCTGTTTAATTTCAGGATGCTTTGGCTCCTTATAAACACATTGAGGAGGACCTGAAGAGCCTGAAAGAAGTTCTGGAGATGAAAAATCAACAAATCCATCAACAAGAGCTGAAGATTTCAGAACTGGAGAAAATAGTAGGCTTCAAGTTTCACCTCTTGTTAGATTGGAAGGGAAAACTGGTGCTTGTTGGAAGTTTTGTCAAATAAAAAATGATGAATGTTTTAATATGTTTACAAAAAAGGTCAAAATGTGCATAAGATTTATGGGTTTAAATGCATCAAAATGCATATAAACACTGTGTTTTCTCGATGATAAACACTGTTTTACTTTAGTGTTCAAATGTATCTTTAATAACTATAAATACAGTTTAGCTTAGTGTGTTTATTTTAGTTTCTGTTACCGATTTGTGCCTTTTTCAATATTAGATTACATACATAATATACAAGATAAATATTAAACATAGTGAGCCTCTTATTATGAGTAAATTCTTATAATAATAATAATAATAATAATAATAATAATAATAATAATAATAATAATAATAATGATAATAAACAACTTTCCTTGTGTTTCTGATTTATACCTGAGCTTTTTCACTTTATATGACAAAAATATTATAAAAATGTATTTATAAAAAGTCAATTGAAATTCAATTCTTATTATTAATAATACATAAAAACATAGCTAGAAATATCTATTTAATGAAATACATGCTTCTCATAAACTTATATAATGAGTAAAAATGTAGTTAAAAATATTAGACTGCTGATTATAATTTTTTGTAACCATTTTGAATGAAATAAGTTCAAAGGGTCAGTGAATTTATTCAATTCAAATCTATTTTATTAACTAGAGAATAGAAATTGAATTTATTGTAAAAACTGTCAACATGAATATTAAAACTACATATTTTTCCTATTAAAAAATGATAATTTTGTAACACCTACATAATGATAATGTCAGTTTTTCTGTCAAACTTAATGACATCTCCCTCAGATTTTGCAGAGTTTTGCTATTTTGTTTGGTTTTGCTGCTTTAATCAGTCGTTCCTCATTTGAAGAATTTAATATTTTGCACATTTTAATCTGTGGTTTTTGAGCAGGCTGAAAAAAATGTGTACCTGGAGGAGAAACTTCAAGTGTTGCAGCAGCAGAACGAAGACCTGAAGGAGCAAATTGACAAGAATCTTGCTGTGTCCAGGTCTGTAGAATAAATTCATTTGTTTAAGTTTAAAATGAATTCATTAACCAACTGTTGGCTCTGAATTAAAGGTGCTATATGTAATTTGCAAAACAAATTAACTTCTTTTTTTCATGCCTCTTAACAACGTTCTAACATAGTATAGCTATAAATATATTGTGGCGATGAAAAACCCAAAAGAAATCAATAAAGTGGTTGTCCCGTAGTTCTCTAAAAACCTCAGCCAATTGGATGTTTTGGACTGAAAGCAACTATTGGACAATCCGGCTGTCTATCTCACTGAAGCACTGCACTTCCACACTGCTTGGATCCTCCATTAATGCCTGCTGGAGCATTTTAAAGCAGAACATCCTGGAACTGAGAAAAGGACAGAAACAGCTGCTGTTACTGCTTCAATTTTAGGAAAAAATACCAGAGAACCAGAAAGAAAAACACCTTTTCAACTAGCAGAAAACAAAAAACGATTGGATGTAGAAAGAGGGAAAACCTATGAGGGGCGTATAGGACAAAATCTATTTTTCACTCACACATACAACAATATAAGCACACACATACACTACTACAAGCATGCACACACACTACTACAAGGGTGCACGCTCACAAAAAATACTACAAGCACACACATACTACTACAAAAATGCATGCATACTACTATAAACATGCACACATACTACTACAAAAATGCATGCATACTACTATAAACATGCACACATACTACTATTAACATGCACACATTCTACTATAAACATGCACACATACTACTATTACCATGCACACATACTACTATTAACATGCACACATTCTACTATAAACATGCACACATACTACTATTACCATGCACACATACTACTATAAACATGCACACATACTACTATGAACATGCACACATACTACTATAAACATGCACACATACTACTATTAACATGCACACATACTACTATAAACATGCACGCATACTACTATAAACATGCACGCATACTACTATAAACATGCACGCATACTACTATAAACATGGCCACATACTCACCCCTCCTGTCTAGCTTGTTTGCAGAGTACAAAACACAGCTTTAAGAAGCAGGAATCATCGGAGAATGGGGTTTATGCACGGTCACTTCCTGGTTGCGATAGAGGCTGCCGCTCCCTTCCGGTTCAACGCTGTTCCCACACAAACTGGACAAAATGGATTTTTTTACCCATTTTCTTCAAGACCTGCCGCGCTTCACGGTAAACGATGTCCACCGGATTTTTGAAAAACACACAGAGACGTCTGTGAGCAAGCGGGTGAAGGACTTTAAGCTGTATATAACCAGCTTTATTCATAAAATTGAAGGTAAGCTAACAGCGTTAGCTCGTAGCTTCCATCATCAAAAAACAGTGAGACAAATCTATATAGCCGTGATCGTGGGCTCCAACTGCTTCCCTTTTTTCAACTTTCTCTGGTCTAGCTGTACGTTATCAAACACCAAGTCTTCATTCACCAAAAGAATAGTTGTTCCAGTGAAATAACACACGAACGGCGCCGCGCCTCCTCCGTTAGCCTCCTCCACTCGGCTCTTTGACTACTGTGCTGCAAAGTGTGGACTGCAGACACGGTGTGGTTAGAAATGATCACGTTTTATCTTCTTAAGTTCACAATCCTTCCTTTTTGTAGTTATTTATTCAGTGGAAATGTGTGGAAACGGACTGATGAATTCTATTCAGCTGATGCGGTACACAACGGAACACAGCAGTGTTCAGCTGTCGAGGCTTCCCGTCCGCTGATACTTATATGATGGCTTCATTTCTTAGTGCTATAATATATATATCATACTGTACTATACTATACTATTACTCGTTTTGATTATAAACAATATCTTTAGCTGGAAATGCACTCTAACTCTGGAAATCTTCATGTTTCAAATGGAACCGGAAATGGTCCCGCGAGGTAATTTTAAACCGGAAGTTCTACTAAGTACTCTGTGCATAAAGCCTATTCCGACTTTAAATTAAAATAAATTTAAACCTTATTTAATTTTTATTCCAAATGCAAAATAAAAAAAATTGACTCTAAGAAGTTCTCGTCCTTTTTTCTCCAAAGACAACTCTCCGTAGAGAATGCCAACCTGCAGGTGAACGTGGAGAAGGAGAGCAAAGAGAAGAAGCGTCTGAGTCGCACCAATGAAGAGCTGCTGTGGCGCCTCCAGACGGGCGAGCTGAGCCCCCACATGTCCCCCACCTCCTCCCCCGTTCATCAACCCCTCTCTGGACCAGGCTCTCCCGCTCGCCCTCACTCCTACCATCAGTGACCCTCCTGATTAAAAGCTCTTCAATCCAACCCCCTGCTTTTCTCAAAAAAACTCAGAATTTTTAAAGTTTCTGACCCAGTTGAAAGGGTATTTTACGCTGAACAGAGACAAATACAGTACGTTTATTTGCTGTTTCCAAACCACAGGAGTTTGAATCTTTGACCTAATGAATTGTACTGATAATCACATGTTTGATTGCTCAAAAGGGAAAGCCTTTTCCTCAGAACCATTCTCATCGTGAATCAGAGAGCAGACTTAAGGTCACAGTGCCTCATTTACATGTTTCCATCGCCATCTTCCCCCACAGCACTCAGGATGTTGGATGAACCAGACATAGAAAACATGACAAAACACAAGAAGCGCCTTCAGCCATTCATTCTGCCCCACCAGCGACGTCTAACCGAGGACAGGCGATGCTTTAAATCATAAACCTACTATTTTTTCTCATCTGGAACAAAGACTTCGTGCATCATGATTGTAATAATGAAAGCCATCTAACCTCAGTCATCCTACTTACAGTTGAGGTCAGAACAGAAACATCTGAGAAAACCTGACTGATACCAACTCTATAAAATCTGTACGTTTTACTATTCCTAAAGCATGGTTTGTCTTCCAGTTACAGTAAATTATAGGGTTTACTAACATGATTATGAAGGATGGAGGGTAAAAAAAGGGATTAAAATCAAATTATTACTAAATAGTCGTTGAATTGTAGATCCCAGATCAGATCCTGATACAGGGAGTTGTTGGTTCTTAGACCACAGAACTTTCTTCATCGTCGCCATCAGTCTATTCCTGCTAAACGAAACAAAACCACTTTAAAAGAACTCAATAAATCCAGATTTTTTTTTTACATTTCTGAATCTGTGATGGATTTTGAGTTCATTGCAGCAGAATCAGCCATAAATGCTGTAACATTTTCATCCGTTTTGCTCTTTAACATCTTATTTTTATCTCAAGAACACTCTGTGCTTTTGTCCCTGTTTCATCGCTCCTTGTTAGATTTTGTAACTTTTGCTGAGTTATTTCATCGAAACAGGCAAAAAAATAATAATCTGATTGCAGTTTTACTTCATTTCTCAGGATTCATATGAAGAGTTAGGAGTCATTAAAGGGAAGCAACTGTCTTTTTTATTTTGAATTTATTGCACATTTTAAGAATTTGTTTCTAATCATCACGAAAGTCCCTAAAATGTTTAGCAAAATACACTTTGTATGCAATCATGTAGATGTTAGCAGGTAGAGAGATTTCAAAAAGTATTTAAAAAATACATTAAAATAGCACTGAATTGATCACATAATTATTTCAGTATTTATTTATCAGACAGTATGTGTGAAAATCAGGACTTTGCTTGTAGCTGATTTGAATGTCTGAATAAGTCGATGACATTTATGTGTGGAGGACTTTGTTTTGCTCTGAGAGGAGGTGGAAACCACCTCCGTCTCCATCAGGGACTCGGATTGCACTGACCTGTGTGTCCTGTGGACACGAACCTGTTCACATTTACTGAGTGACCGCCACAATAAGAGCTTTTGTTTACAGTTTTTAATCGTGTTTCAGAGAATCACATGGATGTATACTTCTGTTGATTGTTTTATGCATCATAAGTTGATTGTAATTCAGTATTTAAGAAGTTTACACAAAAGCATGTCTTTATAAGTTACAATGTTTTTGTCCCATGTTTCTTGTATATTTCATTAAATAATTTTTTTGCCTTCCTCCAGAGCTGAATGTGTAACTTAGCTGGTTGCAATATTATGGTGTATATGTCGCACTTTGCATTTAAGGATTAAATCACAATAAGTGTACACAATAAGTGCATAAAAGCAAGATCTGGTGTGTTTATGCAAGAGCTCTTTGTCCGTTAAAACATTGAAAACGTACTTGTTTAGGGAAAACTGCAGCAATATTCAATGAATCACTTCCTCTGAATGATACCCTGCAACAAATCTATAGGCAGAGGGAAGATGATGGTGGAGTTCTTCTCTGCAGCAATGTGTCCGAGTGTCTGCAGATACCGGAGCTGCAGAGCAGAGGGGGCCTCGGAGATCACCATAGATGCTTCTTTCAGAGCCCTGGAGGCCTTCACCTCACCCTCTGCAGCAATAATCTGAAACAGAAACGGTCGATTTGTCTAAAAATGTTCCCTCTTTGTTCCTTTTTTGATCATAATTGTAATGTTTGAAAACCAAATGAACTCTGTAACTGCTGCTGTCACCTTCGCCCGAGCCTCCCGGCTGGCCTCTGCCTCTGCTGCCATGGCTCTCTGCAGCTGTAGAGGCAGCTTCACATCCTTGATCTCCACTCGCTCCACCTTGATACCCCAAGTATCTGTGGCCTCGTCCAGGGTTTCCTGAAGAACAAACATTCCTGATTTAGGAAGAACATTTCACTTGTTTGATTTGTTTGTCCCTTTGGATGAGCTGGAGGAGGAAGAAGCTGAGGAGAGGGAGGTCTGGATAGGCAGTAGAAGATGAATGAGCAGACGTAACTGATTTCAGATCATTTTTAATCTTCAGAATGTTATAGTGAGGCTGATCCATCAGGTTATTAATATCTTGACGTTCAGCCTTTGATGCGTCATAGCTCCAAAAATCTCTGAATGAACTAATTCCTTGAGTTTGTGAGTATTTCCCACCTGCATACTGAATGAAATGCTCTCTCTGTCAGACAGAAGTTCTGAAAGGTTTTTGGTGCCGAGGACGTTCCTCAGAGTGGTCTGAGCGAGCAGCCGTGTAGACGAGTACGCGTTGGTCACGTTGGCCACAGATGAGATGGGACAGTGAATACGGAAATACACCACTCCATCCACAGACACCGTCACCGAGTCTTTGGTTAAAATCTGCGAGAAGAAGTCCAAATAAAAAGGTCTTACATCAGTGAAGGAGAGTTTTATGTTTGATGAAGGAAAACTCACCTCCTGTGGAGGAATATCAAACGACACAGTCCTCAGGTCAACTTTCACAAAGTTATCAGTGCAGGGCAAAACAAAGAAAAGTCCTGGAACGAGAGAAATGACGTCTGATTTTTCTTCTAAGCAGACTTTTTCAGGGAGAAAAAGACTGATGGCGTTCATTTAAACCACAAACCAGGTCCTTTAGGTTTCCTGTCTGAGATCCGTCCCAGTCTGAAGATGACTGCTCGCTCGTATTCCTTCACTATCTGAGCATCAGAAAGAGCAAAATGTGCAGAAAAATAAAAATGAGTTTATAGGAAGCTGTTCATTTGTATTAAAGAGCCACAGCAGTGAATTACAGGCACGGTGAGAGTGTTTTCTACCTTGACACACATGAACAGTGTGATGGGGAAGGTTGCCGCTACAAACAGGAGGGATATGATAACCAGCAGCCACCCAAAACACCCCAGGCTGCCGGAGTTTTTATCTGTGAAGAGAAAAAAACTGTTTTTTTCTTTCATTTCTATCCTCATGAGTGTCAGAAACCCAGACAGAGAATCACTTTTTACAGTTTGATGAAAGCAGATTAAAGAGTAATAAGATCCGGTGGGACAGCATGGCCTTTTGTTCAACACAAAACATCCATGACGTCAGGCCCAGGCTGTAGTATTCTGTACTTATTTGTTACTAACCATGTAATTATTCTCTAAGGGAGGTCATGTGATGTAAAATCCTCTGAGTCAAGAACAGTAAATACAAACTACTTGCTACTGTCTTGTCTTTCAGCTTTAATAACACAGAGAATGTTAAATCTATTATAATAATTGTCTAGATTTTGGTGTTTTTAGTGAAGAATTCACTATTTCCTCAAAAGATGATTCAAAACTTAAATACATTTTATGAACAAATGAAGTGTGAGACTTTTTAAACCAACACTGGCCATGTAACAAAAAATATTCGCCTAAAAATAAAATCGCAGCGAAACATTTTAAGTCCCAGAAAAAGATTTTTCTTTGTTCTTTACTCGCAATATTTGCTTTTTAGATTATATACCGTATATAAATAAAAACAGAAGAGAAATCTAGATCAGTGCTCGGTGTGATCCGCTGTCATTTTAAGAGCTCTGTTAGTAGGTTGGTCCAAACATCTTGCAGAATAAACCATTTTCTGTGGATGTTTGCTGGTTTTAAATCCTTCTCTCTTTAGGTAATCCCAGAATCACTCGATGATGCTGAGATCAGACGTTTGTGGGGGTCTTACTATCGCCTCCAGGACTCCTCCTTCATGCAGGATAAATGTCATGACATTTGGCTGAATGTTTGGGGCTTTTCTGCTGCAGAACTTATTTGGGACCAGTCCTCTCTGTAACACTGACAACAGACCAAATCCTCAGTTTGCAGAAATGCAGGCCCCAAAATTTCCATAAACTCCCTCCAAGCTTCTCTGTTGAAGACATTTTTGAACCATTCTTCAGTCATTATAGGGAACAAACACTTCTGCTCATATTTAGAAATGTGACTCATTAATCCTTAAGGCCTGCTGCCATATTTCTGCACTTATTTTAATGTTTTTATTATTTTTAAGCCTAGCTGGATCACTTGGCTTTGATTCCATGTCGGAGATTTGATTGTCAGACAGTAGATGGGTCTAAGTTTCTGTCACATCTGACCCCCTTGGCTCTGATGGACTTCAGCTTTCAGCATCATATCTTCCATCCACCAGTCCCTAATGGGGGCTGTTCTCCGAAAGAACTTATTGAAACCTCAATCTGCTATGAAATCTTAGCCTGGGTTGTATCACTTCTTTGTCTTGTTGCGGCGCTCAGTATTGTCATGGTGAAACCGTCTTCTATAACCTCACCTTGTCTGTTCCTGGCCCAGTTTTAAACAGTTTGTTTAATCTGGTATATAAAATAATGATCATTAAAACTAGTTTAGTATAATTGTGACTGTAATCCTACAAATCCCAGAGTTGGGGCAAAAAGCGGTGAGACCAAACCCAGATTTGATTTATTATGTTCGTTTTCTGACAGAAGACTAACAGACCAGCCTTCTGAAAATCATTCCTTCTTTGATTCTTAAGGTAAGATTTTACTAATAAAAGTCATAAAAGCATTTACCTTCAATATTCCCTGAGTTGATCTGAAGTTTTCCCTGCGTAACCATTTCCACGGTGCTCGATGTTGTTGAGATCATTGGTGGATTGTCTGGGAGTCGGAGCAGCTCTGCAATTGTTTATCTGTCTCTTCTCTCTGCAGGGTGTGGTTTATACACTACTCTAGTAGTGTTTCCATTAACCTGAGACAGAGGCACACATAAGCTCACACTACTGTTTCTCTGGGACTCACCTGCTGGGTGCCAACAGGTAACATAAACCGCCGATCCAGCTTCTATGTGGCTCTTGTAGTCGGAGGCTTAAAGTTCAGCCCTACTGGTTTCTCACTAGCCTTTTAGCCCAGGGGGAGCCTATCACTTGTTGACTGCAGGTGATGAATAAATAACCAAGTCCTGGAACACGAGATGGTGTGTGGAGCAGACGTGATCATCCTCCTGCCTCTCCTCCTTAAGATGAAATATTTTCAGTTTATATTCAGATTTTTGTTTTCATTTACAATCACATTATGACATCACAATACAACCCAATATTACTCAAAATAGAGTCAGATATGGATAAAATTGTTTTTAAAGAAATAAAAAACCCACACGGATCACTAAAAAACTTATAATAATAAAAAAAATGTACTGAAAATCATTTAATAAAAATCTGCTTTTGACTAAGTTTTGGCTCATTAAAATAAAGGCATACTATGCAATTTTGCTTGTTTTTAGCACCCCCTAGTGTTCGTTTTAAATCACTGCTGTTAAAACGTTAGTGTTGCCTCTGCTCAGAAACACCTAAATCTAACTGTTGAAATGTCTCCTCAGCCTTCACTGCTTTCTACTGGAGCGGTTCATCACTCATTCAAAGAAATCAGCTGTGTTCAAGCAGGGAGAGATGGGAAAAAATGAGGAATCATGAGCTAAAACCACTCTGGAGCTAGCATAACAGCTAGCCACATTGGGTTAGCCTAACCCTCGTGAGATACGTGACTTTGTGAGACTTCAGGGCACCGGACCAGATACTCAGAAGTTGCAAACTTGGTATTCTGGACACAAGCAGCAGATGGGGCTGAGCGACTTTTCATTAGCCCTGTAAAGGGTCATATTAACACATACTGGCTCAAGGAAGATTTAAAAACATGAGAAAGTTACATAGTGTGCCTTTAATATAAACAAACTAATAAAACTTGAGTGGCAAAAATGATGATGCCCCTACATAAAAAAATTATAATAATGTAACCATTGAAACAGTCTATCCATTTTCTTAACCACTTCATCCAGTGAAGGCTGCGGGGAGCTGATGCCTCAATTACTGGACAACAGGCAGGAGAGACAAGATAGTCCATCACAGGGCAACATAGTGACAGACAAGACAAGCAACCATTCACACACCTGGGATTCATTTAGAGTTATACATAAATCAACCTAACATGCATGGCTTTGGTCCATGGGAGGATGTCAAAGTAGACTCTATGCAGAAAGGACACATTTACGGGTATTTAACCTGCAACCTTCTTCCTGTGAGACAACAGTGCTATTAACTGGGCCACCATGCAGCCCGTTCATAATTACAGTGTTTAATGGGTGAAAGGTAGTCACAGTGCTGTTTGTATCAGGGTGTGTACCACTTTAATGGGTAAAATCATCCAGCACACTCATGTCATTACTATTCCATTAACATTAACATTAATATTTGGTTACGTTGTTCATTTTAAACTCAATGCTGCTGTTAGGTAGATCACACATTATTTACGGTTCTTAAATTATTTCTTTTAGTAATTGTGTTTTCTTTTGAGTTACCTTAGTGAGGTCTGCCTCTTCCTGGTGGAGCAAACAGAGTGGCCTAGAGCTGAAGTCTCTCTAATCCCAAAGCCAACTCATCAGGCTCAACCATCTGTAGGGGGTGGGGGTTGGGGGCTTTGGGTTCTGACAGTTCACTCTGTATTTAGCCAGCACTGATGTTTGTATTTTCCCCTATGTGTCATTTAGTTTGAACCATACAAGTTACCTTCCCCCGTGTCCTCTTGGTCGGTCAGTTAGTTTTGTTCTTTTTCAGATAACAATTTAAGTTACAATTAAAGTTTTATTTAGTTGATCTCTTCTAGGCTCAATAATTGAGCTTTTGTCATTTCTTACACTGAAATTGGATTTTTTTGGGGGGGGTGAAAACATACACTTTTGTAGTAAATTTCCTGTCCGTCATGTCTGACTGCTCGGTCCATCACAACCACACTGAACATGGACCCCAGAAAGCCACTTAGCTATCTCTGGAGATTAGAAAGACAATTATTGACAAGCATGTTAAAGGGCAAGACAATCTCCAAGCAGCTTGATGTTCCTGTGACTGAATGCATGTGTGTTGAGCTTAAAGTCCACAGGATCGTTGCACCCAACCTCATTCTATGTGGCCACAGGAGGAAATACAACCTCAGGTTGATCAGATGACAAGTGTGGATGGTAAATAAGAGCCAAGGAAACCAAAACCATTCAAGGACAACTCCAAATGACAAAATACATATTCATCTGTTGGACTGAAGAAACAATGAAGAAAATAACACTGAACCTACTCACAGAGGGCCTGTTCTGGGGCTGCTTTGCTGGATCAGAGTTTTCAGGATCTGAAGAGCTGAACTGACAGTTTTACTAAGATTTCACTGTCACACTTCTTTTTAACTAATGACAAATTCTTTATAAAACATAAATAAATAAAACTTACACCTAAAAGTTCAAAACTTTATTCTAAACAACTGTGACCAGCACAGCACAAATTCAGTGTGCAATCGTTGAAAGATTTTGAGAAATTATTCAACATTAATGTTCATTTTAAAAACAGAAAAAGGCAGTGTTTCGTATGAATTTTTAAATCCAAGTTAGTCCTCCACATCAGGCACCCACTGCATCCATCATAAACTTGCGGCTGAATTCATAAGCCAGGAAAAGGGCTCCGTTGGCTGGGAAGGTGCGTATCATGGTAGGAGTCAGGCCAGAGTACAGAGCAATGAACCCTGTGGGGTGAGAGAGTAGAGAGGAGAGAAAATGGTCTGGCATGAAGTCAATTAGGAAATATTTATCCACTCAAGCTAGGAATGATGTTTAGTTCAGCTATGATATTACACATGAACAAAAGAGCTGAAGTTTACTGGTTCATGTTTAAATTCACTATAGTTCCAGCTATGACATCATCTCCTGATGGCAAATATTTGAGCAGATCTCATTTATAGCATCATCCATGTTCAAGAAAAATGAATAAAACCACATCTTAACATTTATTATTCAACAAGCAGTTTAGTTGTTTGCAACAATTTAGTTAAAATCCAATTATAAAGGAAACCAGTTTCATCATTTTCAGCCTCTTCTTGAAACTTTGAGCTCAGCAAATTGATTGGATGGCTGCTCCACTCAACCATAAGTCATAGCAAAAGCCTGATTATACAGTAGCTGGTCCTCAAACTTTACATGCAACAGGAAGCAGTAATTTACATAATTAATCTGGATATTGAAACATGGCTGAACTTGCAACTAAAAGTACTGGGTGAGAACTTTACAGCAAACATCTGGGTGATCTTCAGATTAACGATGCATCTTCACATCTTACCCTCAGTGCGAATGATACCCAAGAAGGTCCTCATGAAGCCCTCTTGCCTCCCAGCTAAGGAGTAGACCTGGATCCTGGACTTGACGCAGTCTATCGGATAGACCACCAGCCAAAGACAAGCGCCTCCAAATCCACCACTAAACATGAGCGGAAGAATACCTGCAAACACAGGAGTTACTCTGCAAGGGCCGATTACAAATAGAGTTTTATAAAGCAAACTCACATACCTATACTGTCTTTGTCTGTGCCCATACGTTGTGCAAAGGTAGACCGACACAGTTCATAAGCACCGAAGAAACAGAAATAACCTGGAATCTCCCTCACTATGGTGGAGGTCAGTCCTTCGTAGAAACCCAACGGACCGTTAGTCTTCAGTACGGTCCTAACAACGGACCACACTGTGCTGAAGTCACACCACAAAAAAACAGACATGAGATCAGCTGAAACTGAACTGCTCATTCCATCATCTCCAGTCACACTGACCTTTTCTGTCCTCTCGCTACCTTACCGGTCGCCTCCATTTCATGCATGGCCTGCAGACGGCATTTCACCAGCTCTGTGGGGCAAAGCGCCATGGAGGAGAAGATGGAGGCTAAAGAGCCTGCAGACGCCTTCTGAAAGTCACTGAGGAGAAATGAAGAGGACTTGGACATAAATGTGAGATTCAGACGGTGATAAACACGGATTATACTGATATTTCTAGTTAGAATGAACAAACAAAATCATCTTTGTTAAGTAGTTTAAAAAAAGATGAAGAAAAGCTTAAACAGCAAAACTTCTCATTTTTGTAATTTTTAAGCAAAACCTGCTGTTGTGTTTAAAGTGTATTTAGGTCTGAGTTTAAATAAAACCATTTAATGAAATACATGCTGTAGGATTTATTATCAGACCAAAGAAAATGAGAAATCTAATTAGATTCTAGTTGTTTTATGATTTTCTGAGCAGGTCACAAGCAGCAGGGGCAAACGTTCAGAGATGAGCAGATAAATTACTGTTTTACCACATCTTGTAAAATATCTAACATTTGTTTTACCTTTAAACAACTTGCAAATTATTAATTATTTAATTAACAACCAACAATTTTGGGCTGGGCTGAGCCGTGAAAGTTCCAAGATCAAAACATCAAGAAATAAACTCTAAATTCTCCTAATTTAAAGAGAAATTTGAGTATTCACTTTGGTTTTGACTGTTTTATTATGAATAGTATGGCACCCAAATAGGTTTAAGTGCTAACATAACATTAAGAAACATGAATTAGCTCTTAGGGAAAGCTGAGGGATTCAAAGACTAAAACTTAGAATAAACTCTGGAGTGGTGGTGCAACAAGCTCCTGTGTCATTTTTAAAATAAAGTTTGATAACAACTCCTGATTATGATGCATTGTTTGTGGACAATGAAAAGTATCATTTTTAGAAGATATGAAGAGAAAATTAAAATAAAATTAAACAAAATTTTATGCAAGTCCCCCAAACAAAAAATAAATGCTGTATGAATATTTGTTTTGCCCCAAAGACAGTATATAACCTAAATGCAAAAACATATAAAAATTAGAGTCAAACCTTAGCTCAGCTCCTTTATTCATCCCAGTCATCAAGCGGACCACATCTTGGCACAGCCCGTAACTCAAAAAGAGCACCGCATTCTCACTGATGTTGGCAATGAGGGCTGGCGTTGTGCCTTTGTACAGACCTCGGAGTCCCACCTGTCGGAAAGTGGATATGAAGCAGTGGATGAAGCCGCGATACATGGTGGGAAAGGTCTGCATCTTCACTTTGGCAGTGTCAAATGGCTGACCGCTCATCACGCAGGCTATACCACCTTAAGCAGAAAAGCAAAAAAAACAAAAAAAAAAAAAAAAAACAATGTCTTTAATTTTACAAAGCTGGAAAAAAACAGGCAAAACAATTCCTAGATTTTTAAAAAGCTTCATACATTTGACATTGAAAATTTTGACATTTGAAATAAATTGACCATGTTGTTTGTACACACAATGTTGGATCACATTCAATTTTGAAAATTTTAATTAATATCAGACAAGTGGCTTGATGTTAAGGTAAGGTTATCCTTTTTTTTTCAACCCTGAAGAGAGGATCTTATTAGTATTATTTCTTGATTTAACTTCAACTAAACATGAGTAGGTTTTTTACTGACCTGCAGCTCCAGCTGAGAAGTCAATGACAGCCTGGACTACAGGGTGTGGAGCCATGATGAAGCCTGTTTACATGTAAACAAAAACACGTTATTAGCTTTAACCTTCATTTAATTAACACAGGGACCTCTAATAAACTGACAACACATGATAATTAATATTTCACCATTAAAAACGTTAAATTGATAACAAGAAAGGGCAAAGAATAAAGCAATGGAATAACATTAGTTCATATTTCATCATGCTCACCTTAAGATTGATTTACTCGAGTTAATCTTCCTTCAAGGCTGAAATTTACTCCATATGGTGTTAAAACCTACAGCAAACGTCCAAACGTCCTCATTAGCATCTCGGTTTGGAGCGCGAATGTTCAATTTCCTAGTGAGGACAGTGTGTCCACGTTAAACTGTTACAGATCAGCATTATTACTCCACTTCCGTTTTCCTCGAGCCGTGAAAGCCTTCACGTGTGTCATACGCTACTGCGCAGACTCAGATCAAAGAAATAAAAAAAATACAGTAGAGAGCTAGGAAGTGATGCTAATGCTAATCTACAAACTACACATGTCATAAGCTGACAGGGTAGCGATATTATTTATTTATTTTTAAGGCATCACTGAGTTTAAAACAAACAAAAATTGTAAGCAGTTTTAGCGGGTGTTCTGTTTTTAACCCAGACTCTGTTCTGTTGACTGTAAACATGCTAACCATCGGAAATTTGAGTAAAATGTTTATCATCGTGTTTTGCTTCTCTGTAACCAGTGGAAGCTATTGTAAAAAAAGGCTTAACGTTAGTGTCATTTAGGCAGCAACATAATTAATTATTACACAAATCTACCTTGTCACATTGTGTTGTTGGTCTTAAAAATAAAAAATGACATATATATCACATTTTTAAACTGTAAAATTGAATCAATGTCAGATGTACCTCGGGAGTTATATAAAAGATATAATGTATTTTATAAGAGAAGTTGAAATAAAAACATAAAATAGGCCATAAATAAATTCATTCATTCATTTGACATTGCGTTTGACAGCTCTCCATTTAATCTGTTAACAGAAAATTGGCTTGTGTTGTTGTAATACCTGACGATAACCACAAGATGTCACTATACTCCATGTATGCATTGGGGCTTTTTTCTGCTCCACGATAAAGCAGGTGGCACTTGGCATCATAGACTAGAATAAGTATGTATATTTTAAAATTATAATGTATAGTGAAGGTAAATTTAAATGTTTGTTCATTTCTATAACACCCTCCAGAATATTGTAAGTAGGTTATGTTATTGTGAAATGTTCCAGTGTTGCAACAGCATTCAACAGCATTGTTGTTTTAATTGACATTTTATATAAAAAGTGAACTTTTTTTTTTTAACTGTGTCATTTGATTAGATGCATTTCACACAAAATCACATCACTACATTATTTAAGGGAATAATTAGAAAAATAAAGATACAAAAAATATGCAGTTGCCTGCCAACGCTCTTGTTGATTTATTTTCCTGACTGACAGCATGGTGTTTGGTTCCAGAACTTTGGGAAGCAGTATATTTCTAAAACTTTCCCGAGCAGAGTCTGAAAATGGGATATTTATCTGTGGATATTTTTTATCAAATACACTGAATTTAGTCTGGTTAATGTGACTAATACAGAGTGAGTTGCCAGAAAAAAATATATAAAAAATGACTTCATGTTATCTAGATGTTGCAAAAGGCGTTTATCATCACAGCAAGGAGAATTGGTCCAATTATGTGTAAGCTTAGCTTTTTAATTAAATAGGAGATATCTAACCTGCTGTTTGACCTGGGAATGTTCTTGGTGTGCCACTTTTATTTTCTTTTTCTGAGTTCCCAAGTTCCTGAAAATATATTGATACGTTTTATTTGAATGTGACCATCAATTACAAGCTAAAAGCACTTTGATATGTTTCATATTCTTCTTTTTATCACTTAGATTTACTGTCTGATGCTTTGTCAATTGAAAAATTTTAAATGATTCTTGAATTTTTAAAGATCTAGCCAAATTCAAAGGTTCAATATAGTATAAAATTATATTGTCAAAATGTTTTTGACCTGCTTTATAAGTATGGACAATTAATAATGTAAGTTTTCATCAGAAAATGTATGTTTGTCTTTGGATTCCAATTTGTACATTTGGTTGTAAATAAACAATATTTTTAATTTTAATTAGAAGCTTTTTTGTACACCAAACCATACATATCTGATATAACTTTTTTCTTAAATAAAAAAAGTGATTATTTACCTTCATCTGATTTAAAGCTGTTGGAATAAAAAGGCTGAGAAACATCACATTTGTGGTCTCTTTGAGTCAGAATGAAAACAAGGACATTTATTTCCAGCAAAACTTTCGCCACCGCTGATTGGCTCTTGGCAGCTGTCCGTCAAAATGTGGGCGGTGCCTGCCGATACTTCCAGTAAGTCCTCCTCACATGCTGCACAGCACAGAGTCAACAGGCTGGACGGGACGCAGACGGAACATCACTACGGCTGGATAACAAAAACAAACCAACACTCTGTTGCCTCTGTGCGCAACTTATTTTCGGCTGAACGGCATCAGAAGGGTCGTTTTTCCGACTGTTTGCGCAGCTTTTTACCGGCTTGAGATGTGACACTCAGACGCTGTAACGCCCAGGCGGAGCACTGCTGTCCCTGTCAAAGACTTTTCTAGTGTTACATCTCAGAGTTGTTACTTTTGGGGGTTGTCACTCTCACATGACATTCTAGCACCGCTCTCGGTTACCTCTCGACCATGGCGGAAGCGGCCCAACAGCCACACCTGGTGGATATCGACCCGGATTTTGAGCCCCTGTCGCGGCCCCGGTCGTGCACCTGGCCCCTGCCCCGGCCGGAGTTCATCAATCCGGGAGACTCCAACACATCCTCGCCGGTGCCCTCCGTGAAGCAGGAGCCCGGCAGCAACGCGGAGTTCATCAACAACCTGAGCCTGCTGGAGGAGAATGAGGACTTTTCAGAGCAGAAGCCCGTCATCCTGTGCAGCGAGTTTCAGTGTCAGGAGAACTGCGGCCACCAGCAGCCTCCACAGCATCAGCATCAGCAGCACCCGAACCCGCAACTCCCGCAGCAGCAGCAGCAGCAGCAGCAGCAGCAGGTGCCTCTTCTCTCCACCCCGGTTGGCTCGTCACCTTCGGCGGCCGCGGCCGCTGCTGCAGCCGCTGCCCAGAGGAAGAGCAGCTCCTCCCGGCGGAACGCGTGGGGGAATATGTCTTACGCAGACCTCATAACCAAAGCTATCGAAAGTTCTCCAGAGAACAGATTAACTCTGTCCCAGATTTATGACTGGATGGTGAAGAGCGTGCCTTACTTTAAGGATAAGGGAGACAGCAACAGCTCTGCAGGCTGGAAGGTGAGTTCTGCTCTTTCTCTCTCTCTCTCTCTTTTTTTTTTTTTTTTTTTTTTTGGGGGG